>JAJOZX010002751.1:167500-492500 GCA_023014485.1 Bathynomus jamesi | reverse complement strand
AACGTGTGACGTCATAGCTTGGTCTTCAAAATTTAACTTATTTCTGTAAATTAATATTGAGTGCTGATTGCACATGCTATCATGTGAAAAATAATCCACAGAATTGAGTTTTATATATTCTTATATATATATATATATATATATATATATATACCGGGTGTCCGAGAATTATCTGTACAATTTTTGGCTGTTATTAAAAGTCAACCATGAAGTGTAGAAATTCCAGTTTGTCCCATTTTACAGAGAATCTCATTAAGTTTTTTCTGATACCACATTTTGACAAGTTTTTTAGAAATATACGCGGGTGACAGACATTGATGATTTAAAAGCAAGAATCACAGCTGCTATTGAGCGAATTGATGTGGATATGCTGCAGCGTACATGGCAACATTTGGAGTATCTATTGGATGTTTTGCGAATCACTAATGGTGCACATATCGAATGTTTGTAACAACGTTACTTTAATAAAAGAAACTTTTGAAAATACAGATTCTAAATAATCTTGTTTTTGAATTTTACGTGTTATCAAGAATTTTATTAAAAGATGAAATTGTACAGATAATGTTCGGACACACTGGAATTTCTAAAAAACTTGTCAAAACTTTGTATCAGAAAAAACTTAATGAGATTCTCTGTAAAATGGGACAACACTGGAATTTCTACACTTCATGGTTGACTTTTAATAACAGCCAAAAATTGTACAGATAATTCTCGGACACCCGGTATATATATATATATATATATATATATATATATATATATATATATATATATATATACACACAAACTCAGAATGGTCCCCTGATTTAATTTTCCCAGAAGAGTTCCTTGTTCCATGCACGGTCTGTGTTTAACATATAGTATATATATATATATATCGTAAAGAACGACGCTTGTATAGGAGATATTCCGCGCAAGACGAGAGAGAGAGAACGAAACAAATGAAAAAATGAGGTAAACCCGGGAATCGAACCCGGGATCCCGGGTGGTTACCTCATTTTTTCATTTGTTTCGTTCTCTCTCTCTCGTCTTGCGCGGAATATCTCCTATACAAGCGTCGTTCTTTACGTTATTTATACTGCGTGTTCTTTGCAGTTGAATATATATATATATATATTATATATATATATATATATAATATATATAATTTAAAATACAGACGTTTTCCAGTTTATGTACCGTTTTCTACAGTACATTACATACAGCATAGTAAACATTTTTAGATTGAAATTACTTATTCAAGGACCATTCGGAAATGGTTAGGTTAGGTTAGGTTAGGTTAGGTTATCAAGAACTCATTTTTGATCACTCATTTTTGATCTGAAAAGAAGCAAAAATAAATTATATGAAAAACGGTACAAAACTGGAAAAGGTCCTAAAATACGAATCGATATATATTGCAAAATTATCCCCGTCAGGATTCGTGGAAATGTCACAACACCGCTTCCCGTCCATCAGCGAAGTTAAACGACATTGGGTCTGGGTAATAGTTTGATGAACGACTATCGTAAATGTCCAAATGTAATAACACTGTGGTTCGAATCCCACGTAAAGCTGCGAGTCCCCTCCATCACACGACCTTTCCCGTTACGAAGGAGGTTAAACAATTCCAGAAACACGCGTACCAGGATTCGAACCCGGGACCTCATGAGTGGGAGTTGCGAGCGATACTACCACACTACGACAAGGCAAAATCTAGTACAACCTGCCATATATATTTCAACAACCGAGGAAACACAACGTTTTCCAGAAGCGTTTTACGAGTTAATCATCTTAGCACTCGAGGTAATGGCAACATTTAATTCAAATATTTCTGATGTACAATAAAAAAAATTTACCCCCTTCTCGTTCGACATAGTGCAGCGCAGCGGACCGCAAACTTCACCTTCCCTTAGATAAGCAAACAAATTAGAGCGTCCCTCCTCCCTTATAATGTAATTGGTACACAATTTCATGAAAGACGATTTAATTTAAAAGTGTATCGAACTTTTTAGGTTACACACAAAAAAAAAAAAAAAGTTGATCATGATTTCCTTTAAATTAAATTTCACTATTAATTACCTTCAAAAACACTTTCATTATCGTAATAAAATACGATAAAAGTGATTGGTATAATATACGAGGCTTTTTATTCAGGTAAAAATGGAACAAAATAAGAAAAAACGCTGAATAAACGGCTTTAAATAAAATATTAATTAGAGCTAAAGCTAATTTAGTTTGCCTTTTATGTCATTCACTCCCGTTTTTGTGAGTGGTTGGAAATTCAATCGCGCAAGCACCATCTTCCAGTTTGTGCACTACTGCACTGGTGTAGTGGTAGTGCACACGTCTCCTTAAGAGGTCCCGGGTTCGAATTCTGGTGGGTAGGGGGGTAATTTTGCATTATACAAAGTGACCGTTGCTCATGCGTGTTACTGTATTCCATATTTAGTGTATATATAAGCAGTGGCGTACTAAGGGGGATGCGAGGGGGGCGGTCCGCCCCGGGTGACAGCCAGGAGGGAGGTGCCATCGGGAGAGTTGAAAAACCAGTACAAGTTTTCAAACCAAATTAAAAATTCGCCAAAGTAAAAAAAAAAATTTAAATGTTCAAACTATTAAAACAGCTTAATGTTAATTTCCACTTGAAGTACTGTGCGATCCGAAAGAAAATGTGGACACAAGAGGATCAGCTCAGATTTTGCTGTCTGCTGTATGTGATTTCTCTTTTTTTGAGTTACCTTTCTTTCTGGTGTGAAGTCCTGGAAGAAATTAATCTCACACAAAAGTATTTGCAAACAGTTGGAATCAGCCTTGAAAAGTGCATTGTGAAGCTCCAAGCTCTAAAACTGTTTCTTGAATATCAGCGCAATGAAATTGTGGAGAGGGCCATTCATTATGCGACTACAAAGTGTGAGGAAATGGACATTTCTATGGAGAGAAGAGGGAGAGTAAAGCTCCGAAAAGGATACCAGGAGAGATGGCAAAGGATGCTGGTCTCGCATTGCCGGAGGAAGTAAAAAGGGCTATGTTTGAATGTCTTGATCGCTTTCATCAAGAAGTGGAGATTCGTTCTAAGGCAATGGATCAAATTCTGTCAATCTTCGCTGTTATTCAGCCAAACACTTTGGTTGTTGCAACGGAAGAAGAACTTCGGAAGTACATTCCAAATTTGACTCGGATTTTCGATGAATTCTCTGATGAAGATAGTGTGGAAATTGGACGACTTCGGAAGCATTTGGAAGCTGCCAAAATCAGCGTTGAAGAGGCAAAGAAATGGACAGCATTGCAGTTTCTGGAGTTTATTGTGAAATGGGATTTTTGTGAGTCTTCGCCAAGCTTGTCACTGTGTTTGAGATTCTTTTTGACTGTCTGTGTCTCTATTGCTTCATGTGAAAGAAGTTTTTCCAAATTGAAATTGATAAAAAATTTCTTTCGCTCGACCATGAGTCAGACAAGATTGACAAATCTGGCTTTACTTTCAATTGAACATGAATATGCAAAGAAGGTGAATTTTGATGAGGTCATTGATCAATTTGCAGAAATTAAGGCTCGAAAGTAGAGACTGTGAATCCTCTCTATTTACCTTTGAAGAATAGACTGAGCGTTGAGACTGGATTTCCTGTGTTTTTTGTATAAAATAAAATGCAGTATTACCTGTTCACTGAATTTTTAATGTCCTGCATTTTTCTTATTTCCAATTTGCTTATGACAGTACTGTACTGTTTAAAAATCTACTTGCAAACATAATATATTTTTCTGTGTTTAAACTTTCAAATTATTTATGGGCGGGTGTCAAAGGAAGGATCCGCCCCGGGCGCCAAATACTTTAGGTACGCCCTGTATATACACTGGAAATTTCAGAAAAATATGTTTCGAAAGTTCAGCCAAAAGGAAAGAGGAATTTTTCGAGAGACAAACGCGAACAATATTCCACAAAAGAGAGAGAGTAGCTGCGAAGTTAATTAAATGCACAGACAACAATACCAGGGAAGTAATACAAGAAAAACTGGAGAGTATCGATTGGGAAATAAAAGCCCTAATAAGGGTCATACAGATAGGCAAGAGGAAAATACGGTAGAAGTAATAAAGGAAAACCCCAAATACTTCTACAGCTATGCGAAAAGGAAAACAAGAACGCGCACTACTATGGGGCCCTTAACGAAAGTAAATAATGAACTAACCGACAATTTTAAAGATGAGAGCCCTGTTCGAATCAGTTTTCATTACCCCAAAAAGTGACAAAGTGGTACGTCACAGAGATGCATTTTTTGAAGAGAAATTACAAGGAGAGTATCTAACAGGTTTCGATTTTACCCCAGAAGATATAACGCGAGCTATAAGACAAATGAAATCACATTCAGCTGCAAGTGCGGACAAATGGGACGCTTTATTCATTAAAAACTCTAAAAATCAAATAGTTACACCTCTATACTGGATATGGAGAAGATCCCTGTGCACGAGGGAAATACTAAGCATCCTGAAAAAGAGCGAACATTGTCCTTATATATATATATATATAAAAAGAGGATAGATCTTGAGCAAAGAACTACAGTACCATTGTCACTCAAAATGTTTGAAAGAATAGTGAGAGAGAAAATCTATGACTCCTTGGAGACCCCGAAAAGATTCAGTGAGAACCATCATGGACTCCGATCAGGGGAGATCGTGCCTATCACAACTAATAGAGCACTATGACAATATCATAGACGCACTTGAAAGCAATGAAACTAGGTCATATACACAGATTTTGCGAAAACGTTCGACAGATGTGATCATGGTATAATAACACATAAAATGAAACATATGGGAATAACAGGCAAAGTTGGAAAATGGATCTACATTTTCCTCAGAGAACGTCAGCAGATCGTAAAAATGCAAGTATATCATCAGAATCGGAAGTACGTAGCTCATTACCACATGAAACAGTACTGGCCCCACTCCTAGTCATTATCATGCTAACAGACAGACAATGAAGTAACCAACAGTAGTATAGTAACATCCTTTGCAAACGATATAAAAATCAGCAGAAAAATCAGTAATGTAGAAGAGGTGGAGGCACTACAGAGGGACACGAACAGAATATACAAATGGTCAGAAGACAACGTGAAATTTAACACCAAAAATTTTCAGCTCTTGAGATATGAAAGAAATAAGGAGTTGAAAAAGACAACATATGCCCCAGATAAAGAGGCATGGATTTAGGGGTTATAATGACTGACGATGCGAAATTTGAAACAAAAATCAGATAGCGACAAACAAAGCAAAAAGAGTTGCTTGACAGGTCTGAAAACCTTTAAAAGACGGGGACAAGAGAATAATGATTCCTGCTGAAAACACTGATCATACCAAAACTTGAATACTGTTCAGTCTTGACGTCCCCATATAAAAAGAAAGAACTTAATACACTAGAAGAAATTCAAAGAAGTTTTGCAGCCAAGATTGATGGCTGCAAAGAACTGAACTACTGGGAAAGACTTCGTAAATTAAATTTATATTTACTGAAAAAAGGAAGAGAGAGATACACCATTATTTACACGTGAAAAATTCTGTAAATACGGGTATCTAACCAAGCTAAACCAGTAACCACCCAAACAACAATGGAAAATAGGAAAGGTAGAATATGCAGTGGTCCCAAACTAAAGGCCAGACAAGGGACACCCTCAACCCCAGAATAGCTTGGTTGTTAGGGGGTCCAAGACAATTCAGCCAGCTTCTGGAGGAAATCAGGAACATTACTGGTGTCAATGTAAAATTCTTCAAAAGGAAACGACGCCTGGCTCAAGTCGGTACCTACCAGATGAGCCGGGTGTACCTGGCTGTGTGCAATGGAAAACGTAAGAGAACAACTGCTCCTCCACCAGGCCATGCCTAGAGGCCTAGACCAATGCACAGAACTGCCACGAGGTGTATATATATATATATAAAATCTTGAGCGGGTTTGCTGCTCGGACATAGAAATTCGACGATGGCCTGAATCCAGTTGTAGGATCCCCTTGTTCGTAGACGGAACTGTATCCGTAAGAAGTGTCGACAACGTCACTCTCGTGGTTATGGAACCAAAAAAAAAAACTTCTTGAGTTATAGTTTATCCTCGTTCATTCTCTCTGCTTTTTCAGTAAATTTTGTTTTTTACCACTCACCTCGAGTAATTACATCGTCTCGGAATGTTACTCTCAAGTAAAATGTCTGACTCTTTCGCGAGGCAATACGTATAATAATTTATGTAGAATTATACTAGACAAGTATTCACGGTGAAAGGAAACACCAAAATTCACTTCTTTGATTTAATTTATTCAATCAGATTTCGCGAGTGATAATGAACAAATTTAATTAAAAAAAATTAAAGTTAAGTTTAATTTATTGATTAATTCGGTAATTTCTTTCTTTAGAAGAAGTGAAATGTAAGTATTTCTTAAGTTAGGACTTTAAAGTAAAACCTTAAAACTATGGATAACTATAAAGATAACGGACTCGAATGACTAAATTAAAGCAAGTTAAAACGGAATAAAGTTCTTAAATTTACTGTTCTTAAATTTACTGTTGCAGCGGAGGTTCAGTAATTTCTAAGAGGATGTAGCGTTATTAAATACTGTAATTGATCACAGAGCCTGCGTTGATAAAGCACACGGCAAGAGAATCCCCCCCCCCCCCCCCACACCGGTCGTTGACGATCCCAGGATTTAAATAACCTCGGGGTAGGCGGATACGATGCAGCTTAAGTGGTACCTCTTATCGAGAGGAGCTTAACAGTAAATTCTCGTAACAATACATTACATTAAGAATTGGGCGGAAATATATTTAAATTACAATTGTGATTGGAAAATTTTGACTCGTGGGGGAAAACTTCCAGGGGTGAACCAGTAAGAAGTGAAATAGTTTCTGTGGAGTCGGGAATTTTCTTTTGATAATTTTAGCATAATTGTACAGCCTGGAGACGCCGGAATAGCGGGCATTAAAGGGTACAGTTAAGTTCCCCGCAAAAGGATTTAGTTGGAAAGGATATAAAGTGCGCGTGAATTTTATGTTTGAGGGAAACAATTTGAGTGATTTTTATAACGAGTTGAATTACTGATCAAAGGAGGCTCGAAGAAATTTAGACTGTAAATAGATCAGGATAAGAGAATAAGGCTGGTATAGAGGATGAAACAATTATGCTTTACTTATGGGAATGGTAAAAGGGTTTTAGTAAAATTTAATTAAACGAAAGGGAGAAAATGCATTCTGATAAACGCTTACTTCAGATGGCGTGATGCTAACTAAACTGTGGAATGTCGTCTGCGCTGCGGCTAAACTTCCACGAAGGTGGAGAAACGAAGAATTTAAGCGATATATATATATTTTTTTTTTTTCATATATGTATTGCATATAATGATTACAGATTACGTAATTGAGATGGAATGCATAAAAAAAATAGAACTGCAACACTTTGTGATGAGATGACTGAGAAATTTTGGTTTAACAGAAGTAATTCTTTATGAACGAACTCATTGCATCCTAGAATTTATGACTGTTGGGCCGACCGAGTATAGTATTAAGTGTTACACACACACACACACACACACACACAACACACACACACACACACACACACACAAAATATAAAATGTTTGAAAGTGACATTATAATACTGTAGAAATAAAAATTACTCTGAATTATTGGTTTAAAATTCACATAATTTACCGTTAACCCCCCCACCCCCCCCACCTCCCTCCCACAACACTGAAATAATTATGAAGTTAAAAAATGCACTTATTTTGCACTAAATGCACTAAACCACAAAATTCATAAATGGGAAATAAAAAAAATAAATAGGCCCTAAATATCAAAAAACCCGTCAACTTCATTTTTTTTGTAGAACACAAAATTCAGTATATATTCTATATGAATAATGTTTTCATTCTTTGTTCTAATATTTTTTTTCAATCTTTTTTTTAGCATTGGTAAATAAATAGCCCAAAATCTATTTGAACTAAAAGGGCTTAGATTACAAAAAAATATATATACATTTTCCTTATTAGCTACGCATTATTAATCCTTGAGGAAATGCATTAACACGCTTTATTTTTTTTTTAAAATATGATGATGTAAAAACTTGACAAACAGTTCGCCTCGACCTTCGATCAGTACAAAAAAAAAATATCACTAATTAGAAGAGGTTAAACAGTAGATTAAATGGACTATTTACAAGATTATTTACAATACAAACTGATGTCGAACGTCAACAAATAGTATGGATGCAAAACCAATTTATAACGGAAAAATATAATACCAAATGTTTCGATATACGAGGTTCTCAGCACAGTATATAACAGCATACTGACAAAGGGATGATAATAATAATAATACTAGATAAGAATTTGCAGTATGCTAAGAATACTGTCTTCATTTTTTCTTCTGCTGACGCGTTTCGTTCATATACTTTGAACATCTTCAAAGCTTTATACATAATTTTAAAGTAAAATGGGTTTTTTATATAATTTTTTATTGTAAATTTGATACAATTTCAAATTAATTTAAGAATATTCGAAAGTTCATTAAATTTTATATTAATTTTCGGTTTTTTCATTTTAATGTAAAAAGGCTTCGGCATTTTTTAGTTTTTGTACGTTATGTGATGAGTATAAGATTTGAAAGTTTTGCGAGATATTTTTTAAATTTAATATTTTATGATCTACTCTGTAATGTTCGTTAATTTTACTTGCTTGGACGATATTTATGTTGGTATGCTCTCTCTTTAATGTGGTTTGTGGTGTAACCAATGTAAGTCGATGTACAGTCAACTACAGGACACGTAAATTGGTACACTACATGATGTTGCTTATCAGGGTTTTGGTTACGTGTCGAAAAATGGCTTGATAACTTTTTGTTTTTATAGTATATGTTAACATTGATAGTTTTTTCTTCATCCATGGGTTTTATGTGCCTCTTTAATATATTGTTTAGACATTTTTCTTCATGTTTTAGTCTTGTTGGGTTTCTTGTTTCGAAGTAAAATTTTATACCTGTATTTTTATTTTCATCCTCCTCCTTATTTTTGTTATATAAATTTGTTAGAGTTCGGTTTATGATATTATCGATTAAAAATAGCGAAAAATCACTGTTTATTAGATTTTGCTTTATTCTCTCAATTTCTTGATTAAATAGTTGCCAACTTGAACATATATTGAAAGCTCTGTGCACGAGTGTTTTAATTATTGATATTTTATATTTTTATGGTGAGTATGAATTATAATTTAAATACGTTCCTTTGTCTGTTGGTTTAACATAAAATAAATATCGTCCAAGTAAAATTAACGAACATTACAGGGTAGATCATAAAATATTAAATTTAAAAAATATCTCGCAAAACTTTCAAATCTTATACTCATCACATAACGTACAAAAACTAAAAATTGCCGAAGCCTTTTACATTAAAATGAAAAAACCGAAAATGAATATAAAATTTAAGGAACTTTCGAATATTCTTAAATTAATTTGAAATGTATCAAATTTACAATAAAAAAATATATATAATCTATTTTACTTTAAAATTATGTATAAAGCTCTGAAGATGTTCAAAGTATATGAACGAAACGCGTCAGCAGAAGCAAAAATGAAGACAGTATTCTTAGCATACTGCAAATTCTTATCTAGAATTATTATTAAGAAACTCAGTACTGAAAATAAAAAACTATTCAGAATATTGGAAATTAAATGTAAATCCTTTATAATAATAATAATAATAATAATAATAATAATAATATTATTATTATTATTATTATTTAATATAAAAGAAAAAATAGATAGAAATTATGACGAAGTTGAAATTCCTTTCAGCGACTTTTTCAATCCGAATTTCGAGTATTGGCAAACTATTTCGAGGTTTGCCGAATCTCTCGGTCCACTTGACATTGATGACAGACAAGCCCATCCAAGTTTTGCCCATCCAAGATTTGATAAGCAAATCCAGTCCTACCAACTAAAAAATCATCAAAGCGCGTGAGATGAACGAATTTTAGATTAAGCTTTCCATTATATGAAAAAAAAGCTTTTAATCAAAATGTACAAATGGTACATGATTGCTCCGAAATATTTAACTTTTTACCACAGAACAGCAAAATATAGTTTTGCATTTATTTAATTCAAACAAAATTTTAAAATTCAAAATAAAAATTCGGCTAAAATACGATTAATTAAAATTAAACAAAAAAATTAAATCAAGGTTACAAATGCCTTCACATAAACTAAGTCCACAAATGAGAGTGGCTTTAAATAGCAAAAGTCGTGTCCGCTTCAATTTAACTAGTAATAATAATGATGATGATGATGATGATAATAATGATAATTACAGCGGATAAACTAAGTTCAAACTTTTTTCAATAAATATGAAATTGGAATATATCTTAAAATTACTTAATAATTATAAGACGTAAAAAAAAAAGGGATCACCTGAAGATCAGGGCCCCCAGCCTTTTTTAGTTAGCTTTATAAGGCTAACTAACGAAACTATCACGACCTAACCTAACCAATCGTTAGGTCAACTGTACGCCCTTGACGATTGGTTAAGTTAGGTCGTGATATTTTCGTTAGTTAGCCTTATAAAGCTAACTAAAAAAGGCTGGGAGCCCTGATCTTCAGGTGATCCAAAAAATTTTCAAAAAAGCGTCATCCTAAATTTTTTTTTTAAATAAATTGCATAATAGTCGTGTACTGCATAATTTTTAGAAAATTTAACGACTAAAATAGTTTATGAAATATAAAATTTTACTCGGAAAAAGTTTGTAAACGGCGACATACATCAATGAGGTAAAGCCTAATGTAGTTCGTCTCTACCTTCTGTCGACTCGCAAAAAAAGATTTAAGCAAATGTGGTTCATACTGTATCATGCCATCCAGCGACTCTCAACGGTGCTGGTTAATAAGTAACCCAGGAGTTAGCGCAATAAGCCACATTATTCTGGTCTCAGCGATGTGCCAGTTTGTGGACCTCCTGATTAATTATTATTATTACTATTATAGCTTCAAATATAATACAGAAAAATAAAGGAGACGTGTCGATGCAGTTGAAATCTAAATTCTCTCAGCTAGGTATGTATCAGTAGCGTATTATGTAAAACAGATATATATATATATATCCCACTCACACTTGAGGGTATCATTTGTTACTATTAAAGCCACGCCCGCAACTACGCCCACAGTGTTAATTTTTTTTTTTTTTTTTTACTCTATTGGTTATAACAAAGAAAGAATTGTACTACACATGTTGACTGAACAATAGGGTGGATCGATTTTACATTTTTTTCGATTTCCATATTCTAATAGAGACAAAAACTTGCGCATGCATGAGAAAATAGCCTCTGCAAAATCTTAGCTTAATAGGTAATCACCTTCTGCCCCCGGCAGAGCGATGAAAATCATATTTTAGTAGTCAAAAACGTATCTTTAAACCCTAGCCTAGAGTCATAAAATTTTGCGTGTGTGTTATTTCATGCCTAAGCAACGATATAAATGCTATGGGAAATATATAAATGCATTATTTAAGACAAAGAGCCGATCTGAAAATATGTATAATATACATATTTTCAGATCGGCTCTTTGTCTTAAATAATGCATTTATATATTTCCCATAGCATTTATATCGTTGCTTAGGCATGAAATAACACACACGCAAAATTTTATGACTCTAGGCTAGGGTTTAAAAATACGTTTTTGACTACTAAAATATGATTTTCATCGCTCTGCTGTGGGCAGAAGATGATTACCTATTAAGCTAAGATTTTGCAGAGGCTATTTTCTCATGCATGCGCAAGTTTTTGTCTCTATTAGAATATGAAAATCGAAAAAAATGTAAAATCGATCCACCCTACTGAACAATGGACATGCATTTTTCGTAGGAAGCAAGGAAAGTTTTTATTAAGATTTGGTAAAAATAAAAAATAAAAAAAGGTGTCAAAATATTTCAAGGGATACTAAACAAAATTCAGGTGGTCGTTTTTTCAAAAACGTTTGTCTCGTAGCAGTGGGTCTGAAAGGGTTATATCCCTGCTCCCTCGTCAAAGATTAAAAGAACAAATATGGAGCCATGACATTTAGGAGCTATATTTATCTTTCATTTACCGAACTAAGACTGAACAAAGACGACCAAAAAAAATTAATGATTGAAAGTCTTGAAAAAGATAATTTACTTTTAAAAATAATGAATAGAAATAGTAGTAAATGAAGCTAATTCAAATGCTTCAAGAGTCATTCTATTTATAAAGAGTACAATAATAATTGCAGATATGAACAAAAAATATCAAAACATCTCTCAAAGAATAAACCTATTATTCAAATGGATTGAATATATAGTAAAAATATACTCCAACTTTTAAGACACGGTACAACAAGCAAGAAATACAACAAAATAGTTTTGAAACACGAGCAATACAAATTTTAAGCCTCTCCAAATCACAAACCAAAGATTTAGGATTAATAGTGTCAATGGACACGCAGTTCAGAGAGCACGACGAGCTAAGATTCATCCAGTTAAGAAAACTAAATGCAGCAACTTTCAGATGCAGATATCGCGGAAGATTGAAGGTTTGCGAAGAACTTACAAGGAGTTACAAGGAAAAGAAGTGCCTCAAAAGGCCTTGCGGCCCATACCGAGGAGGTACCAATGGCAACGGGTGCCAGGGAAAACTTTCTACACACTCAAATAGTGTGCAAGATTTGGTCTAACCTTTTCTTGAAATGAGCCACAGAGGAACTGTTCACAACTTCTGAAGGTAACCTGTTCCATGTGTCACAGATCTTCTACGTAAACTTACGCGTCTAAACAAACAAACGAAGAAAATCCGTACTGGTCACGACTAAATATGAGAAACACTGGCTGCTAAAAATATTTTAAAAATATGTTGCAACTCGAAAAATCTAAATAAAACCATATTGCAACGACAAAGCAGGTTTTTTATCATCCCTAATACAACAGGAAAGAGGACTTTCAAAACAAAGACGGGGAAAACTCTCTCGGCCCTTGAAGTCAGTTTATTAACACACTATCAAAGGATTTACGACATTTCCCAAATATTCATTAACCAGTCAAAAGATAGCTTAATTAATTTCTGAGCCAAGACTCTCAATGGCTGTATACGTGTCAAGTTAAAAAGGAAAGAGGAGTGTCAATGCAAAATTTTTAAGAATAGTAACGCTGAATGGTGGTTCGAAAATAAAGTACGCGCGCACACACACACACACAATAAATACATATATATATATATATATATTTATTCATCGATGCATTCATAGTTTAAGTGGAATTATAAAGAATTAAACACCTTTTTACATAGAACACCATTCGACCCATACATCCCTTTCAGGGTACGAGCTAGCTCGCTTTCGTACGTGGTTCATTTATATATAACACGCATGACCACGAGTGTTTTTTTTTTATGAAACAATAAATGCCCCTACCAGGATTCAAACCAGGAACCTCCTGAATAGGAGTCGCGAGCGTTACCATCACACTACGATGGGATGAAAGTTAACACAACTTGTATATTTCGATGACCGAGGAAACGCTTAACGTTTTGAATTTAAATTAAATGTTGCCATTACCTCGCGTGTATATATATATATATATATATATATATATATATATATAATGTTGGATGTTCAGAAGATCTGTGGACGCTAGAGAAATACTGTACTGGGCATCCTGGAGAAGGTAAACAATTTCTCTATAGGTCTCAAACAAAGAAGTATAGATCAGTGTCATTGACATCCCACATCACCAAAATATTTTAAAGAATAGTTAAAGAGAAAATCTATGACCCTTTTGGAGAGAGAGGAAAGATTCAATGAGAACCAGCACTGATTCCGACCAGGAAGGTCGTGCCTATCACAACTAATAGAGCATTATCACATTATTGATGCATTTGAAAACAATGAAAAGTACGATGTAATATGCAACACACGCTAATATAACGGAAAAAGTGGGGGAAAATGGATCTATAACTTCCTCAGAGAACGTCAACAAGTTGTTAAAATCCAAAGTATATCACCATCAGTATCAGAATTACGTAGCTCAGCACCACAAGAAACAGTATTAAGCCCCACTCCTGTTCATTATCATGCTATAGACAGACAACGAAGTAACCAATATTACAGTAACATCCTTTGCTGAAGATACAAAAATAAATTAGAAACGCGAATGTAAAAAGCTTTACAAACGGACACAAACAGAATATACAGATGGACAGAAGACAACGTGAAATTTAACACAAAATTATCAGCTCTTAAGATATGGAGGAAATGAGGAACTAAATCAGAATATTATGCCCCAAATAGACAAGAAATTTGGATAGATTCAGAAACAAAAGATTTAGGAGTTATAATAACCGATGACACGAAATTTGAGAGGGAAAATAATATAGCGATAAATAAAGCAAAAAGAATTGAGGGACAGATTCTGAGAACCTTTAAAAGAAGGGACAAATAATGATTTCCTTGTGAAAACACGGATCATGCCAAAACTGAAATACTGCTTAGTCTTGACGTCCATATATATATATATATATATATATATATATATATTATAATATATTATATATATATATATATATATATATATATATATATATATTATATATATATTATAAACTAGACGAAATCCAAAGACATTTCACAGCCAAGATCAATTGCTCCAAAGAACTCAATTACTGGGAAGGACAAACGAACATTAAATCTATATTTGCTGGAAAGAAGGAGAGAGCGAGAGAGGTACATCATAATGTACCCATGGAAAATAATGAAGAAACTAGTGCCTAACTTCAAACTGAACCCGGTAACCCTCCAAACACCACTGGAAAATAGGAAAGATAGAATGTGTAGCGTTTTCAAACTAAAGGTCAGACAAGGAAGATTCTGAGCTCTGAAGAAAATAACTTTTTTGTCAGAAGGCCAAGACTATTTAACCAATTACCAAAGGTCATTAGGAATACAACTGGTGTTACCAGTTTGACCTCCTTGCGAAGAGAGACCGATTTACATAAAATCTGCAAGCATTCTTATTGTCGAAAAAAAAAATATAAAGATGTTTGTCCCGAATAGGTTAGATTACGCTAGGTTAGGTTTGTTAACATTTTGTTAGGCTAGATTAGCGAGTACCTCATTATTTAATGACTTATAGAAACGACCCTTCGAGCCCTAAGTTGCGTCCGGATGGTTCGATGGCAGGGTAAGAGGTCTAAATTTATTTAACCCTTTGTCGGGTAGTGTGACTTTACTGATTTTGTTCTGGCTAACGCCAGACGATCTTATTCACTCTTGGAAAGACATCTGTGCAGTAAAGGATTAAACAAACGTCTCTTAACCCTTTACTGCACAGAGGTCTTTCCAAGAGTGAATAAGATCGTCTGGCGTTAGCCAGAACAAAATTAGTAAAGTCACACTGCGCGATAAATAGTTAACCCTTTCAGTACCAGTGGGACTGTAATATCGTACTAAAATGCAACTTTTCCACAAATGTTTCGGTGCTACTATAGCGTGATTCCTACCGGAATATTTTCATTAAAACTAACGAAAATGTCACGACTTAACCTAACCAATTATCAAGGGCGTACAGTTGATCTATTAGTAAATAGTAAATACTATTCCAGAAACAAACAATGTTATAATTAATAATAGATCAACTGTACGCCCTTGATAATTGGTTAGGTTAAGTCGTGATATTTTCGTTAGTTTTAACGAAAATATTCCGGTAGGAATCATGCTATAGTAGCACCAATGTTTCTACATGGTTATATACTGTATGTTTAGTTTAATAAAATAGAAAAAGGAACCCAGAATGTATTAATTTGAGCGACGACTCTGACGAGTTACTAGACTATTTGGTTTTGAATAACAGTAAATCTTATACTTTTTGGTTTAAAGAAATAATATTCGTGAACCAAAGTATTAATTTATATTACACTAGGCAACAAATTTCAACTTTTTTTTGTTACAGACACGTGAACTACTGATTCCTACTAAAGCGCTGATGCTGATTTCAGATCTGATATCAAAATTTCTCTATCACGTCCAGATTTTGTGTAACCGAAAACCCCTATTTTTCATTTTTTTTCTCACCCGCTTCTATTACGAAAGCCGTCTAAGCTACTTTTCCGTGCCACGTTTTATGTTAAGCATACTTAAATAATTAGTGAACAGGGATGTCTTTCCTCCTTTATTCTGGCTTAAGACAGACAGCGGAATTCCGCTGGCGGAGTTACCACCCCTGCGCCCAACCATCCACCCAAAGCGCGTTAGTATTTTGTTGTTACTACTGAAAGGCAAATTCCTGTTCTTAAGTGAAACTTTGGTGTGTCCTCTTCCTTTGTCGCTTGTAGGATGACGAGCTCTCCTTCTGCAGGAACCAACAATAATCTCCCATCATATTTGGGTTGAAATTACCTTGGTATCTGTTTTCCATAACTGAGATCTGTTGGTGGAAGCGCTCACCATGCTCGTCACTTACAGCCCCAAGGTTGGCCGGGAAGAAGTCAAGATGAGAATGTAAAAAATGAATTTTCAAAGACATTCTGCATCCCATTATTTCATAAGATTTAAGCATGTTTTCTACGAGTTTACGGTGGTTTTCAGCTTTGTGGTTTCCAAGAAAATTTTTGACAACTTCAACGAAAGATGTCCATGCTCCTAGTTCATTCTCATTTAGGTTAGATGGAAACGATGAGTCGTGGATGACACTGCGGGTCTGTGGTCCAGTGAAAACTCCAGCTTCTAGCTTAGCATCTGTCAATATTCCTTTGAATTTATCCTTTAAATATTGGAAACCACTACCTTGATGATCCATACCCTTCACGAAATTTTTCATAAGGCCAAGTTTAATGTGAAGTGGTGGAAGATGTACTTTCTGAGGGTCAATAAGTGCTGGGTGTTTCACATTGTATTTACCAACAACATGTTCAGTTCTAGATGGCCAATCATGTTTTTTGTAGTGGTTCTTGTCATCTCTGCTGTTCCATAGACACAAAAAGCACATATGCTTTGTGTAGCCCAACTGTAACCCAAGAAGTAATGATACAACTTTAAGGTCGCCACAAATATTCCATGTGTGGTCCTTATATTTGATGAGTCTTAGCAGCAGTTTCATCGATTCATAAGTCTCATTAAGGCCAGTGGCATGTGCTACAGGTATTGAAGGTTTTTCATTGCCGTTGTGCAGTAATATAGCTTTAAGGCTAGCTTTATTAGAGTCAATGAACAGTCTCCATTCTTTTGGATCATAGCGACAGCCAATCCCTTGCATCAGACCACTGATATCGTGGCAGAAACAAACGTTTTCTTCCTGTAAGTAAAATGATGAAAACTGCAAATGGCGATGGCGGAAATGGGAAACTTTGGTGTTTGGTTGGAGAAGATTAAATTCTTGAAGTCTTGAACCAAGCAACTCTGCCTTTTCTTTTGGTAATTCCAAATCGCGCACTAAGTCATTTAACTCCGCTTGACTTAACAAATGTGGGGAAATATTTGCATCTGGAACATATATGCCATCTTTCCCTGTTTCTATATCACTAGCAGAATCTTCAGATGAACTGCTGTCTGTTATCGTTGCTGGTGGAACTGGTGGTGGATTTGTTTCATCATGTGGTACTGGTTTCATTGCTGATTCGCAGTTTGGGTACGTGATCTTTGATTTGTTTTTCTTTGTGAAACCAGCAATCTTTGTCAAACAAAAATAACAATCATTGAAGTGATTTTTCGGCTCACGCCAAACCATGGGGACTGAGAACGGCATAGCTTTTCTTTTACCATTCATCCAAGCTATTAACATTGCATTGCACTGTGCACAGCAAATATGTGGTGCCCAGTCCCTCTGTTGGTCTCCTAACTTAGTCAAAATAATACTTGTAGGCAAGTTTAATCTTTGTTGTTATGTTTCTACGTTGTGACTTAGGTGTATATTGTCCACAGACAAAGCAGAAGTTGTCTCGGTGATTTACACAAGCACGTCTATTTGATGCCATTTTGAATTACCATACAATATCTGAAAAAACGTAGAAAGTAATTATTACGATGTGCAAAATAAAAAGAAATACACACCGTAGTACAAAACAAATGCTATAAAAACACACAAGTCACCACAACCTGTCACTTGCTCATCAGCAGAGAGCTTCAACAACCGTTCTGCTTGACTGTCACGTAGCGACTGACCGTTGGGCCGTTGCCCGTTACTATGCTCTTGACTCAGTGTTGCCAACTCGGGATAAATTTTATTTATCAAAATTGTTCGAATTTGTATATAGTTGGCAAAAAAAATTGCTTTAACCTTGAAAAGCAAGTTTCATATTACTGGCATTAAGCCGATTAAAACCAAAATCTGGACGTGGTAGAAAATTTTACTAAAAGTGATTTGCATTTTACACAAAATCTAGACGTGATAGAAAAAATCTAATTATAGATTTGAAATCAGCATACCGAAATTAGCTAGGAGCACCTATTTGGTCTTCTGTAACAAAATCTTTGTTGCCTAGTGTTATCAAGCACTGCATGATCGTTGTTTTCTTAATAACTTGTTCATACTTCATACTGACAGACTTACCACGTCTAGTTATTAATGTCCTGTGAATTACGCTGGATACTGAATACGTGAATACGCTGGAACTCGGTTTACCGGGACTGTTATATCTTGTTGTAAGAGGTACTCCTCGTTACAAGTGAAATAACGCCTGTTATTATCAGTTTTTTCGAAGCAATGAGAAACGAAAAAACTAACTCTAGGATGCCGCGAAAGGATAACAGATGGCGTTGGGGTCAGTATAGGTTGAGAATCATTTCGAGAGCTCACGAAATCAATTTTATCGTATGCATAGTAAAAAAGATAAAAACGAATATAACAGAAATATTTATCTGTACGAATACTTACGAGCGTCACTGTAATATCTCAATCTGGTATTTCACTGAAAACATTCGATCAACACATCCTCTGTCTTCTTGAAAACCACCTTGTTCATCTAACATGCAATTATTTGGCATAATATTAGTTTGGTTATTTTATGCTGTCAAATTACAGTTGGACTTAACAAACGCGGCCTGAAAGAGCTTATGGCAAATATCTTTTTTGTTTACGACTTTTCTCTTCTTCCCTTTCTGTGATAAGTATCATTATTAAAGTAGTTTGTTGAAGCCATAGTTTATCATGGCAGTGTAAACAATATAAAATTTATGCATATCTTCATGTTTTTCAGTAAATTTAATACGTCGTTGTGTGTATGCACATCCAGTACGTTAAAGTTTGTTTGGTACTTTTGCATTATCCTCCCAACACTAATTTTTTTTTATAATGGAAGGAAAATAAAGTACGTTAGCAAAACACTTGCGGCGGGCTGTTTTTAACCTAACCTAACCTAACCTAACCTAACCTAATCCCAACACTAATTTTTTTTATAATGGAAGGAAAATAAAGTACCATAACCAAAACCAAACCAACATTATAGAAAAAAATTAGTGTTGGGAGGATAATGCAAAATAACCGTTTGGGTAAAGTCATAAATTGAATTATCACTATAGTGTTCATACTTTTAGTAAATTACATTATTTAGATACACTAGCGTCATATTTATTAGTACATATTTAATATAATTATTACAATTCATGGATCATCTGAAGATCAGGGCCCCCAGCCTTCGTAAGTTAGCCTTATAAGGCTAACTAATGAAAATATCACGACTTAACCTAACCAATTGTCAATGGTGTACAGTTGACCTAACGATTGGTTAAGTCGTGATATTTTCGTTAGTTAGCCTTATAAGGCAAACTAACGAAGGATGGGGGCCCTGATCTTCAGGTGATTCTTAAATTATATTGGGAATTATGTTATGAATGTTTATAAATGATATTTTATGAATGATTCCATTATCGACACGTAACCAATCGACACACCTAACCAATCGACACACCTAACCAATCGACACACACTCGCATAAATACTTAAACTTTATAACAAGTATAATTTATAAAGTATAAACGTTACAATAACGACACAATAATGAACACTGACAATTATCATAATTGTACGAGATAAAACTTATTATAACATGATCCATGTTATAGTGTGTTTTCATAAAAAAATCTACAAGAGGAGGAGTCAAGTGACTCAAAGAAGACTTTTCTCGGAGTGAGACAATGAAGGTTAAAAAAAAAAAAAAAAAAGTTCGCTAAGTGGTTTAGTTCGGAAAGTTTACTTTATATTTTAAGACTTGAACTTATTTTTACATCGAATCATTGTCAATACGTCGCGTCCGACTTTGGGTACAAATTATCGAAGACCAAATTTAGAATAATGGAAGTAAAATGATATAAAATAATATACGTCATATAAAGAGACATAATTAGACAAACGTCAAGGGATGGAGAGAGAAATTAATAAATAAATTAAAATACTTTTAAATACTAAACATGGAATAATTTTAAATATTTAAATAAAGAATAATTTACATACTTTAAATATGAACGGATTAAGAATACTTTAATTATTACGAAATATAGTTAGAACTACGACTGATTTTCCAACCAATTATGAATTTGTGATGGTTGTATGCTTTTAAATATTTACAAAGTACTTTAATGATGATTAATACTGGAAGGGGAAATTAGTTAGCTGAATGAACGAGTGTAAGGGAATGAATTCCTGGATGAAATTAATAGACATTAAACAAAATTACGAGACACTGTTGTATAGTAAAGGAAGATGATCGAATGAAATCAATATATATATATATATATATATATATATATATATATACTAGGGTGCGTCACTGCATAAGGGGGAAAACCTGAAGGTGGTCCATTTCTTTCGCTCGCTTTCTCAATTAAGCCACTGAAGGAGAAAACACCACAGACAAATTTTCATTTGGGTAGCCGTTTATTTAGGGGTCGCGCATCCACTACAAAGTTTGTACACTACATAATACATATATTCTAGGATTGGTTTCCCCGTACTGATCATTTTCAGGGGAAGTAACTCTATGAAAACTATGTCTTGTTTAACACTCTTAATATTTAAAACATTACAGCATATGAAGACATAATTCGTGTTTTATATTTATAAAAATACATTTTGCAAATACACTTTGTTAAGGATGTATTGAAAAACAGATAATTTAATAAAACAAATTATACTATAAAATACATTTTCACAAAAACCTATAAATAGCAACCACATTCCAGACCTCAGAATTAATGGGAATTCCACAACACATGTTAATCATTTCAATTTCCTAGGCATTTACTTTGACAAGAACTTAAACTGGAATGAACACTAAAATAATTGGAAACAAAACAGCTAAACTTATATATTATACAGGGTGTACATAAAGTCAGGATCTATTTTTGTGAAGCACTTGGAAATTATATGGAATTCAATCATAAAATGATAAAGTGGTAACATTTATTAAATAATTAAGAGTAGGATTCGACGTGACGCCCATCAGTATCCCTGCACAGCTCAAATCGTTCCGCAACACTTCTAAACACATTCTGGAGCATTTGCGGGGTTATGTTATCTGCAGCAGTTCGTATACGTGTACGTAAGTTTTCAAGACTCGTAATCTTCGTCTGATAGACGTGCAATTTGATAAAGCCCCATGCAAAGAAATCTAAAGAGGTTAATCTGGTGATCTCGCTGGCCAAGGTCTTTTGTTGCTTCCGCGTCCGATCCAGCGATTTGGAAAACGTCCATTTAGATAATCCTGAACAATTTTGGCATAGTGACAAGGAGCACCATCATGTTGATAGACGACGGGGATAGGATTGTTAGTACCGTCGTCTATCAACATGATGGTGCTCCTTGTCACTATGCCAAAATTGTTCAGGATTATCTAAATGGACGTTTTCCAAATCGCTGGATCGGACGCGGAAGCAACAGACCTTGGCCAGCGAGATCACCAGATTTAACCCCTTTAGATTTCTTTGCATGGGGCTTAATCAAATCGCACGTCTATCAGACGAAGATTACGAGTCTTGAAAACTTACGTACACGTATACGAACTGCTGCAGATAACATAACCCCGCAAATGCTCCAGAATGTGTTTAGAAATGCTGCGGAACGATTTGAGCTGTGCAGGGATACTGATGGGCGTCACGTCGAATCCTACTCTTAATTATTTAATAAATGTTACCACTTTATCATTTTATGATTGAATTCCATATAATTTCCAAGTGCTTCACAAAAATAGATCCTGACTTTATGTACACCCTGTATTCTGGGATTGATTTCCCCGTACTACGTGAACACCAACAAAACGAAAGAAATTGACAAACAATACTCGGAAATGGCATGAAAAAAACTAAAAGCCTTCAGAAAGAAAGTATTTTTCAGCGAAGAAGGTCATTCTTGTTTGCTGTCTTCGGGTACGCTCGCCGATGATCCTCTGCCACCTGGATCATGTATTGGAGCTGATCCTCGTGCTTGGTACGCCCCTTTGCCGTGAACTCGTGGATGAGGGCCACTCCTCTTTCAGCAGTGTCGTTAGTCACGAGGAGCTTCCCGACCCGTTCCTTCCCCAGATTGTACCCGTCTGATGTTATCCAGGCCGCAGGGAGCATTGACAAGAACGCAGTATCGACTTCAAGATGGTGGAAGATCCTCTTAGTTGTGGAGGTGAAGAAGTCCGGAAGATCTTTTGCAACGACGTCTCTTGCGACAGCCAACACACGAGGGCTGGGCTCGAGGGATCCTTTCACAGAGTTCATGTTAGAGACCATCTTGAGTTTGTCAGCATCTGCAACATCGTCGTCGAAGAGAGCGAGACCGACTGTAACTTCAGACAAGTACCATAGATGCCGACTCATCGCCTTCGTGCCGGTTTCCTTGATGGGATCCTCATGTTCCGCGAGTTCCTTGAGTAACGTGAGGTTCATTCGTGCTGCTGCGAAAGCTGTCTTGGCTGTGAACCAGACGCGTAGGTAATGTTTTACGACGAAAATGCAGAAATCTCCGAGCTTTTCCCAGAGAAGTCCCATGCGGTTCGGGCCACGAGAGGAAGAAGGACGTTGCGGCCGCAAGAGTCTAACAAACTTCTCCTTGAACATCCAAATCTTCAAGGTTTCCCCAACAACCAGATTTCATCAGCTAGCTTCTTCACTTCCTTAGCACCTTTCGTCGCCATTTTCATTAAGCAAACCACCTGTGGAAGAAAAGAAACCAACAATTAATAGAGAGCCTCATATAGAAAATCTTAACCCCCATGTATTCCAGAGTATTTTAACGAAAAGAACAGCTGAGGTGGGGCCATATGACATATATACTGATAAACCAGATCATATGGCCCCACCCCGGTATAAATAAGGTTATTAATTCACTGTGCGCGACCCCTAAACATTGATATATTGAACTGATTTTTATACTGCCAGGTTTTCTCATTAAGTGGATCAAAATTGCAAGCGAGCGAACGTGTGTGACAACTTCATGTTTTTTGACGCACCCTTATATATATATATACCAACATTTACAAATGGGGAATAGAATATGGTAGATGTAATCTCGAAGTACAATCAGTGGTTAATTTTTGTTACATTTAACATGCAATATATTTATACGGATTAATTTCAGAGGTAATGAAGCAAATCATTATGACGTATTATGGCTGTACCTCGGATTAATTGGAAAAGGGATGAGTGGTATTCGTTCTTCTGGTAGGAAGAGTGAACTTATTGTTTGTCAAAACATTAAAATAGTGTACGGTAGCTGTACGGTGGATGGGTAACAACTGCCCACTGAAAGCTGGCAAGAAGTTGGGATGTGGCAAAAGCCGTGTGTGGGCGAGAGTTGTCGTGAAGACAAACGTTCTGCTTCTCGGTTGTAGTCTCTTCCATCGGATAGCATTTCTTAGTTTCTGTAGTGACTCGCAATGGCTGTTGGCCATTCACAATGTTGTATGACTTCAGAAAATCAAACGGCAAGTGCCCTTTGTGGTGCCAAAAGACCGTCACCATGATATTCTTGATGGATTTCTTCCCGCTAAACTTCATCGTGCGAGGAAAAGTGGAATTACGTCATTCCTTAGACTGGAAAAATCGGAGCCATGACTCATTATCAGCAATAATACAATTCAGAAATGCATTGCCACTTTCGAGAAGTGCACTTTACCTCAGATGAAGATCTCCAAAATGCCATTACAACATAGTTTCGTCAGCAGAGCACGGACTTTTACCACAAGGGGATATACTAGCTGCCGCCAAAACAGCAGAAATGCATCGATGCCAATGGGAAATTAATTAATTATTTTTATTAATTATTTTTATTAATTAATTAAATACTTCGAGGAGTAAAGGAATCTACATTTCATTCCGGTGGAATGAATTTAAAGAAAAAAAAAATCGTTTTCGGGAACTTTCTGGACACGCTTGTATTTTACATCAAAATTTTACATAAAGCTTAACCGACCTTCTTGTGAAGAGAGGCCAACGCACGGAACTGCAACGAGGTTAACGAGATTAAGTTTTTGTGATAAAAATAAATTATTTGTTTTGAGTCATTTTACCCTGTAGGGGGATCTGTCTACCTTTTAACAATATGCTCTTTAAAACGGTCCTGAACCCTTGGACAGTTTTAGAAAAAAGTTCGTCTTAAAATAATTTCTAAAACGTATAAAAAATTAGTAATTAGTAATATTCTATTTCTCTTTGGATACTTTATTCTTTTTTGATGATCGTATTATTTTTTTTAAATCTTTACGAATTAGTAATTTTGTATGCTTTTTAGAGGATTCTAGACGAACTTTTTTCTGAAACCTCCAAAGAATTCTTCTAAAATCACCAAGAACGAGGAATGTTCCAAAAGTATTGACATTGTTAAAGAAATTCTACGAAACCCCGTCATTTGGAACAAGAATCCCACAAATAACAAATAGTGTGAACACCATATTAAAATGGTACACTTCCAATTAAAGGTACTTTACTTCTCTCCAGTTTGCTTAAATTGGGGAGAAGATCGAACATCTTCAAAAATATTTGCATACTGACTGCAAATAACAAAAGCTCTCTCTTTCTCGAGCTGTATTTTTATAACGACAATGACGATATTTGACGATGAAGAACTTAAGTCGGAGTAAATTATCTTTTCATATGAAAATTGGCTTCACAGAACAGCCATTTATACTTTGTATTGAGATTATTAATCATATTATTTTGATTTATTTGGTGATTATTTAGAGTACTACACACATAATCATTGTTAAATTACTATTTTTCTTATTGGCAGCTGTATGTGGTATCAGTCTGCTGACTGAAGGCCCTGGAATGCCTAAGGACTATTCTTCCTTGTGGATACAAACGCTTTCTATAGCAGTATGTTCCTCAATATTCATCATACAGCCGCTTGTCATAACGTTGTTCACTTTGTACAAGGTAGGAAACGCAGAGTGTCGTCCTTCAAATATGCATTGATCGTTATACTCAAACTCCAGAAAGTAATTTTTATATCTTATTTATGTCATTTATACTCGTAAATAACCAACGAGTGTTTTATTTCATTCAGTAAACTTCTGATGCATTTCACATTAAGGGTTTCCTGCAATAACTTAAAATACACGGGAAATTCGCCAACGTGAAACTGAATATTTTCGTATCATTCTTAACACTTGTTGCCTTTAAATTCGTTATACAGGTTTGTATGTATCGGGTTTTTGGCAGTAAGGGTCTTTTGGATTGCTGGACAGCGGTTCCTTTGGATCAAGCTATAACGGTTTGGAATCACTACAAGGAGAAATTAAAAAGTGAAAAAGAACAAGACAGAATGGATGATGAAGAAACGAGGAAGGCAAAAGGTGCAGTCTTGTGGTATTTATTGTTTGTGGTTTCTTACAGTTTTCAGACTTTTATATATGAACTATTTTATGGGAGCGTTTTCTGCCCGCTGGGGATTTACACTATACGCTCAGGATTAAAGATAATAGACATTTTCACATTATCTTACGATTACCTGAAAAGAAAAGTAAAAAGCGAATAAACGAAGCATTAGAAAATACAATAAATGAGCAACAAAAATGTACTTGTAAAGGGTGGAGCAAATGTGAAACTCTTATCTTGGTAATGACTGGTAACATGAAAGCAATTTGTCAGTGCAAAATGCATCATACACGTGAGAAATGGAGTACATTGATGAGTAATAATGAACAAGTAACAAATACCAGCCCACTTGGTTTTAGTAATGTATACATGTATCAATGCGCGAAAAACTAAGTTGGAGGAAATAGCAGTATGCAAACAGAAGAAAAGAGAATGTGGATTGGATATATAACTGAATGGTTAGATGTGGAGGTAGAATGATTTTGGAAAGTATGTCAGAAGTTATGAGAAAGTGTGCGTACTGGACAAACCCTATAATAAAAATAAAGGCGAGGCAAGAGATTGTTTAAATTGTACATTGTACATATTGTATAGACTGGAAGACTGATAGGGTAAAATATATTACTGATCAGTTGAGGTGGTTTTAGGGAAGGTAAACAGTGAATGTTTGTAGTGAAACGATTGACAGAAAAAAAGTGAAAAAGTAAAAAGATACGTACATATGTGGTGGTTGTAAAGAAAGAGTAAATAGTGGCAACAGTTATGGTATTGGAGGCAAGTTGTTGAATGCAGCGAGAATTTTATACGGAAAGGCTTTGGTTGGAATTAAGAGTTTGTTAAGGGATTCGTTCGTCATTAATATCAAAGTAAAAGTTTTGCTGGGTCTCTATGGCTATTTAACGTGTACAGGAATAAGTGATGCGGGATTAAAAGCGTGAACGTTTGAGAGATAAGTGAATATAAGAGTACAGTAGTTTCTAAAGAAGGCAAGTGGAAGAGTGGCAGTTAGATAATGTGAGTCCGTGAACTGAGCTAATAAGAATCGTAAGACTGACATAGAAAAACTCTTGAATGTCTTCAGTGATGTTTGTGAAAAAAGACTACCGAGAGTGAATTTAAATGAATGAATGCAAGGTTCCTGCGGATGAGAGGAAGAGATTCACCATCAGAAACTGAGAGGAGTAAAAAAGGTAAATAAGTTATGGATACAATAATAACTTTGGTTGCAAAGAAATATGGTAGTTAGAGTACATACGGATGAAACGAAAAGTTTGACTGAAGGTCTGTTAATTAGTTTCGACAGTACGGTAATAGAAGCAAAACGGTTATTTGCCATTACAATTCTTTGAAAAGTGAAGGCACGAATGATGAAAAGAAAGAATAACAATGAAAAATGTAGATGGAAAAATGTAGTTGGATTGATGGCAAAGTCGTAAAAACAGAGTGACGATTGAGTATAAGCGTGAGAAGTAAAGGAAAGTCTCTTTAAAGATGGAAGGATATAAACAGTAACTGAATGAATAAACCTGCGCAATCGATATGAATGAGGGAGAAAGCTTCTACATTAAACGACGTATTTGCCAGTTTTTCTGGGGGCAGAGAAACATAGTTTTGTTTAATCCAAAACAAATTTGTATAAAGCTTTAGAAGATATTACATTTGTGTCGCCATATACTCACCTCCGATTTTGATTTTTACTTTTTAATTTCAGAACTGAAAAATATTGAACGTGAAAGATACCTTCGGTTTGCTCACCCTCCTCCGGAACATGTTCTTATTCATCATCGTAATCAATTTCTCGTTAAAAGCAAAATTTCCGGCTTGATCAGAAAGGGTTTCTGCTACTTTGGGTTCCTCGCTCTTCTCTTAACCATAGTCTATAGTAGTCACATTGAAGAACGTTTCTATCTGAATAAAGCGTTGAAGAATTCAGCTTCAAATGGTTCGTGTATCAGTCGGGAATCCTTTCTTTACAAGTCGTTCTCAAACATTACAACGAGAAAAGATTGGTGGAATTGGGCCTATTCCGAATTTTTAGATTTAACTTTTAATTACGACATTAATTACGCCAGTTTTAAAGTCTTCTGCGACTCTGAGAGCCTCATTATTGGGACACCACGCATTCGAAAGTACGAGGTGAAATCGGAACCTTGTGAAACTGATAATGTGGCAGTAAATGTCAATGAAACTATGTCTGATGTCTACAAAATTAGAGGATGTTACCCAGATTATAAAGACGATATTCCTCACATGCGTGGATTTAAAAACAACCAAAACCCACGATACGAATGGGATGCGCATTACCTGTCTGTCGTTCACGGTCATTTTAGCGATTACAGTTACACATCGGATGAAACGATGTTACCTAATAGTCGTTTCGATGCTGTAACATTTTTACTGTATTTAGAAACTAAGGAATGGATAAAAATCCAAAGAAAAATAAGAGCAATTATAACGGAGTTTACGCTTTTCCATCCACAATCAAGTCTTTATTCATCCGTTGAATTTGTTGCCGAATTTCCGTCACAGTCCGGAGCTAAACTCTCAATTTTCATATCTTCGACTGCAATAAATAAAGAGGAATCCTACTTGACTTACGCGTTTAAATATGGCATGTTTATTTTAGTAACTGTATCAATGTTTTATCTAAAGAAAGCTTGCATAGACTTGTATAAAACTAGAGGTAAATTTTGGAAAACGTTTTGGGGCTTTTTAGATATTTGCACCGCGGTACTCTGCTGGATTTATGTAGTTTGTCTGATGCTTCGCGTTCACATTGCGGAAGACCTTTTATGGGAAATGAAAGTAACTTATTATCAACAGTACGTCAATATCAAAAGTTTAACCACTTGGGATCACGTTCTAACGAGCGTACTTGGCGTTCTCACTACAGTTCATATCATTCGTTGTCTTAGTCTTCTTGGTTTCATTCCGAGATTCAAAATGTATGGTGAAGTTTTATGCAGAGGAATGAAAGAATCCATTAAAGTTAGTGTAGGTATTCTATTTTTTGTTTTCATTTGTGGAAATTTAGGGTACATGTGTTTTCACACGTATATTGACGTTTTTTCTTCGTTAATGGGGAGTTGTATCTCCATTTTGAAAACACTCGTCTTTCGTACTTCATTTTATCCTGAATTCACCGATTGCCTCGGCGGTCAGATTATTTTAAGCAATATATTTTTCTTGCTGGTATTCGTACTTTTATTTTTCATGATTGCTGGAATATATAAGGCTATATTTATATATACAAAAAAGCATTATGTACGCCACCCAAATCCAGTTGACATAACTTCTAAGGATTTTATGCATTATTTTAAAAATAAATGGCAGTCAATGAAGGACTTATTTTGGAAGAAAGGAAAGACAGAATTACCCGAAAACGATTTGAAAGAATATTCATGCAATTTGTATCTTTCTGAAATGGAATCATTAATTGACACATTAAAGACAAAAGTAGACTCCATCTTTGATTCGGTGGAAAATAATTTGGGTAAAGAATGTAAAGAAAAATTAGTTCAGAATGTTTCAGACGCGACACCTGATGATGACGTTCGTTCTGTTTCTGACGAAGAGATTTTGGGGTCAAGCTCTTCGTCATTCTTAAACCGTAACTTAGCCGTGGATGAAGAAAATGAGAGTGATGAGAAACCTAACACGGATGAAAGGCCCGCGATAAACTTACGCGCTTTTGATGAAATTCCGAGTTGTCCTTCAGAATTAAATCCTTTAACCATAAACTTGCTTTCAGAATTACTTAAGAAAGAACAAACTGAAAAGCACTGTGATCAGGCCATTGACAACAGTGATCACATTTTGAAGTTTCTAGACGATGTGGCGTCCGCTTCAAATGATCAGCTTCAAATACTCTCTCACGGCAAATACGGGAAATCAGTGACGAAACTGAAGAGTAAAAGCTTTCTATCATTTTTCAAGGAAAATATCAATTTAAAAGCTGACGAAAGTTCCAATGTACAAAAACCGGTGTCTGAAGAGGAGAATGATGACCCCGAGGAAGAATTTTATTTCTCGCCTGTCCAGATTCCCTTTGAGGGCATGGAAGAACTACTCTCTAAGTATGGTAATGAGGAAAGTTTTCAGGAAAATTGAAACAAAGTGCGAAGTTGATAGTCAAAATGGTAATTATTTTAATTAGTTATTTTTACGCAGTAAATCGCGTTTTACGTAATTTGTCTCTCATGTAAAATTTTAACATTTTTGTGTAAAACTATAATGTCTGTGATTAACATTACGTGATTAACATTATTTATACGTTTATCATATTTAAACTGGGTCAGTTGCTCTTTTACAACACCATAATCAGTATATAATGGGAGTAAAATCACGAAGAAATAGATTTATCAGAAGCACAATATTTCAGCCTATTCTTAGGTTTGATGAAGGCCTCTTTCGGGCCAATACTTTGTTTATAATAAATCCATTTCTTATTGCGACTATTCCTCAATTCAACTTCCCGTAATTGGGAATATTCACTTGACAGGAGTGTAACAATGTCAGTTCTGTGAAACTGACGTAATGCTTTACTGGAAAGTTATGTTCATCGTCTCCCAGAGGAAGATAAATGACGCACGACTATTAAACTCGTGCACGTTTTAAAAGCAATTGATCGATTAAGTTAGTAACTGACTGACTGTAAAGTTATTTAAATAATTAATGATATAGTCTGAATAATTATTCTTAATATTTTTCATTTGGTCTTTTCGTGTGTTCATTTACTGCGTAGTTGAGTATTGATGTTAGGGGGTTTTATTTCAATAAATTTGAATTTCAGTACTGATATTTTTATTCCCCCCCCCCCCCCCCCGCGCTTCCCACACATTAACCCAACTTAATCCAACCAAACTTTAGTGCCATTAAACCATTAAATAAGTGCCCAGGGTGAAACGTCGGACTCGAAGAGTGTTTTCCAAGTCCCTATATTAATGAGGTACTAGATGGCCTACCCTACTTTAACCTAATCAGGACTAACAGTTCTTTTTTCCCCGACAATGAAAATGTTTCCGAATTATTTTTTTTTTTAGAATTTTCCAATTTACCATAAACACTGCTTCGTAAAAAAAATTAACTCCGACACACTGAACGCCCAGTTGCCTACGTGCGCGCGCACATACACAATATATATATATATATATGCAAACAACCACAGGGAAAAAGGAAAAAGAAACACGAAATCCAAGCGCTTTCGTGATATATTCACATCTTGTTTTTTTTTATGCAGGAAGCAGGGTCCAAAGACGAATGGCCACAAAAATGCCCCCCCTCCCCGGCCACAGAGAGGAAGAAGAAAACCAAAATCAAGGTCCATGGTTTTAGTTTTAGGTCCAAGGTTTTAGAGGTCATAGATAGGGGGAAAGATGGAGTGAGGAAGATTGTTCCAGAATTCACTGGTTGAGTAGATGAAAGATTGGCAATACCGATCAATCACTGCATTAGAGAGTTGGACAGAAAAGGGAAGAAAATGTGTCGAAAGTATGGGACTACGTGCTCTCCTGAAAGAAAGAGGCATGCAGTTGGTGTTCAGAAGAACAGGGTCTTTTATAATGGCGATAATAAAGAGAGAGAGAGAGAGAGAGGATTACAGGGAAAAGAAGAACCTCAAAAGGCCTTGCGGCTCATACCGGGGAGGTACCAATGGCAACAGGTGCCAGGGAAAAATTCCTTCACCCTCAAATAGTGTGCAAGATTCGGTCTAACCTTTTCTTGAACTGATCCACAGAAGAACTGTTTACAACTTCTGAAGGTAGCCTGTTCCACGTGTCATAGATCTTATAGGTAAAGTAATTCCCACACACACTAGGGCTAAACCGTTTCAAATCCTACTTTCAACCATTGTTGCGAGTTGGGTTATCATTTAAACTAAACATGCTTCTAAAATCGACATCGTTGAACCCGCGTTAGAACTTGAAAACCTCGATGAGTTGACCGCGCAGCCTCCGAGTTTCCAGCGAAAACAAATTCAGGGCGCGTAAGCGTCGATTGTAGCCCATATGCCTAACGGAAGGGATTAACTTTGTGGCCCTTGCCTGGACTCGCTCCAGCCTGTCAATATTTTCCTAAGAGTGGGTGACCAGAACTGCACAGCATACTTCAGGTGCGGCCGAACCAGGGAATTGTACAGAGAGAGCACAATCTCCTTGTTCCGAAATCGAAATTGCCTCCTGATATAACCCAACAGCTTCTGGGTTTTCTTTTCTACCTCTACGCACTATTTGGTAAACTTAAGGTCGCTGCTAACTAGCACACCCAAAGTCCTTTTCCAAATTAGTGGCCTCGATATTACTCCCCAGAGAGAGAGAGAGAGGACACATTGCGGCGGAGAAGGATTGAAGCCAGTCGGTAAGAGGCAGAGAATTGATGAGACGAAAAGCCTTGGATTCCACCCGGTCAAGTAGGGCCGTTTGGGTTGAACTACCCCAACACGTAAGAAGTGTACTCCATAGAGGGGCGGACAAGACCTGTGTACAAAGACAGCAACGAAGTGGGTGTGAAGAAACTGCGGAGCTAGTACAGTACACCCAACCTCTTACAGAAGCTGTTTTAGAAAGAACGTATATGTGATCTTTCCACGAAAAATCACGAGAAAAGGAAACGCTAAGAATGTTTAGAGAAGAGGAAGAAATGAGTTGTGTATTGTTGAAAATAAGGGGATAGTCTTGTGGAAGATTGTGACGAGTAGCCAGATGAAGAAACCTAGTTTTGAAAGCCACAAGGTTTTCTCTGCCCCAATCAGAGATAGTAGAAAAAGCAGAGATCAGGCGCATCATAGCCGTCCTACGCGAAGCATGGCGTGACTGTTGAAAGGGTCGCTTTATGAAGCGGGAGAAGTGAAGAGTGGAATCATCGGCATTGGAGTGGCTCGGACAGGAAGAGCGACTTAAGAGATCATTTATAAACGAAAGGAAAAGAGTGGGTGATAGGACAGAGACCTGAGGAACATCACTATTAATAGTTTTAGGAGAAGAACAGTGGCCATCTACAACCGCAGCTATAGATCGGCCAGAAAGAAAATTAGAGATGAAGTCACAGACAGAAAGATAGAAACGGAAAGGGGTGCAGTTTGGAAATTAAGGATTTATGCCGGATTCTATCACAAGCTTTTGATATGTTTAGCGAAATAAGGGTTTCACCGAAATCCCGAAAGAAGGATGACCATGAGTCAGAGAGATATGCAAGAAGATCGCCAGTAGAGCGTTCCTTGCTGAACCCATACTGACGATCTGAAAGATGATTGTAAGAAGAGGGGCGTTTAAGAATCTTCCTATTAACGATAGATTAAAAAACTTTAGAAAGGCAAAAAAATCAAAGCAATTGGATGATAGCTGGAGGGTTGAGAGCGGACACCCTACCTTGGGACAAGTTGAGTGAAAGCGAATTTCCATCAAGAAGGAAAAGTACCGGATTAAAGATAAAGACGAAAGAGTTTGGCAAGGCAGGGTGTCAGTAAGAGGTTCTAATTTCAGACATAATTAAGTCAGATGGAGGAATAGCACCCGAATCGTCCAGGGTCGAGTTGGAAGCGAAAGTTTGATCAAATAGTTAAGCTTTATCAGGAGAAGAGACGGCAACCGAACCGTCGGAATGGAAAAGAGAAGGGAAAGAAGTATTGTTGTTGGGGGTTTTTGGCTAGGTGCCAGAAAGAGCGAGAAGAAATAGAATTGGATAGGTTTTCACATTTTTGTCTGATGAATGAATTTTTAGCAAGTCGAAGAACAGATTTTATACGATTCTGGGAGAAATAGTTAAGTGAGAGTCATGAGTTGGATGGCGATGGTACCTTCTGAAAGCATCCTGCCTGTTGCGGATAGTATTAGAACCAGCAAAGTTAAACAAAGGTTTTTACTTGTATCAGTAGTAGGAATAGAATATAGAATATACGCCTCCATGCCCAAGAAAATCACCTTCGTGATGTGCTCAGAGCACTTGGCCATGGAAGCAGATAATCATTCCATGGGAAATCAGAGAAGTGAGAAGTACTACTTAAGGCCTCCCAATCAGCGGCACCAAAATGCCAAATGCATCTTCTCTTGGAAGGATCCAAAGGGCGAACTGGAGCAATATGACAGGAAACAGATACAAGATTGTGGTCGGAGGACCCCAATGGAGGAAAAAAGTTTGACAGGGTAAGAAAAAAGACGAGTGATGAGAAATAAAAGCAGAATTTGGAGCTTATCTCCAAGGCGATCGGGGATACGAGTAGGGTGCTGTACAATCTGGTCAAGGTCATTCAGGATAGAGAAGTTGTAAATTAGTTCACCAGGGATGTCAGTGAAATGGGTTTAAAGCCAAATATGGTGGTGAACATTGAAATCTCCTAAAATGGAGATTTCAGCAAAAGGAGACTGGGATAGAATGCATTCCACTTTGAAAGCGAGGTAGTCAAAGAGTTTTGGGTAGTCAGTAGAATTAGGAGAAAGGTAGACAGCGCAGATATATTTAGTTTGAGATTGCCATGTAACCCGTAGCCAGAGGGTATAGAATTAGAAGGATTCAAACTCGGGAATACGAGAGCAAGTTAGGTCGTTGCGTACATGTACACAACATCCCCCTTTAGAATGAAATTCAGTATAGAGAAAGTAGGAGGGTACACAAAAGGAGTTATTGTCAATCATCCCAAACACCTGAATTTCAGTGAGGAAGAGAAGGCGAGATTTAGAGGAGGAGAGGTGGTGTTCAACAGATTAAAAATATGAGGAAAGGCCACGAATGTTGTACAAACTTATGAAAAGTGAATCAGACAGAGGCCCAGAACATCTCGAATGCGCAGTAGCAGAACCAGCTCCGCTGCCCGGGTCTGCCTTCCCGGTATCGGCAGCGGGAGAGCCAGAAGATTCATGTATGTGTAGTGAAGAATAGTAAGAGAAATGTGTGTTTGAGAGCATGCTGGACTGCTCACAGGGTAGATGAGACACGGAAAAAGATCAGCTAAGGAGAACAGTGCCGGGAGAAACGTCTCTACGAGACTACCTCCCTGGTTGATTAGTGTCTACATTCTCCTCCAATCTCCTCCTATCTTATCCATTAAGTATAACCGTAACTTTTCATATTAATTGTTTTTGCTGATGAAAACAAACTTAAAACAGTAATGTTATACAACTAAATAATCTCAATCTATAATAAATATGAAAAAAGCTCTTTGACTGAACCCGCACGAATTGATAGGTGACAAGAGAAATGGACAATATTTTTTTTTTCGAAACAAGTTTTAGTTTTTATTTTGCTTTAAGAGAAAAACCCCTTATTAATTTGGCGATTTAAGATACTTTTATAGAGCCAGAATTGCTTTATTCTTACGCTTTGGTATAATTTTCAACGACTGAATTTAGACAACAGTCGGACTAAAATAATGAAGTTAAGCCAAAAAGTAATGCAAGCCGGTAAGGTGACCAGAGTCCCGATTTTGGGCGGGACAGTCCCGAATTTATGACATGTGTCCCTCTGTTCAAAATGTCCTGAAAATGTCCCGCATTTGGAGCAAATTTTCATAAATGTCCCGCTTTATTAAAATTACTGTTACATTAGACATTAGATGTCCTTTATGAATTAATAGAATTATGCCACATTCCGAATTCCAAATCTAAATACTAACTTGCAAACTGAACTGGTACGATATATGTCGCCGTGCGGCAGTGCCGTGATTCCCGACTAGCGTTTCAGTGTTTCATTAGCGGCCTCTGTGTAAAGTTGTGTTGTAGTGTAACGCTTTTATGTTTTTATGTTTGCTTAATTAATAACCTTAATTAATTTTTATCTTATGGAAAATGTAAATATAGCTAAGGAGAACAAAGAAATAATGATATTAATATTTATGGATTTGAGTAAGGCGTTTGATGTAATAGACCATAATATTCTACTTAAAAATTGTATTGTTACGGCTTTAGAGGAGCAATCAGTGATTGGTTTAAGTTATTTGTCCAATAGATATAATTTTGTATCAGTAAATAAGGTTTGCTCCACTAAAGCGCTTGTCAAACATGGTGTGCCACAGGGCTCAGTTCTGGGTTCACTGTTATTTTTATTATATATAAATGACCTCCCACGTTCATCTGATATACTGAACTTCATAATGTTTGCAGATGATACAACTGTCTCTTTTTCTTGCAAAGATGTTAATACAGCTAAGAATATATTTCATTCAGAATTCATCAGCGTAATGAAATGGTTGACTACCAATAAACTCTTCCTAAATACCAGTAAAACAAATTTCATGATTTTTACTAATAAAAGAAATGTATATCTTGATGAACTTAATATTAATGAAATCGACATAAAGCAGTGTACTGTAACAAAATTTCTTGGTGTAATGCTAGATAAGAATTTGCAATGGAGTGATCATGTAAATTATATCGCGAAAAAGATTTCAAGGAGTGTTGCTATAATGTTTAAACTTAGAAATGTAGTCCCTAAACAAGTTTTATTGACTCTTTATCATACTCTTGTTCTTCTTTATATAACATACTGCACCCTTGTTTGGGGAAACTCCGCTAACAACGCATTAAATGGTATCTTTGTCATCCAAAAACGAGCAATAAGGTTATCACACTGCCCAACAAAAAAAATATTTTTTGCTGCTGATTTAATTCTAAGACCTGTTTCTGGATAATATTGATGTGCTGATTTCAAAAATCACCTTAGATTTTGTCCATCACATCAGGTTTTCGTGCAATGCAATATGCCTATTTTGGGTGATCCATGAAGGGCGCTTATCAAAATTGATGATTTTTGAGATCTGTTAACAGCTGTTTTGCTGTTAAAATTTTATCTGTGGAATACGCAAATCTGTGCATTAAATCTAAAGGTCATGTACAACATATTAAAATTTTGGGTATCTGTGATTTCCCCAGGTGTGAGCGTGACGTCATGATCTGAGAGAGATTTCCTATTGGCGGAGTGAGAGCAGCCGGTTCCGCTAGTGACGTTACTTGTAAACTTTCAGCAGTTGGGTTGCAACATGAGCATTAAAGTTCACTATCTCAACAGTCATCTGGATAAATTTCCAGAAAATCTTGGTGATGTTAGTGAAGAGCAAGGTGAAAGGTTCCACCAAGATATCAAAGTGATGGAAGAACGATACCAAGGAAGATGGGATACCCATATGATGGATGACTACTGCTGGAGCTTGCAAAGAGATTGTCTTGACATCTCTCATTCTAGGAAGTCCTATAAGAGAAAATTTATCAGCACTGAAAAGTAAGAAAACAAGAAAAAGACAATGTTAAGAAAACTGGTCCCGTGCTTGCTTTAATATGGATTCATTTTTTGCTTATTTAAACACTTTTAATCACTTTATGTGTCAATATTGGCGCTAGGTAAACTCGGTACTGGACAACTCGGTACTAGGACAACTCGGTACTAGGACAACTCGGTACTAGGGTACTAGGACAACTCGGTACTAGGACAACTCGGTACTAGGACAACTCGGTATGCATGTTGATATGTCGGTTATACCAATAGACCAAAAGTAGAAATAAATACAAGTAATACAAGTTACAAATTTACTTTCAGATAAAAGTTAAAATATTAAAAAAAATTCCAAGCACATAAAATCAATGAAAATATAAATATTGATGATTATAATTTTAAATTATGAGCAATACTTCTAATAAAATGGAGCTTTCTATTAGGATCATATGTTTCTATTGTATTTAACACCCGACGATGGCAATCTTTGTACTTTTTTTTCTGGTTTGACCCATCACCCCGCATCAAGTGAATCATTTTCGTTCTAGCAATCACTTCCTCTCGTTTCAGGGTATTAACAAGGTTCCAAATGTTGGGGTGATTGTAGCCGCCTTTGTTTAATGCAGAATGAAATGCTTCTAAGTTATTCGTTGTACGAGCCATGGATGCTTTGGTTCTTTCTAAAACATTCCATAGGGGAATAGGAAAAGGGGGCTCCAATCGTCTTCTTCGTTGACCACGACCTCTTTCTGCTCCAATGTAGTTGTTTTCAAAATAAGACACCAGTTCCTGGGGTATGTCATCGTCATCAACAAGTTCTTCAAATCCTGCGATAACGTCAATAACGGGCAGAAAAGCAAGGGTAAGAAAGCACCGAATTTTCAAACTGAATTCGTCGTCTTCGTGGTATCTAACTTTAAATCCTTCTTGTACGACCCGTCTATAAACATTTTGTCCAAGATGGAACAAACAGCCTGATAAGTTTGTATTATGAAATATATGCAAAACACTATTTTGAGCAGCTTTTTCAAAATCCATTATGATAGTTTCCGGTTCTTCGTTTTGCAGTAGTTCCTTCACTTTGCCAAAAAGCATGCTGTATGTGTTTTCGCTTTTATCTGAAAGTAACGCAAACATTCGGGGTACACTGAAATTACCGCTCTGAATATGCAACACGTACAGTTGATGAAATATACTTGGACAACTCTTGAATGTGCCATCCGCTGCCCAATTCTTGAAAGTTTTCATGTCCTCAAGAGCTTGGTCGGTTCCAAATATTAAAATTCGTTTCTGATCAGCACATCCACTGTCAAACTGTAGAAATTTCGCACCACATTCTAGGTGGGAATATTCAGGAGGGATAGCGAACTCGACATTCGTTTGAGGGATGTGAGGGTAATTTGTTTCATTTTGTCTCCAACGTCTGATGTTACGTGCAATGTTTGTAAGTGGAGGAAGCTCTGCTACTGCACATTCATTCAAATTAGTTACTTCAGTTCCGATGAGTGCTCGAGGAGTAACTCGGGTCGAAGCTGACTTTTTTTTAATGGTTGTCACAACAGCCTTAGATGTCACTATTCCAGCAGTTGAGCTATGGGTATGGTCTCCAACTTTCTTAAGTATTTCACATTCTTCACCAGTTGTATGCACACGGGCATTGCAAGAACGAATCCCACACCTCCAGTATTGTTTTGAACCATCCAAATTTTGCTTATGTTTGTCGTATATATAATTAAGATCATCCACCAACTTCTTCTCACCTCTTTGTGATAAAATAATTTTGCTCGACATTATGAATGAGGGATATGAACTTAAATTTAACTCCAGGCGTGAAATTAAACTAACGATAATAACTATACAAAACAATAAACTATGATCGCTTCCAATCTGTCTACACAACGAAAGTGAATGCGCGAACGCAAAAAGACAACAATGTTGCCTCCATTAATATATCTGGGCGGACCAAAGAATAATCCGCGCAACAAAAGTAGTTCCTTTTAACCAATCAACTATTAACTATTTATCAAATGGTTTACACAAACTTCAGTGTCATAATATTTAAACTAACAATAATAACTGAACAAAAACAAATAAACCAATCAATTATTAACTATTTTATCATAACTATTTATCAAATAGTTTTTACAAACTTCAGTGTCACAATATTTAAACTAACCCATTTATATATCTGGGCGGAGCACAGAATAATCTGCGCTACAAAAGTAGTAGTACCGAGTTGACCTAGTACCGAGTTGACCTAGTACCGAGTTGACCTAGTACCGAGTTGACCTGTACCGAGTTTTCCAGTACCGAGTTTTCCAGTACCGAGTTATCCAGTACCGAGTTATCCGGACACCGTCAATATTACCATTGTATATTAAAGTTCACTCCCTGCACAATTGTTTACTTTTCCATGCTGATTCTGAGTATGTAAAAACTTATTTTTTGAAAAGAAAAAAAATTGGGCATAACCCTGCCAAAATGCGATATCTCCAAAATATCCGTATTTGATTGCTCGAAAACCTGACGTGATAGGCAAAAACTAAGGTGATTTTTTAAATCAGCACACCAAAGTTACCTAAAAACAGGTGTTAGAATTAAATCAGCAAAATTGGTGTTGGGCAGTGTTATCTGATGCTGATTTCCTTGATCACTCTAGTGCATTATTTAAAGAGCTAAACCTACTAAAGCTCAACGATGTAACCAAACTGGCACATTTTATTTTTATTTACAAGTGTAAGAACAAAATCATTAATTTGCAATGGGTAAATAGATATTTTGTAACTCATCAAGAAATCCACTCGTATCGGACCAGAAATAGATCAAAGCTTGTTATACCTCAATTTAGATTGTCTTCATCTCAAAAACTACCCATTTTTATTGGATTGAAACTATGGAATGACTTGCATGCCGATATAAAAAATATTGTGAATGTAAATTTGTTTAAAACCAAGTTGAAATCCCGATTAATAATGGGATACTAACAAAAATCTTGGATTAATGTCCACTAATAATGTTTAATATTGTCCATTAATATTGTTTAATATTGTAATACAGGTTTTAACTATTAATAATACTTATTTACTTATTTATTTATTTATTATTATTAATTTATAACAACTAGCTGCTTATTTTTAGTAAGAGCCCAGTGAAGCCTAAAGCTTAAGGGGCCAAATTAAATAAAAATAAATAGTCGAGCTTCACAATTATTCATGTCATTGTAAAAATTGTAAATTGTAAAAAGACTACTGTATTTATTTTATAATTAATAAAGGTTATTCAATTCAATTCAAAAAAATCCCTGCATCCTTTTTTTTCTTTTGCAGCTAGGTTAAACTTTTTCGTTTGAAGGATAAGGAAAGTTATTAATTGTATCGTACGTAAGGTCGTAGGCCTAGTTTGACAACACAAAATGTCTAAAACTAAAAGGAAGTGTACATTTAATGCACATCTGCAGTCTAAATATCCATTTATTACAAAAACAACAACAGAAAGTGATGTACGATGTGAGACATGTAGAAGTGACTTCAGCATTGGACATGGTGGGATTAATGATATTACTAAGCATCTTGGCTCGACACAAATCGGTTAATATCGGTGCTGAAAAGTATGTCATATATATAAGCCATTCTCAGTTGAGTTAATTTTTTTCATGATTATATATGTAAGAGAAAAATACAAGCAGTGAAGTAATAATTATGTTCCATATATATATATATATATATATATATATATATATATATATATATATATATATATATATATATATATATACACTATATGATCAAAAGTATTCGGACACCCCGGAAAATCCGCATTTCTGCAAATATCACCTTCGCCGAAAGGTATGCTGGGAAAAAGCGTGGCGAAACTATAATGCTGAGGTGTTCTGTTAAGTTATCAGTAACTGTTGTGAAGCCATGCCGCGCGGACGTGAACTCTCCGAGTTCCAACGTGGACTCGTCATCGGATGTTATTTAAGTAACGTTTCTATACGAAACATTGCAGCCAAACAGGATATACCAAGTCGACTGTAGCGGATGTTATCATGAGATGGAAGCACGACGGTGCAACTAACGCGAAAAAACGTTCCGGACGACCACGCAAACTGACGGAACGTGATAGAAGAAGTCTGGTACGACATGTCAAGAAGTCCCGCACGTCCTCTGCCGCTTCCATCGCTGAGGAGGTAGGAAGAGCATCCGGTACCTCCGTTAGTACTGTAACTATCCGCAGAGAGATGCACAGACTCGGTTATTATGTAGAGCAGCTGTACACAAGCCACTGATTACAAAAGTTAATGCCACGCGTCGTTTGGCCTGGTGTGTCTCCCGTCGTTCCTGGACTGTGGAGGACGAAAACTGTTCTTTGGAGCGACGAGTCGCGGTATTCACTCTTCCAGTCTGATGGGCGTGTTTGGTGTGGCGACAGCCCGGAGAACGGCTTCTTCCTGACTGTGTACGTCCAACGGTGAAGTTCGGTGGAGGGTCCATCATGGTATGGGGTTGTTTTTCCTGGCTAGGGCTCGGCCCGTTGGTTGTTACCCACTACCATGAACGCTGACGTTTATCTCGACGTTCTGGACAATTCGGCCCTCCCTACACTGTGGCAATACTACGGAGATGGCCATTGTTTGTTTCAACAGGATCGAGCTCCCTGCCATACTGCAAGGCGTGTGCAGGACTGGTTTCGTGAAAATAAGGTGGATTTGTTAGACTGGCCTGCTCAGAGCCCCGATCTCAACCCAATCGAGCACATGTGGGACGAACTGGAGCGACGGATACGAAACCGCACACCACGCCCGGCTTCACTTGCATCTCTTGCATCAGCTCTGCAAGAGGAATGGCGAGCCATTCCTGCACAGACTTACCGAAAACTGGTGGAAAGTATGCCTCGACGTGTTGACGCTGTAATAAAAGCAAAGGGTGGACCTACTGGTTACTAAATGCCATAATAAAACCATTTTTCCAAAAACCATGCGGTGTCCGAATACTTTTGATCATATATATATATATATATAATATATTATATATATATATATATATATGAGGTAGAGAGGTGTCCCGCTTTTGGCTTCTGAAAATATAGTCATTTTAGTTTATAACTCCAAAAATAAAAAAATGTCCCGCTTTTTGCTCCTAAAAATATGGTCACTTTATGCAAACGGGTAATGCATGTTCAATATGTATGCTTGAATTTTGTACGTTGGGTAAACTAGTGTGTCCCAACGGGAGCGGTATGGCATCCCTCCCCCACCCTGCGCGTTTGTGAAGTTTAAGGGAGGCGTGTAGACTAAGGTGGTGTTAGGAGAAAGGACCGAATGTCATGCAAATTTGATTAGCTCTATTGTAGCAATTGTAATGTAAAATTAGATTAGAGCAGTGGCGGCTCGTCGGTAGGCACTGCGGAACTGCAGCACCCCTAAATTTTTTATTTACAATTGAAATAATCAAGAACAATATAAGGATGAGCTCAATGAATAACTTTTTCAATAACTTTTGAAACTTTTATTCATTGCTCAATGCTCATCCTTTTATTTCAGTAATTATTTCAACCCATTCTTAGAGACAGCACCCCTAGAATTTTTAGTCACGAGCCGCCACTGGCATTAGAAGAATAAATATAAATGTATTTAATTGTATTGTAATTATTTTTCAAATAATTTGTCAAATTTTATATCCATGAAACCCTTTAAAAATGGCGCCCTTTCAAAAGGAGGTGAAAGGGCGCCTTCGCTTCAAAAAGGTTGGGAACCAATTGGGCAAACCTGTAAAATGGACTTTTACCCATTTCATCGACGAGATAACATCAACACTCAAACACTAACCTAACTTAATGAAACCCACAATAACTAACCGAGTTTGTGTCACGTCGTTCAGATCCCGTTAAAATCCTTGTGAAATACCAGGTGCTGAACTCCAGTGTTTATCTCTGGTCATGATAGTATTAGTTAAAAACACACGTAAGACGCGATAAATCTTGCTCTCCAAAATGTAGGGGCAGATTAAAAGGATTCTTGTTTCGTTTAAAAAAAAATCACTCATCACTCACTTCTTTATCACCTGTCGATATTTTCAAAAAATAGTCTTTGACAAATCCATCAGGGTTTATTTATTGGGGAAAATATCATCAGTAATATGACTTTCAATTTTATAAATATTGCGAAGAAATCGCCTTTTAAATACAAATGTCCCAATACAAGAAGCCATAGATACCGTAAATTTCACCCTTCCCCACAAGAGCCGATTCCAAATTGTCCCACTTTAAAACAATGGACTTCGTGAACCTGTTCAATTTTACAGTTAATGGCAGTTTTGTTTAATTATACTCTCTAAATACAAACAGGCGGACGATACTACATTAGCCAATAAAATGTCAGAAAACTCGTTGACTGAATAAATTACTAACATTTAAACCTGAACTACAAACATTCTTGGTGCTACTATAGCGTGATTCCTACCTCGATTCGGCGGTCTACCTTCTAATTATAGCTTCTTACCTTGTTTACTAATTACTTGTTTACATTCCAATGTCCATCGCCCTTGACGATTGGTTAGGTTTAGTCATGATATTTTCGTTAGTTTTAACGAAAATATCGTGACTAAACCTAACCAATCGTAGGTAGACCACATACTATAGTAGCACCGAAACTATTTTTTAAATAAATAAAATTGAATAATAAATAGCATTTTATATTTATTATATTTTCATTTATACCTTGGATAGGAATCACACTCTACAGTACTGTAGTTTCGAACCAAAACGGGTAGGAATCACCCTATAAGTATCGAAGTCACCGGTAGGAATCACGCTATAGTAGTACCACATTCTTGCATGAATAAGGTTTATTAAAGTTCCAATAGCATTGCAATAGCGTTCCAACAGTCTTTCGACGTCACAGCCAAAAACTTCTGCAACAGATTCGTTACCTCTTTATCGAAAGAAATCCTAAATTCGGCACAGATTTCTTAAATTTGCGATTGAAAATCAACTCCATGAAAACACTCAGAGAGACTATCAGAGATAATTTTAATGATATTAAAACGTCATCTCTTATCCAAAAATCCATACTGAAGTGTATTCCAATTTACTTAACTCTTTCGTTCACAAATATTTTTTTTATTTAAACTAAAATTATTCAAAACCAAATATTTAGTAACTAGTAGTGATGTAGGTCACATCCGCATCCGCATCCGCGGAACATCCGCAAATTTTCTCGCATCCGCATCCGCATCCGCACTTTGGACTGCGGATGTCGTGCGGATGTGGACCGTTGAGATAAAATGTCATTAATAAGCGGAAATTATCAAATTCTACTATATTAATAGAACTAGTTCATTGTGCGCAAAAGTGATGCAAGCAACAAGACGAGAGGCTGTTCTTGTATGAAGTTACTCTCTTGCAACCTACTTAGATCCACGTTACAAAGCTAAGTTATTTTCACCTAGTACATTAGAACGAGTTAAATCATCACTTGGCAAAGCAGTTGAAGAGCTTCAATCTCTTGAATCTGTCGCTTCGCCACCCACCAAAAGAATAAAAGTTTCAGTGACAGAACCAACACCTTCAACAAGCAAATCTATCACAGAATCTGTCTCTCAGTTTCTTGAGTCAAGCAGCAATGACGAGACTTACGCGATGTCAAAAGATGTAGTAAAAATGATCGAGAGCTATCACCAAGAAAAACGCCTGGTAGTCCAGGCAATTTGTAGTTAGACCTGGGCAAAATTGCTTCAGAAGCTTTCTAAACTGTTTCCAGCTCAGGAACCATTGCCGAATAACATATCCAAAATCCGACAAAATTGGACCCAGGGAACACCCCCAAAAATGAAATTCAAAATGGCGGACTGGATGTTTCCTACGAAAAAAAAATATATATTTACGCTTTTATTTATAGAGATACATTTGATGCTTTTTCTTTCAGTTGTAATGTTTTAAATAATTCAACAATATACAACACAACCAGTTATTACGCAAATATAATGTTATATAGCTTTTTACAGATTTTTATAATCAATAATACAACAATTATTTTTTTCCCAGTTTCAAGTTATGTTCATTACAGAAGAAGTGATACCTGGTCACAAACATACAGAAATTAATCCTCTTCATCACTATCATCGGATAGATTACCGGTACTTGGGTTGTTATCGCAACCACTGATTTGGCACTCGCCACAAGCGGCTGAACAGGGCATTCCATTACGCTTGCATCCACATCTTGAAGTAGCACATTTCGTCTTGCAGGAGCAGCGGATCATGTTGAGTAGATAATTTTGAGCTGGTGGCTTGTCGCAGGCTGTAGGGTAGTAGGAATTATTCTTTACATACCAACCCCACTGTTCTGCATCGATCTTCTCTTCTGTAGACTTCCAGATTAGTATTTGAAAGTATGTGCGAAAGCTGTGGTACTTTGTGGACGCATCGGTAGGTGGCAAACGTTCGGGTGTAACAAAAGATTTAGCTGTAGCTACCTTTTCAACTAACATTCGATGACGTAGTGCGTTAGTGGATTCAAGTGTTTTGCAGCCATACAACAGAAGCATTGCCTTTCTTCCAGCGGCTTCAATGTCAGAGGTTTGGCAACAATCAGAACAGAATGTATTTGCAACTGAACGGAGTTCAGCCACCTTCATCAGTGTGTCGAATGCTTTGGCTTTACCGATCGAAAAAATTCTGGATGTGCTATCACAGCCCGTGAAAGCATGCACAAACAGGAGATACTTGCAGATGTCATTGCCTAACAATGATTGAATGCTGAGAATATCATACACAGGATTAGGAGATGGTCCCCGTCTTATATCGCTGCGATAGTACAACTTGAAACCACTGTCCTTGGCATGGTACAGAAGGAGAATCAGCAAGTCGGTGTCTTCCCCTATTACTGTTGTAGTTGTATTTTCTGATGAGGAAATGCCTGCACGAACGATGTCCACATCAGCATCCCCATCTGCGTTGTGAACAGTACACCCGTGCTTCTTCAACATCTCACCTACGAGGGAAATAAATGCTTGCTTGTTGTTTTCATTAGCCAAGAAGTGTTCCTTCTGGCCAACAAACTTCATGCTTGGACTGAGATTCACATTTCTGCTTGTCTTGGTGCTGCGTCTTCTGTGGGTCATGTCCTTGATCGTAGGAGAGCTGCTGTAGCCATCAAAAACAATGATTGCTTTTCCATATGTTTTCAGAGTGAAATCGGCATATGAGTTGGCGATGCTGTCATATGTTTCATCTTGACGCCAGGAAACACGATGTAGTAGAGATCCACCATCCAATACGTACTGGTCTGTGCACTGAATTTCTTGAACTTCTTCCATGCGTAAAGTGTCAGTGTATTTGATTATTGCATGAGCTAGCTGAGACTTATCGGGTTTCCTCAAGATACTTCGTGATTCGAACAATGCAGGAGGATATGCACACAGTTCGTAACACATGACATCGTCAAGATTCATGTCTCCGCCAGTGGCAACAGTCATCATTCTCTGAAACAGTAGTGCAGGATCTACTTCTATATCTGAAGCATCAGTGATCACAACGGCAGAAGCAGATCCTAGTGTTTTCACTTTGTCAGATCTTTTGGCAGAATATGTAAAGGCTTGTTTCCCAATCATTTTTACGACAATGTTCGTACCGATTGAATGCAATTGATGAACGTTAACTCCAGGATCAGCAGTTAGCCCTGTTACAATGTTGCAGAGACCCGAGGTAGAATGGAATGGGGATAAGGATTCCAGACGTTCAAGTACTTTTCTTCATGTCATTACTGTCCCTGATTTGTCTACTTCCCCTCATTTCCTTGTGCTGTTCACTACTTTCCAACAAAACTCTGGTGTATTCCTGCATTGCTAAGTTATAAGTGGAACACAGAGGCATAGAAAAGAGCCACGTTGTCCTTTGGATGTCTGTAAATCCACTTCCGCGTGTCAGTCCGCCTCTGCTTTTCAGGGAACGCATTAGTACTTGTTCTATCACCAGGTCTGTGCCGAGTCCGGCCCATAATCTGTCGCTTCTTCTTACCACAAACTTACCTTCCTGGAACATTTTGTTAACGGCTGGATTTTCAGAAGGCAAACTTAACATTTTCTGCAGGTACAGGTATATCGATTTCAGGTAATTGTGATGTCCGGCTGCTGCAATTATGGGGATGGTCTCCAGCATAGCTTGCAAGTGCAAATCCCACGAGCCGGTTCTGTCTGCTGTTATCAAGGAACGTGCAATGTTGATCATTCGCTGATATTCCAACCAGAGTTGACTTGTTTGCGAAGTAGATTGTAGGTCAGTTTTCTTCGCATCCAAAGTGGTAGCAATCTGAGACAATGCATTCGAAGATTCCACATCCTCAACTGATTGTTTGGCGGTCATAACATCGTCGAGCAGGTCACAAGCTTCCTTATGGAGGTCATGAGGAGTTCCATCTTCATTACGAGGGAAAACGTCTGCGACTAGTAAGGTACTAAGAGCTGCATCTACTATCATATGACCACGTATCGCTCTTGAAACAGCTTTTCCAGACATCATGTGTTGCACGGCATTTGGTCCGTATATTTCTTGAAGTACTTCAGACAATCCTGAACCATTCATAAGAGTACCGACTGCTCCCAAAAGATTCATCAGAGTGTGAAATGATCCCAGCATTAAAACAATGTCCTGCAGGTCTCTCTGTTCATTGATGATTTGGGAAGCTTTCCAGAACAAAGGCTGATCAAAGGTAATAATGCATGGGACTTTTTGATCGCGTGCTATCTTGCTCAAATATAGTAATGTCGAAAATATGCAGGTCATGTCAGTTGGCGACATATCTATGATGGGAAGGAACGTGATCGACGCCACACCTGGATGTGAGACACTTGATCCACCGTGAATTGCCTGCATTGTTCCGGACCAACTTGGACCTGATCTTTCTGCTGAAGATATCTGCCAGAGAAGACTAAGTCGACTTATGGTGGCAGTGGGTACTGGAAGTTCGCGGAATGAGATGTCCCTCAACATGCTTCTCGCGTGTCTATATTCCCTAATGTCAACGGTTGCAATCTTCTTAATGTCATTGTCACCAACATTACGCCTGTGAATAGAAGGGTGGATCTTGATCTTCGGAGTTATTGCGGCAATCATACCCATTCCATGAAAGGTATTCTTCCCATCCAAAGTGCAGACATCATGATCGACGTTATCTGCTGCTAGAAGGACTGCAGTGTTTTCATCAACAGTAAAAGAGCCAGACCCACTTGCCAGCGCCGCGTTTCTTTCGAATCTTGTTACTTCTGCATACGACGAACAGTAACCCAGCTGATGGAGAACGTCAATAAGGTACCTTGACCTAAAGTTGTGGTGTAGCTGAACCGACAAACCGATCTGTAGTGGACATAGTAATCCTCTAGGACGGGTTGCTTGCATAATGCTCTGCCCAATTGCACCTATTTTTCTTGAAGCATCCTGTCCCGCAAATGCTTTTGATAATAGCAATTTCAGACTGTTGGGAATGTAATCAAGAGCACTTTCTGCAGTGATGTCATTTGGAGATGGATACACATCTTTTCTAGGCGAGTCGACAGACTTGATATCACTTCTGATTATTTTTGCAGCAGCTTCTACTAGGTAAATCTTCTGTAGCTCTATATCTATATCACATTCTTTCGACTTTTTGTGATAATCTATAAGAATTTCATTAGCTGTCTCTCGTAGTGTTACTACATCTGCCTTCCCACTTTCACCTGATATTATGATCTTGTCTCCGTAACGTTCTAAAAGCTTTCTCTTCATGTGCCTGCGTTCGTAGACAGAGCTCTCACTTCCTTGAAGATATTCCTCCATTTTGGAAATTAGGTCTCCAATCAACAGTTGTTCATCATCATTCTCTTCCAGGTAAGCACAGGTCTGAAGGAATGCTTGGTGTTGCTCTTCATTAGTTGGTCTCCCTTTCTTCGAATCATGATCGTCGGAGGAGTATGCGCGAGGAATGTTTTTTCCACTTCGAAAATTTACGCTGCAGGTGTGATGGTAGACACAATCTGCAACAGGAAGATCACGAAGATAATACTACAGACGGCCTTTTACATTAAACGACCATTCATCGCAGCGGCTTTCACAGCACCTTTTTATGGTTTCGGAGAACTCTGTAGTTCTTATTTTGACATGCTCTGATTTTGGTTTGTGTTTGGAAAAAAAGTCCACAAAGGTATCACAAAACAAACAGTGAGTAGCCCTGGAAAATGCGTATTCATGAAAATGAGCACTTTTCATTGGTATTGCCTCGGCTGCGGTCTGTCGCTTCTTTATTTCAATGATCTCGTCTCACCGAGTTATTTTCTACCTTCGGAACTCCCTCTTACATCCACACAGATCGAGGGACATCGTTTATGTCTTCGGAACTAAAACTGTTCCTAACTAAACATGGTATCGCGACTAGTCGCACAACGCCGTATCACCCACAAGGAAACGGGCAATGCGAACGTTACAATAGAATCATCATGAACACCATCAAACTAGCCATAGAAGATCGCGGGTTGCCGATGTCGCAATGGGAGTCCGTCCTACCAGACGCGCTGCACTCGATTAGATCGCTGGTGTGTACGGCCACGAACGAAACTCCTCACGAGCGTCTATTCACGCACCCGCGGCGTACTTCTACCGGTTCTGCACTACCGACGTGGCTGTCTTCTCCGGGAACTGTACTCCTTCGCCAATTCATTCGCCGATCCAAGAACGATCCCCTCGTCGAGGAAGTTGAGTTAATTGAGGCAAACCCCAACTACGCGTTTATACGGCATCCGAATGGGAGAGAAGATACCGTATCCATCAGGGACCTGGCACCGGCGGGACGTAGCAATACGGATGACACGAATCACTATGAAACCCCCGTACCCAGTCCGCCAATCAATTCCACCCCGCTAACGGACGACTCAGAACCCGCTGAGATCCGCCGACACACGGTCCCAACAGCTCCCGTCGAAGCGACTCCAGTCGAAGTCGAGAGAGGCCCACCTGTGTCAGTAACCTCCGAGACGAGTCCCCCTCTGAGAAGAAGCACTCGAATCAGATACCCAGCTCAACGCCTAAACTTGTAGACTCTTCTTTCTTCCAAAATATCTTGAACTTGTCGTTTTGTTTCTTACCGTGCAATGTATCACGTATTATAAAAGAAGGAGGAATGTAATGAGTCTTTACTAATTATTGTTTTCTGTGTAACAAGTCTTTACTAATTATTGTTTTCTGTGTTTCAGATCTATGCTATGTTTATGTTGAATAAAGCCTCAAATTGGCCTTTACTTTATCTTTAGCCCGCTAACAAACGCGGCACCACAATCCGTAAACCTTTTCCTACATACAACGTGAACACTTATTCCAGCTGTTGCAACAACATCGCTTCCACGGCTGCGGCTGGATGCATTTATACCATCTGCTCCTTTTTGCGAGATGTGAACCACTTCCTGTCCGCTGTCCAATTTCTCCTTACAAATCACGCACAATTCTTCAGGGGTCTGCATTCTTGAAGGCGGACGCACACCGAGTCAGCCGTACACCGAGTCGTCTGAAACAGAAAACACAAATTAATAAACTGTGTTGCAGTATTTAAAAGGAGTACATAATAACAGTTTTAAAGAAAATGACAAGCACAAATACGCAGATTTGATAGTGGGTAGTAGGAATTAAAGAGTTGTATATAATATAAGTTTATAAAGATGTAGCAATGTCCATTCTCACATACACTCCATACAGTATATTTTATTTACATTACGTGACGTCATAGTTTAATACTAGCCGCCTAATACAATTTTTAGTGTCATATAGGTTAATTTAGAAACGAAAATGTGTTTTAAAACATTTTACTGATCAAGAAAAACGTCATAACTCTCTCTACAAAGCGAAATTAAAATTTATTGTATTTCGTAGGAAACTGCCAGTCCGCCATTTTGAATTTCATTTTTGGGGGTGTTCCCGGGGTCCAATTTTGTCGGATTTTGGATATGTTATTCTGCAATGGTTCCTGAGCTGGAAACAGTTTAGAAAGCTTCTGAAGCAATTTTGCCCAGGTTGAAGCTATTTTTGCTCTAGATTGCCTGGACTATGGCTGCATGTGACAATCCTATTAGTTGGTGGAAAAATACGCAGAATATCTATCCATACTTGAGTAAACTTGCAAGGAAACATTTAGCCTGTCCTCCAACAAACGTACCAAGCGAGAGATTATTTAGCAGTGCTGGATTAATATATGATGAAAAGAGAAACAGACTGGCAGCAGAAAAGGCAGAAAAATTAATGTTCCTTAAGCATAACCTTCCTATAATTAAGTTTGAACATTAAACGATGAACATCTTAGTTTACTCATTTATAAATATGCCTAATAAAACTTTAAACTTAATATAAATAGTTATCAAGCTAATTAAAGATCTCTTTCTATAAGGGTGGAGGTTGGGGAAAGAGGTCGGTGGGGTGCATTTGAGTTGGGTTCACGTCCCGCATCCTGGTAACACAATTATGGTTTCTAATTGTGGCTGAAACTCAACAAAATATAACGAATTTATTTGCAGACGAATTCACTAATTGATTTCTATATTGGTTAAATGCTTGATATTATTTTATATGTTCAGAGAAAAGTACAGCAATTATTGTACAATTAATCAATTATACTACATTATAGCTACAGCTCTTTCTATATAATAACTTATTATATACGTTAAACACAACAAATCTCGAATATATCCTAAAAAGTAACGAAAATGTAGACATCCGCATCCGCGGATGTTGAAATCAAACATCCTCATCCTCATCCGCATCCGCGGATGTGAAAAAAATGACATCCGCTACATCACTAGTAACTAGTCACTTCAATTACACACATTCTGGGTTTCCTTTCCGACAACTAAATTAAACCTAGACAAACATGTAGAATCAATAAATGTAGACCTCATTTTACTCATCTCTACCGTAAACATATGTTAAATACACCTTTACCCTCACAATGGTTATATTAGTCTTAAAATAGAAAAGATTTGAAAAGATTTAAAACGATTGTAAGCTCTCTACAAACTTCATCTTAAGATTAGGAATCTTACGTCTTTAGTCCGTAACTTCAAACTCGGCTTAACACTCTCTATCTTCACTTGTAGGCAGTTTAATAAAGCACTTCACCAGAATAAAAGGACCTTTTCCAGTTTGTGTACCGTTTTTCATATAATTTATTTTTGCTTTATAAGGCTAACTAACGAAAATATCATGACCTAACCTAACCAATCGTCAAGGGCGTACAGTTAACCTAACGATTGGTTAGGTTAGGTCGTGATATTTTCGTTAGTTAGCCTTATAAGCCTAACTAAAGAGATTGATATTATCACTTATTTTTTATCTGAAAAGAAAAACGGTACACAAACTGGAAAAGGTCCGAATAAAATATGAGATACATTCTACGGTTTCTTAATAAACTCAGACACGTGAAACTCAACGCAACAATTTTTTAATCAAATCTCTGATGGCCTGAAAAAAATTAGTTTACCCCTAACCAAACTAAACACGTAAGAGAACAAAATACAAAGAAAATGTCAGTCCGTCAAGTTATTATAGTTAATGCAAAAAAACTTCACTTTTTTCTACGTGAAGGTCAAAATATGAAAATAAAAACCCACTCTAATAGACAGAGTTTATTTCCACGACAGTTTCGACGCCCACTGGCATCCTCCTCGGGTGGATACAGAAACACAAATGAACCAAAACAAGAGGGAAAAACCGTTCAGGGATCGACCGTTAAGAAATTCGCACCTAGGTTAGATTCCATTCTCTCGAGACAGGAGGGGCATTTTCATTAAGTACATTCGCACAATTTTTTTTTTTTTTTTTTTTTTTAACTATCTTCCTGTTCTAAACATACAGATTCTATTATTTTTACATAATTATTACATTTATAATTAAATTTATTACATTTAATATTGCATAATTATTAATTACAGAAATTATAAATTTATTATTACATTGGTTATTACATTGTTGTTTATTATACAGAAATTATAAACCGAAAAACGAATGAAAAAAGCCGATTAGGAAATAATCCAGAGACCATTGAGAAATTCGCACCTAGGTTAGATATCGTTCTCCCGAAACCAGAAGGGCATTTTATTACAGGGTCAGCTTATAACTACATTCCCACAAATTAAAACTATCTTCTTGTTCTATACATACAAATTCTAATATTTTGACATAATTACCGCATTTATTATTACATTTACATTTTTTTACATTTATTATTATTACCTTTACCCTAATTATTAAATTTATAATATTACCTTTATTATTACATCTGTTGCATTTATATTTATTTCCACATTAATTACTTCCATTATTACATTTACTAAAAGCGAGTAAGGAAACATTCCAATCCAGAGACATTTAAGAAATTCACACTTAGGTTCGAACACGTTCCCACGACTCCGTAAGGGATTTATTGACCAAGAATCTCATTAAAGGGTCTAACTTATAAGTACCTTCACACAAATTAAAATTATCTACTTTTTATAGTTATAGTTAGTTGGTTTGTTCTTTTGACGTCCTTCGTTCAACTGAGGATATTGAGACAGACAAGTAATGCCATCAACCATAAAAACCTCTGCATTTTCAAAGAAGAGGTCGAGCCAAAGACTACGTACGTGCAGCGGATTCGATACTCTCCCACTACCAAATAACTACAAAATTTAAATTATTTATGAAAATGTTTTGTATCTTGTTTTACAATTATTTTAACGTTGTTTCTTGATTTATAGTTGTTTTTCTTGCAGGAAGGAAGACTGGGAGAGGGGGGGGATTACTAAAACCTTCCCTGGTTCTCCCTGAATGTGTATACTAAATTATGTGCAGATTACCCTAGTCTTTTAGGTGTGTAGAAACAAACATAAAACAGACAGATATCATCATCATCATCATTATTCCTTTAGTTTCATATTCACCATTTGTAAATTTCTTTGATATTAAATTGTTCAGAATTAGGTACAAAACTCTAAACATTTCAATATATACAACTTTTTTTTATGTGAGACAAAGCTAATAAGAATTAATAACATTTTCCATTTTGCTCGTAATAACTATTTTTCCGTTCGTTACTTAGCAACGGCTTCTCAAAAAAATGTTTTAATGGCAAAAGCGTACTATTTTTATAAGATTAGTTTTCAACCTTAATCAAATACGCCAGTGCATTTTGCGAAACATAAAATAATGAAAATGGTCAATATTCTTGTATCTGCAATGAATATAATTTCATTTAAAAGTTCGTTCGTAGGAAATGTTGTTTTATTGGTAAGGATGAAGAGGAAAACCTAGATATTTATTATTCTTTTCTCGACAGACAGACATTTCGGGAATAAATTTAAGTTTTTAGTGCTTTAAGAATAATTTTAAATGTATAAAAATAGTGAAACTCTTATGAATCTAATACGAAATTATTTATAAACAAGGTTAACAACTGTAATAAAATGAAATATCGTAAAATAAAGAACAAGAATGAAAAATATTCTGAAACTGAAAAATATTCTTAAATACTCGTAGTTAAAAGTTAAAGATAAAATCTTACGTACAGTCATTACGTGTGTGTTATACTAAAATTATTAAAACTTAAGTAAATTATAAGTAAAATTCAGATCAATGAAATTATTTTGTAATAAACAAGTCGAACGCAGATGTATAGCATAGTCCAGAGCTTTCCAAACTTTTAACGTTGGCGACAAACTATTTAAGCATAACAATTTTCACGACACATTAATTAATTTTTGTTATCAAATATCAAATATCAGATAATTTTTCAGTAGGTGGTTTATCTTGTAGCCGATTTTGTTGATAGAAAAATCAAAATTTTAAAAATACAAAAAACACTAATGTGTCGCGACACACCAGTTTGGAAAGCTCTGGCATAGTCATTCAACTCAGGCTGAAACTTCTGAATATGGTTAATTGTTCTATTTTACGCCCTTCGTCTAGTGAGGAAACTGAATATGGCCATTAACATCACCAACTGAAGGACAACTGAGAAGAATACATTATGTGCAGGAGATTCGACATTTCTTGACTGGTTTGGGATAGTTCGTGGTTGGGTTGTTCTGAAGATGTAACGATTCCAAAATGCAGAGATTTTTAACTTAGTTATTGTTAGAAGGTGTTAATGATCTGAAAGGAGGATGGGTCAGTGAGATGTTCCGTGGCAAGACAGTGATCGCTTATGGGTGATTTTGAAGGTTCATCTATTTCTAATCAAAATAGGAACTGAAAAAGCGCCTTTTTATCTTCAAGTTTTCTTGAAATGTTAATGAAGTGAGAAACAAGGACTCGCAATGTAATAAGTTAATTTGTTGGCCCCATTAATGAGATAATTCTAGTGTTGATGCAAATGGAAATTAAGATCCAATGGCAGATATATCTTTCGAAAGATAAACCTTCTGATCGATAGACGAAATTCTGGAAACTTTGAAAAATTTTCTCGAGCGCAAAATTTTTCGAAAATGTTTGAAATGTCCTCAAAGACGTCGAAATATAAAATGTAACCTAACTTTATCTAATCTTTACTTTCAAAGACGAGTAATAAGAATTTCAGAAAAAACAAAATACGAGGGTGCGCTGAAAAGTAATGCCCCCACTTGAATAATTCTGGATTGTGTAGAGGTAGCCAAATAAAACCGGTTTTGTGTTGTAACTTGGTATCCCCACCCATTCCAGATTGTGTAGAGGTAACCGGATAAAACCAGTTTTGTGTTATAGCCTAATATAGCCTACATTCATTCCACACATTGGTTCAGTATCGATTACAATGGAAACGAGTAAAGACTTTCGCTTCAAGTAACGTGCCGTAATTCAATTTTTAACCGTGAAAAGTGTTGCTCCCATAGACATTCATCAGCGAATTCAAGCTGTGTACGGCAAACAGTGTGTTGATGTGAGTACCGTTTGACATTGGGCAAGGCAGTGTAAAGAAGGAGAAGCAGGGCAAGAAAATTTGCGAGACAAACCGCGAAGTGAAAGGCCTGTAACGGCAACCAACGAGTCTCATCGGAACAACGTTGACGAACTAATTCGTGGAAATCGTCGCATTAAACAAAATGAAATTGCCGCAATGCTCGATATCTCCAAAGAGTGAGTGGGACACATTATCAGTATTCTCGGTTACCGAAAGGTCTGCGCCAGATGGGTGCCTCGCATGCTCACTGTCGAGATGAAAACCGAGAGACTACGCATTTGCCAAGAAAATCTGCCGCGCTTCGAAAATGAAGGAGATGAATTTCTGCACAGTATTGTGACAGGATTCGAGACGTGGGTCCACCATTATGACCCTGAAAATAAACGGCAATCCATGGAATATCGGCACAAAAATATACCGCAACCCAAAAAATTCAAAGTTAAAGAATCGGCTGGAAAAGTGATGACTGTTTTTGGGGATATCAATGGTGTTGTTCTCGAAGACTTTACGGAAAGAGAGACAGCAATCAACTCCGCACGTTATATTGAAACTCTGAAGAAGTTGAAAAAACGGATCGGGAGGGTTCGCACCCACAAAAACGCAGTCATTGTTCACCATGACAACGCACGGCCTCATACCAGTGTTCAAACGCGAGAAGCAATTGAGAATCTGCAATTCACCGTCTTGCCACATCCACCATATAGCCCCAATTTAGCATCATGCGATTTTCGCCTCTTCCCTAAACTTAAAGAACATCTCTGTGGAAATCGCTACAAGTCTGACGAAGAAGTTAAGGCAGCTGTGAAATTTTGGTTTCGTAGTCAAAGCTCCGAGTTTTACCGGGATGGATTTCAAAAACTCATTTATCATTGGCGTAAATGTATGGAGGTAGAGGGTGATTTTATAGAAAAGTAAATGTATCGTTTTGAAGAATAAACTCTAAGGTACATATCTGCTTTTGTTTCGATAAAATCCTTCAACCCGTTTAAAATTTGAATGGAAGCATTACTTTTCAGCCCACCCTCGTATAATAAATATACTCTACATCCTATATACTATTGAGCTAAAATGTGTCTGTGTGTCTGTGTGTCTGTGTATCTGTCCGCTTTCTTCGGAACTGTGCACAGACTAAACGGCACATCGGAAAATTCTGCAACCACCACCAACTGATAGCCCATGAGCTTCCGATGTGCTCTGTCAAGTTTCCAGGTCCTAGGTCACTCCGCGGCCGAGCACGAGCTATTTAATATCTATTACAAGTGAATGTAAGTACTTCGAAAACGATACCCAGGTTGAAGAGCATTTAGTCCAGGCAATCTAGAGCAAAAATAGCTTCAACCTGGGCAAAATTGCTTCAGAAGCTTTCTAAACTGTTTCCAGCTCAGGAACCATTGCAGAATAACATATCCAAAATCCGACAAAATTGGACCCCGGGAACACCCCCAAAAATGAAATTCAAAATGGCGGACTGGCAGTTTCCTACGAAATACAATAAATTTTAATTTCGCTTTGTAGAGAGAGTTATGACGTTTTTCTTGATCAGTAAAATGTTTTAAAACACATTTTCGTTTCTAAATTAACCTATATGACACTAAAAATTGTATTAGGCGGCTAGTATTAAACTATGTCGTCACGTAATGTAAATAAAATATACTGTATGGAGTGTATGTGAGAATGGACATTGCTACATCTTTATAAACTTATATTATATACAACTCTTTAATTCCTACTACCCACTATCAAATCTGCGTATTTGTGCTTGTCATTTTCTTTAAAACTGTTATTATGTACTCCTTTTAAATACTGCAACACAGTTTATTAATTTGTGTTTTCTGTTTCAGACTGACTCGGTGTACGGCTGACTCGGTGTGCGTCCGCCTTCAAGAATGCAGACCCCTGAAGAATTGTGCGTGGTTTGTAAGGAGAAATTGGACAGCGGACAGGAAGTGGTTCACATCTCGCAAAAAGGAGCAGATGGTATAAATGCATCCAGCCGCAGCCGTGGAAGCGATGTTGTTGCAACAGCTGGAATAAGTGTTCACGTTGTATGTAGGAAAAGGTTTACGGATTGTGGTGCCGCGTTTGTTAGCGGGCTAAAGATAAAGTAAAGGCCAATTTGAGGCTTTATTCAACATAAACATAGCATAGATCTGAAACACAGAAAACAATAATTAGTAAAGACTTGTTACACAGAAAACAATAATTAGTAAAGACTCATTACATTCCTCTCTTCTTTTATAATACGTGATACATTGCACGGTAAGAAACAAAACGACAAGTTCAAGATATTTTGGAAGAAAGAAGAGTCTACAAGTTTAGGCGTTGAGCTGGGTATCTGATTCGAGTGCTTCTTCTCAGAGGGGGACTCGTCTCGGAGGTTACTGACACAGGTGGGCCTCTCTCGACTTCGACTGGAGTCGCTTCGACGGGAGCTGTTGGGACCGTGTGTCGGCGGATCTCAGCGAGTTCTGAGTCGTCCGTTAGCGGGGTGGAATTGATTGGCGGACTGGGTACGGGGGTTTCATAGTGATTCGTGTCATCCGTATTGCTACGTCCCGCCGGTGCCAGGTCCCTGATGGATACGGTATCTTCTCTCCCATTCGGATGCCGTATAAACGCGTAGTTGGGGTTTGCCTCAATTAACTCAACTTCCTCGACGAGGGGGTCGTTCTTGGATCGGCGAATGAATTGGCGAAGGAGTACAGTTCCCGGAGAAGACAGCCACGTCGGTAGTGCAGAACCGGTAGAAGTACGCCGCGGGTGCGTGAATAGACGCTCGTGAGGAGTTTCGTTCGTGGCCGTACACACCAGCGATCTAATCGAGTGCAGCGCGTCTGGTAGGACGGACTCCCATTGCGACATCGGCAACCCGCGATCTTCTATGGCTAGTTTGATGGTGTTCATGATGATTCTATTGTAACGTTCGCATTGCCCGTTTCCTTGTGGGTGATACGGCGTTGTGCGACTAGTCGCGATACCATGTTTAGTTAGGAACAGTTTTAGTTCCGAAGACATAAACGATGTCCCTCGATCTGTGTGGATGTAAGAGGGAGTTCCGAAGGTAGAAAATAACTCGGTGAGACGAGACCATTGAAATAAAGAAGCGACAGACCGCAGCCGAGGCAATACCAAGGAAAAGTGCTCATTTTCATGAATACGCATTTTCCAGGGCTACTCACTGTTTGTTTTGTGATACCTTTGTGGACTTTTTTTCCAAACACAAACCAAAATCAGAGCATGTCAAAATAAGAACTACAGAGTTCTCCGAAACCATAAAAAGGTGCTGTGAAAGCCGCTGCGATGAATGGTCGTTTAATGTAAAAGGCCGTCTGGAGTATTATCTTCGTGATCTTCCTGCTGCAGATTGTGTCTACCATCACACCTGCAGCGTAAATTTTCGAAGTGGAAAAAACATTCCTCGCGCATACTCCTCCGACGATCATGATTCGAAGAAAGGGAGACCAACTAATGAAGAGCAACACCAAGCATTCCTTCAGACCTGTGCTTACCTGGAAGAGAATGATGATGAACAACTGTTGATTGGAGACCTAATTTCCAAAATGGAGGAATATCTTCAAGGAAGTGAGAGCTCTGTCTACGAACGCAGGCACATGAAGAGAAAGCTTTTAGAACGTTACGGAGACAAGATCATAATATCAGGTGAAAGTGGGAAGGCAGATGTAGTAACACTACGAGAGACAGCTAATGAAATTCTTATAGATTATCACAAAAAGTCGAAAGAATGTGATATAGATATAGAGCTACAGAAGATTTACCTAGTAGAAGCTGCTGCAAAAATAATCAGAAGTGATATCAAGTCTGTCGACTCGCCTAGAAAAGATGTGTATCCATCTCCAAATGACATCACTGCAGAAAGTGCTCTTGATTACATTCCCAACAGTCTGAAATTGCTATTATCAAAAGCATTTGCGGGACAGGATGCTTCAAGAAAAATAGGTGCAATTGGGCAGAGCATTATGCAAGCAACCCGTCCTAGAGGATTACTATGTCCACTACAGATCGGTTTGTCGGTTCAGCTACACCACAACTTTAGGTCAAGGTACCTTATTGACGTTCTCCATCAGCTGGGTTACTGTTCGTCGTATGCAGAAGTAACAAGATTCGAAAGAAACGCGGCGCTGGCAAGTGGGTCTGGCTCTTTTACTGTTGATGAAACCACTGCAGTCCTTCTAGCAGCAGATAACGTCGATCATGATGTCTGCACTTTGGATGGGAAGAATACCTTTCATGGAATGGGTATGATTGCCGCAATAACTCCGAAGATCAAGATCCACCCTTCTATTCACAGGCGTAATGTTGGTGACAATGACATTAAGAAGATTGCAACCGTTGACATTAGGGAATATAGACACGCGAGAAGCATGTTGAGGGACATCTCATTCCGCGAACTTCCAGTACCCACTGCCACCATAAGTCGACTTAGTCTTCTCTGGCAGATATCTTCAGCAGAAAGATCAGGTCCAAGTTGGTCCGGAACAATGCAGGCAATTCACGGTGGATCAAGTGTCTCACATCCAGGTGTGGCGTCGATCACGTTCCTTCCCATCATAGATATGTCGCCAACTGACATGACCTGCATATTTTCGACATTACTATATTTGAGCAAGATAGCACGCGATCAAAAAGTCCCATGCATTATTACCTTTGATCAGCCTTTGTTCTGGAAAGCTTCCCAAATCATCAATGAACAGAGAGACCTGCAGGACATTGTTTTAATGCTGGGATCATTTCACACTCTGATGAATCTTTTGGGAGCAGTCGGTACTCTTATGAATGGTTCAGGATTGTCTGAAGTACTTCAAGAAATATACGGACCAAATGCCGTGCAACACATGATGTCTGGAAAAGCTGTTTCAAGAGCGATACGTGGTCATATGATAGTAGATGCAGCTCTTAGTACCTTACTAGTCGCAGACGTTTTCCCTCGTAATGAAGATGGAACTCCTCATGACCTCCATAAGGAAGCTTGTGACCTGCTCGACGATGTTATGACCGCCAAACAATCAGTTGAGGATGTGGAATCTTCGAATGCATTGTCTCAGATTGCTACCACTTTGGATGCGAAGAAAACTGACCTACAATCTACTTCGCAAACAAGTCAACTCTGGTTGAATATCAGCGAATGATCAACATTGCACGTTCCTTGATAACAGCAGACAGAACCGGCTCGTGGGATTTGCACTTGCAAGCTATGCTGGAGACCATCCCCATAATTGCAGCAGCCGGACATCACAATTACCTGAAATCGATATACCTGTACCTGCAGAAAATGTTAAGTTTGCCTTCTGAAAATCCAGCCGTTAACAAAATGTTCCAGGAAGGTAAGTTTGTGGTAAGAAGAAGCGACAGATTATGGGCCGGACTCGGCACAGACCTGGTGATAGAACAAGTACTAATGCGTTCCCTGAAAAGCAGAGGCGGACTGACACGCGGAAGTGGATTTACAGACATCCAAAGGACAACGTGGCTCTTTTCTATGCCTCTGTGTTCCACTTATAACTTAGCAATGCAGGAATACACCAGAGTTTTGTTGGAAAGTAGTGAACAGCACAAGGAAATGAGGGGAAGTAGACAAATCAGGGACAGTAATGACATGAAGAAAGTACTTGAACGTCTGGAATCCTTATCCCCATTCCATTCTACCTCGGGTCTCTGCAACATTGTAACAGGGCTAACTGCTGATCCTGGAGTTAACGTTCATCAATTGCATTCAATCGGTACGAACATTGTCGTAAAAATGATTGGGAAACAAGCCTTTACATATTCTGCCAAAAGATCTGACAAAGTGAAAACACTAGGATCTGCTTCTGCCGTTGTGATCACTGATGCTTCAGATATAGAAGTAGATCCTGCACTACTGTTTCAGAGAATGATGACTGTTGCCACTGGCGGAGACGAATCTTGAAGATGTCATGTGTTACGAACTGTGTGCATATCCTCCTGCATTGTTCGAATCACGAAGTATCTTGAGGAAACCCGATAAGTCTCAGCTAGCTCATGCAATAATCAAATACACTGACACTTTACGCATGGAAGAAGTTCAAGAAATTCAGTGCACAGACCAGTACGTATTGGATGGTGGATCTCTACTACATCGTGTTTCCTGGCGTCAAGATGAAACATATGACAGCATCGCCAACTCATATGCCGATTTCACTCTGAAAACATATGGAAAAGCAATCATTGTTTTTGATGGCTACAGCAGCTCTCCTACGATCAAGGACATGACCCACAGAAGACGCAGCACCAAGACAAGCAGAAATGTGAATCTCAGTCCAAGCATGAAGTTTGTTGGCCAGAAGGAACACTTCTTGGCTAATGAAAACAACAAGCAAGCATTTATTTCCCTCGTAGGTGAGATGTTGAAGAAGCACGGGTGTACTGTTCACAACGCAGATGGGGATGCTGATGTGGACATCGTTCGTGCAGCAGTTTCCTCATCAGAAAATACAACTACAACAGTAATAGGGGAAGACACCGACTTGCTGATTCTCCTTCTGTACCATGCCAAGGACAGTGGTTTCAAGTTGTACTATCGCAGCGATATAAGACGGGGACCATCTCCTAATCCTGTGTATGATATTCTCAGCATTCAATCATTGTTAGGCAATGACATCTGCAAGTATCTCCTGTTTGTGCATGCTTTCACGGGCTGTGATAGCACATCCAGAATTTTTTCGATCGGTAAAGCCAAAGCATTCGACACACTGATGAAGGTGGCTGAACTCCGTTCAGTTGCAAATACATTCTGTTCTGATTGTTGCCAACACTCTGACATTGAAGCCGCTGGAAGAAAGGCAATGCTTCTGTTGTATGGCTGCAAAACACTTGAATCCACTAACGCACTACGTCATCGAATGTTAGTTGAAAAGGTAGCTACAGCTAAATCTTTTGTTACACCCGAACGTTTGCCACCTACCGATGCGTCCACAAAGTACCACAGCTTTCGCACATACTTTCAAATACTAATCTGGAAGTCTACAGAAGAGAAGATCGATGCAGAACAGTGGGGTTGGTATGTAAAGAATAATTCTTACTACCCTACAGCCTGCGACAAGCCACCAGCTCAAAATTATCTACTCAACATGATCCGCTGCTCCTGCAAGACGAAATGTGCTACTTCAAGATGTGGATGCAAGCGTAATGGAATGCCCTGTTCAGCCGCTTGTGGCGAGTGCCAAATCAGTGGTTGCGATAACAACCCAAGTACCGGTAATCTATCCGATGATAGTGATGAAGAGGATTAATTTCTGTATGTTTGTGACCAGGTATCACTTCTTCTGTAATGAACATAACTTGAAACTGGGAAAAAAATAATTGTTGTATTATTGATTATAAAAATCTGTAAAAAGCTATATAACATTATATTTGCGTAATAACTGGTTGTGTTGTATATTGTTGAATTATTTAAAACATTACAACTGAAAGAAAAAGCATCAAATGTATCTCTATAAATAAAAGCGTAAATTATATATTTTTTTTTTTCGTAGGAAACATCCAGTCCGCCATTTTGAATTTCATTTTTGGGGGTGTTCCCTGGGTCCAATTTTGTCGGATTTTGGATATGTTATTCGGCAATGGTTCCTGAGCTGGAAACAGTTTAGAAAGCTTCTGAAGCAATTTTGCCCAGGTCTAACTACAAATTGCCTGGACTAATTGTATAATTACACAATCTTCCAAAGTAGTATGACTGCAAAATGTTCGAGTTAGGGTGGCCATTGAAAAAGGAAGACACTGCATATGTGGCCGTACGTTAACATATATATAATTTAGGGTTATGACTTTTTAATTTTTTGTCATAAATATTGTTTCCTGTATCATCAATCGATGAACTTTTGCTTGAAAACAATAAAAAACGGCCTAATTCTTCAGAATTAAAAAAAAATGTCACCCCGAAAGCAAATATAGTATATTAGTATATTCGAGACAGCTGCATTGCACCATTCTAGATTGGTTACCTGATGATTATCATAAATTGTCCAATATCTTGCAACAATACCGAAAAGCACTAAATACTCTGGAAAATCACTGGAACAGAGACCCATCTGCAATAGCTATACCAAGGAGCAACCAATATTTATTATTTTATTAATTTTTTATTTTTTATTTTGGGGTGAAGTTTTTTCAAAATATATCGAAAAAACTGTTATTTTCATTGTCAGGGGGCAAAGTTCATCGATTTATGATACAGGAACATGAGGTTATAAAAATGTCATAACCCTAATATATATATTATATGTGTATGTTAACGTACGGCCACATACGCAGTGTCCTCCTTTTTGGAAATTTGGAAATGGCCACCCTAAGGACAGAGTGCTCAAAAGGCGGACTGTCCGCCTAAAGCCGGACGTCTGGCCACCCAAGTTCGAGTGCATATATGCAATTGCAATGTTGATAAATTGTTGCAAGGTGCCAGCCCTCTTCCCCCTGGGGGTAATGGGGGAAGGGTGCGGATGGGGGTAAATGGGGGAGAGGGGTGGGGGTAAATGGGGGAGAGGGGTGGGGATAATGGGGGAGGGGTGGGGGTAATGGGGGAGATGGGTGGGGATAATGGGGGAGGGGTGGGGGTAATGGGGGAGAGCAGTTTGGTAGTCCCGATAATAGTTTGGTAGTCCCGATATACAGCTAGCTGTGACATATACTGCTACATATACTGTGACATATACTGCTATCTGCCCGGAGGGCGATAGCGAGCTACCGCTTGTTGAAACTATTTCGAGGATTTATCATCTGTTACTTAGTTTGTCATTTCTTTTATTCAAAACTCATCACCTCCATCCTCAAAATAATGTTCTCGTACATTGTTTTGTACGTTTCTGCTACCTCTACTAAGGTCTGGAATATTATTGGTAAATTAAAAAATACAAAGAATAACATTCATAACATTCCTGTACCTATACTGAAACTTGTTAAAGATAAGATATCTGTAACTTTGGCTAAAATTACACAGGCCTGCGATGGTTTTGTTGTCCGAAATATTTTATCACTTTTATAATAATTTTTGCACACTGATTCCGAAAATAATATTCATTTTTCGCCATCACGTACAGATTTTTCACAAAATGTCATATTTCATATTACATATGTAAGTAATTTTCATTAAATTTTGATTAAAAGCTACTGCCTATAATGCTTATAAATGCTTGGTTTCACCAAAACATCAAAGAAATGGAGAAGAGATATCAGGGAAGGTGGGACACCAGCATGATGGCTGATTACTGCTGGATGTTGAAACGGGATACTCCAGAATTATTACATAAAGGAAAAGGAACAGTGCGTACATTCGAGACTAAAAGGCATAGATCTCACAAGAAAACTCAGGACAAATAAAGATGAATACGTAATTGACGTTAATAGTCTTCTTTCTTTTTAAAGTTGTTTGCATTTGTAATTAGTATAACAAAGCGAAATAGGTACCTAATGTAAATTGAAATAAATAATATTTATTTATGTTGTTGTTTTTTCCCTTATGGTTTGTAGAAAATCCTTCCGTGATAGAAAAAAATGGACACCTTATTCGAAATCAGCATAGTTGAATTATATAAAATCAGTTATTAGTAAGAAAACAACTCTAACAAAGTTCTCACTCGCAGGCCTGTGTTATCAATCAAAGTATTTCCAAACGAATATTCCCATCAATACTAAAAACTGGTTGTATAACACCTCTTTTTAAAGGGGATGATTCTACACTAGCAACAAATTACAGGCCGGTGTGTTCATTATCTGTGTTCAGCAAAGTTTTTGAAAAAATTGTAAAAAGTAGAACGCAGCGATATTTAGAATCCTACAATTTATTATCTCCAAATCAATATATATATTTTTTTTTGCTTTCTTTAATTTACCGCCGATTCGTACCTAGTGTGGTACATATCTCGGGGAGGCAGTGGGTGGGTGGTGTTACTGAGTAGGGGGTGATAGACTAGTGGGTGAGTAATGTTCAGTTGCTGGGTAGTGGGTAGGAGGGGTAAGGTCTTAGACACGATGAAGCAGGTAGGAATAAGTGAGGAAACGGAAAATCGCTTCCGCTGAAAAATGGGGGCCTTCGGTGAGTATGAATTGTAGACGCTCGGGTATGGAAATTTTGGCCAAGTGAGGGAAACATCTGCGACGAAGAGCGGACAGGTTTGGTCATTCGACCAGGAGATGCACGACAGTGATAGGAGTATGGCAGGTAGGGCAGAGCGGGGCTGGCAATTTAGCCATAAGGTGACCATGAGTAATGCGTGTGTGTCCTAGGCGGAGACGGGCTAGAATCACTTCTTTATAGCGGGACCGGTGGAATGAGGAGGCCCAGTATCCTAATTGCGATTTGATCTTGTGAAGTTTGTTTTGTGTGGCCTGGTCCCATTCCCGTTGCCAGATGGAACGGAAGTGGGAGCGGAGAGTCGGAAAGAAGTCTGAGAAAGGGAGGGGTCGGGAGGAGGCCGGCAGTAAGCAGGCCGTCTTTGCCGTGCGGTCCGCCTCCTCGTTACCCTGGATGCCGACATGTGCCGGGACCCAGCAGAAGGCGAGTGTTTGTGTCGGAAGGCTGTTAAAAAGTGGAAGATTTGCTGGATGGTACAGACGAGCGGATGAGGGAGGTTAAATCTCTCTCGGGAGAGAAGTGCGCTTTGGGAATCTGAATAAATGACGAAGAAGCTGGCAGAGTGGGTGCGTACAATGTCGAGGGCTTCCTTAATCACGAAGAGTTCTGCCTTGAAAACGGAGGTCTCGTGAGGCAGGCTGACGCCTCGAGAAAGCGGCTGGGCCAGTATCACCGCTGAGGCGGCCGCACCAGTCTCCGAACGGGAACCATCTGTATAAATGGGGACTGTGTCCGGGTGTTGGGTTGCGTGTTCACGGAAGAGTGACCTGTATACCGTAGCGCTCGTGAGGAGCCAAGGGGGTAGATGCTGTATGAAATGGGGATAACTGAGGGGGCGGGCATGTTGGAAAGGTCAATGAAAGAGCGGACCTCTTTAGTGAAATGCCAGCTCCGTCCTTGGGGTGGGAGTTCAGAAATCGCCGCGCATAGAAGCGAAGAGGGTAGTCTCTGTGCACGGAGGTATGTCCTCATGAGGAGCAGACCCCGTCGGATGGCGAGAGGGAGGTAATTGCAATCCACTTGAAGGCTGGAGGCTGGGGAAGAGCGGAAAGCACCGGTGGCGAGGCGGAGGCCCCTATTAAGGACCGGGTCCAAGATAGGAGGCAGGCGTTGGAGGCTGAACCGTATACTACACTGCTATAGTCCAGCTTCGACTGGACCATGGAAGTGTAAAGGCGAAGGAGAGAGCGTCGGTCTGCGCCCCATGTGGTGTGGGAGAGGTGATCTAGGAGAGCGAGGGGACGCTGAAGGGACTGCTTCAGTTGTTTGAGATGGGGAACCCAGTTGAGCCGTCGGTCTAGAGCCATGCCCAAAAATCGCGTGAAGGGTACCACCTCAAGAGGATTGCCGTATAACGTGACAGAGGGAACAGGAAGAGTTGCGGGTCTTCTTCTACTGAAGAGCATACACTTGGACTTTGGGGTGGAGAGGTGGAACCCCACCGACGTCGCCCACCTTTCCACCCGGTAGATGGCGAGCTGAATTTGCCGTTAAACTACGGACGGCTCCCGCCCTGCGAAGTAGATCGCAAGGTCATCCGTGTAGATGGAAGAACGGATGGTGGGTGGAAGGCATTTTGAGACTGTGTTCATGACGATGGAAAAGTATAGAACACTGAGGATGCTTCCCTGTGGGACCCGTCCTCCTGCACGAAGGTGTCTGAGAGGACTGAGCCCACCCAAACTTTAACGGTTCGGGAGGATAGGAAGCCCCTGATGAAGGTCGGCATGATTCCGACGAGACCTAGATTTTGGAGCTGACTAAGGATTATTGTCCGATGGGCGATGTCGTAGGCCTTCTGGATGTCAAAAAATATTGATAGGACGAACTGTCCACTGTCGAAGGCATTCTGTATGTCACGGCTGAGGAGCAGGCGCCCTCTATCCATATGCGGTTGTATAGGTCTAGTAGGAAAATTTGTAAGGTAGGGTGGGTGTGCTGGATCATGCTGTAGGGGATACCGTCCGGGCCGGGGAAAGGAGATCGTCGAGAGGCCAGTGCCGCCTGTAGTTCACGCATGGTGAACAACCGGTTGTAGGTGCTGTCTATGGACAGTGAAGAGGAGTTATTGTTAGGGGCGGGTACGAGGGAGCTAACTGCATAGGAAGAAATGGCGGCGAAGGTAGAAGCTAGGTGGTTTGCCACTGATTCGGGCTCGTATAGGAGTCCGTCGTTAGTCCGGAGGACCGGGGTTCGGGAGGGGACATGTTGCCTCTCGACGCCCAGTACCTTCTTCCAGATGGTAGCCGGTGTGGTGGTGGTGACGCCGGATACAAAAGCACGCCAAGGAGCTCGGCGCGCTGTCTTCATTGTACGGCGGGCGATGGCCCTGGACCGCTGCATCTCCGTGCGATGGATAAGGAGTCGCGTACGGTAGAAGCGTCGAGTAGCCGTCTTCTTGGCGCGTACGACCTCCGTGCACCCTGGGGTCCACCAAGGTACCCGTCAGGCGCGCGGGTAGGTGGAGGAACGCGGGATGCTAGTGCACGCAGCCGCTACAACGTTTGATTCGAAGTATGCGATGTACTCGTCGGAGGATGGGAAGTGGGCAGTCGCAAGGGTTGTATATGCATCGTCGTGAAAGCGAGACCAATTAGCTTTTGCAGTAATCCATTTCTCCAGTACCCGGGCAAATTGAGCGTGAGTTGAACAGGGAAATGGTCACTTCCATAGTCCTCTTAGAGGATTTGCCATGTGAAATCTAGGAGGGCATCGGTCGAAACGAAGGACAGGTCTATATAGGATGGAGTGCAGGTGGTGGCATGGTAGAATGTAGGAGAGCCATCATTGAAGCACTCAAAGGAGAGCTCGGTCATAATACTGATCAGGGTCGGGGCCATATAGGTAGAGTGTATGTCTCCCCACAGGGGGTGGCGACTATTGAAATCGCCCAGTAATAGAAAGGGCCTGGGGAGTTGTTGTACCACCTCCACCAGGTCATCGCGGGAGACTTGAGTGTGGGGAGGGAGGTATATTGAACAGACAGTGTACTGTCTCTCCAGGGAAAGCCGGGTAGCAATCACCTGTAACGGGGATCGGATAGGGAGATTGTAGAAGGGGACTGCGTGGTGTATGAAAATGGCAGCCCCCCTTCGAGTACAGGTAGGAGACGGGGTGGTGATGAAGGAATATCCAGTCAGGCAGGGCATGGGTCTGGTCCCCAGGATGAGCTCCTGGAGACAAGACACACACCGGACGGGAAGCGGCAATCAAGGAATTAAGGCCTTCGTAATTCGCGAATATTCCTCTGCAGTACCAGTGTACTATTGTAGTTTTCGGGGGATCCATTATTTGATGATGGGGGATGGGTAAAGGTGTAGGTGCGAAGAGGTTGGAGTGTGAAGGGAGATCTGGGGTTCGCGAAGACGAAGAATGGGTCAGGAGTATGGCTGGCTATCTGCCGTTCACCAGAGAAGGAATCGGTCGGCCAGTCGATCTCCGCGGAGATTGCGGGGTCGAGTCGACCGAGCGAGACTGGAGGCGTGGATCACGGCAGCTAGGAGAACGTCGTGGGCTCAGAGGGTGACAAGTTTCTTGGTGGGCTTTTGTGTGTTCAGGCCAGAGGGGGGGGGGCACTTTATTTCCAAAATTGGTACCTCCCCGCCTGTCTAGGGTCTCACGGCGGACCTTGGGTGGCGATAAGGGGGTACCAGAAGGACCCGGAAGGTGGGAGAGAGGACGTGCTCAGAGTGGCTAACAGGGAGGGGGCCGGGGATTTTAGGGGAGCAGGTACTGTGGAGGTGGAAGGAGATGAACCAGAGTGTTCTCGTGGAGGGGTGGAAAAAATGGCACCAGGAGGGGGTCTGGCGACTCACCCCGGCGTCTCCGCCTCGTCGGCTTGCTCCGGGCGGTAGGTTCGGGTGTGTGCAGAGAGTGCTGGGAGGGCAGGGTTCGAGGTGGGTGAGGTGCGTGAAGAGAAGGGATGGTGGGGGGACAGGAGGTCGTCGGTTCCTGCGAGGACTCTCCCTGGGAGGGATGGGGAGCACTGGTCGAGGGGTTTTGAGCGCAGACCAGAGCGGCGTGCCGAGAGGAGAGAGCCGAGGGCAACGGCGTAAGATACGCCCGGTCTCACCTCCCGACTCCGCACCCTGTCTCGCGCCTCTCGGAGGCTAAGGAAGTCCGCTACCTGCAGGCCTCGGACCTCCTTCTCGAACCTGAAGAACAGGCATTCGCGGGATGAAGAGGGGTATGCGCCTTCACAATTGGAGCATTTGGGTGTGTTGGGGCACTTGTCTGGGTGAGCAATTTATCCGCAACGCACACACAATTGGTGCGGCTGCCGCAAACTGAGCTAACGTGTCCAAACTTTTACCTTAATTTACCTTAAAGCGCTTCTGCCTCAAGGGTGCGCTGCTCCCTCGAAGTCCGTTCAGCGCCTCCTGAGGCGGTGCCACGACGGGGTCGCCACCCCTCTTTTCTCTCGCTCCTGCCATACGATTTGGTCGCCTATTGAATTTGTGGGGGCTGGTCTGGCAGAGGAATACCCTGACACTGTGGGTTGGTCGGGTATGTCCAACTTGTTGCATTTAAAGCAACGGGTCGGGTCTGGGATGTATGGGCGGACAGAAAACTCGCAGGACGTGCGGTCTCCCATATCCCATACAGTACGTCGGGAGGGACTAAAGCATTGAAGGTAAGAAGTAGACGCGGGATCGGGGAGGGGGTACCTCCCTGTCGGATGTGAAGCGATGGATCTTGGTGACACCTTGGGGGTGCGAGGTCCTCCAGGAGCTCGTTCATTGTGATCGACAATAGGCGGGTGGCGTAAATAGTGCCCTGACTCTGGTTCAGGCGAGGGTGTGGGGAAACGGACACCGAGCATCCAAGGACCTCAGTGAGGGAGAGTAGGGCTTTCGTCTCTGCGGCTGAGCGCGATTTTACAGCTGCAGTTGCTGCGGGCTCGGATCGCCTGAAACGTCCGTTCAGAGTTGGTCGGAAGGGATCCAGAGGTAGGCCGGATCTCTAGGAATTTGTGGATACTTGGAAGGGATAGGAGGCAGTAGAATCGAAGTGGACTGGGATATCCAACGGTCGATAGGATGGTCGTGAATGACGACTTCCCCGTCTGCCGCGGGGCTCTCTCCGTGGAGAGGTGGGCCGACGACGGGTGAGGGGGACATACGGGGAGAGCAAGTCTTGGGTTGAACTTGACTTGCCCGAAGGCAGCTGAGGCGGGCTGGGGCGAGACCCCTGCTCCAGAGGGTGTACGTCCAAGGGGATATTCAAGGTACAGCCTGGGGTCGGCAGCGGTAAAGGAGGATGCAAGCGTTCCGTTACCAGAGGGGGGTCAACCCTATCTGGATGCGGTCTTCCAGTGTTTGGGGATTCGAGGGCCTGGTTGCCCACCACCCGAGTGTTGAGAGAAGTAGTAGTCCGAGTATTAGAAGCGGAAGTCGTTAGCTGAGTAGAAGAAGCCATAGCAAAACAAAAAGAATCTTCATCCCCCCCGCGCATCCAGCCACCACTGACTCCAACAAGGGAAAGGCGAATCGTGGGCACACTCGGTCCCACCGCCAATAGATGTCACGCAGGGGAGATACACCCTTTCCCAGTCCCCGTGCCTAAAAGGCGGCCACTCTCATCCAACGCGTGAAAGATGGCAGGGACAGGGATTAGGTTTGGTTTAAGAGCGACAAGGGTGAAGGGCAACCACCACCTTCACCCAGGGTCCAAGAAAAGAGTCAAGTCAAGGTCCAAAACAAAGCCAAATGCGGGAAGGGAGGAAAAAAAGACTAGAGAAAGTTGGGAAAAGGAGGAGAGAAATATAAGTAGGAGAGTAGGAGATCAGCCGGATCCCCAAAAGGGTCCAATGGTCCACGACGGCAGAGAAAGCCCTTACATCGAAGGAAGATGCATTCCCCCATTGGCCACAGAGGCACGCGCCCTATGACTCCGGACAAAGCAAAGGGCTCCTAATCAATAAGGCTTCTGTAATAATAAAACAACGGAAATGGCTATTTTAAATCTTATGGAAATTGCAAATAAGCTAAAGAGAACAAAGAAATGATATCAATATTTATGGATTTAAGCAAGGCGTTAGATGTAATAGACCATATTATTTTAATTAATAAATTATATTGTTACGGCTTTAGAGGAGCAATCAGTGATTGGTTTAAAAGTTATTTGTCCAATAGATATAATTTTGTATCAGTATCATTTTGTATCAGAGCTCGTTCAGTGTAACGAAATGGTTGACCACCAATAAACTCTTCCTAAAACCCAGTAAAACAAATTTCATGATTTTCACTAATAAAAGAAATTATGAAACTTAATGTTAATGAAATCGTTATAAAGGAGTGTACTGTAACAAAACTTCTTAGTGTAATGCTAGATAAGAATTTGCAATGGAGCGATCATGTAAATTATATCGCGAAAAAAATTTCAAGGAGCGTTGCTATAATGTTTGAATTTAGAAATGTAGTCCCTGAACAGGTTTTATTGACTATCATACTCTTGTTCTTCCTTATATAACGTACTGCACCTTTGTTTGAGGAAACTCCGCTAACAACGCATTAAATGGTATCTTTGTCATCCAAAAACGAACAATAAGGTTATCTGATGCTGATTTCCTCGATCACTGCAGTGCATTATTTAAAAAGCTAAACCTACTAAAGCAATGATATAACCAAACTGGCACATTTTATTTTTATTTACGAATGTAAGAACAAAATCATTAATTTACAATGGGTAAATAGATATTTTGTAACTCAAGAAATCCACTCGTATCAGACCAAATAGATCAAAGCTCGTTATACCTCAATTTAGATTGTCTTCATCTCAAAAACTACCCATTTTCATTGGATTGAAACTATGGAATGACTTAAATGCAGATATAAAAAATATTGTGAATGCAAATTTGTTTAAAACCAAGTTGAAATTCCGATTAATAATGGCATACTAACAAATCATAAGCAAATCTTCCGAGAAAATAAAACTGTTTTTATCATGAGTAATTTTTATAGGAAATTTTTTCAAAAAAATAATGACTCGCTTGAGGATCCCATTGAAGTCGGTGACACCAGCATGAACACTCATCACAAATAGAATTCACTTTTTAAAGGAACAAACTATGAACAGAGTTCTTGAAACTTTTGTTCCTCGTCGCAAGAACACTGTGAATAGGGTATAGTTACGAAATATAAAGGAGTTTTAGCATTAATAGTGAATTCTACTGTCACATTCATCAATTTGAGCAATGAAATCTACCACTAATTATCAGTGGTTTGTAAAATGAAGTAAATTATAAGCTTGGCCATAACATGGATACTCGTATCAGACCTTGGCTAGAAACGCAATATAGGGCGGACAGACAGTACCTATTACTTTCTCACGTAAATTTCTTTGACGATATTTCAAACACTTCTCACGCCTTATAAAGCGAACGAGAAATCTACCAGAATCCCGTTCCTCTAACTTATTTCCATTCGTCATAAACTTGAAAGGGAAATAATAACGGAACAACATTTATTCTTTATTTTTAATGCGAGTTGTAAATTTGTTGTACAACGGACGTAGAAAGGAGGAATACTTTCGTTCGGAATACAGAAGAAATTCATTCATGTACTTTCAATAAAGATTAATGAAGGGCAAAGTAACGGAATCCGGATTCTAACATTATTATACATCAGTTTTATATAAAATAATTTTATACCAAACGATAAAAAATAAATTAACATTACAAGCACCATTTAAATGAATTGTGGCTCGCTTTTCATAACAGATTCCGAATCAAAACTCAAAAACAACTTTCAAAACCGAGCAAAGCACGGGAAAAAAAAAAAAAAAAAAGTTGTTTGAGCCATAAAATGAAAACAATAAGTACGTGTTCTTTAAGCCTTTATGTAGAAAGTTTATTACTCAACTCTGTTAATATTTATTTACAATAAATGTACATTTTATTATATACAATTAAAATAAAACAACATATATATTTATTTGACCCTTTATTACACTATATAAAAACTTGAATACAAATTATATAAATCTAAGTAAGACTTCCTAAGTCTATATAAAGAATTTTATTCAAATTTATTTGTCTGATTGTCAGGCGGAAAATTCAAAACTCGTACAATTTTACAGAAGTGCGAAACGTAAGAAATATTATAAGAGAAAACTGAAGCTTATCTTAACATCCCAAACAAAACAATTGAAATATGATTTAATAATAAAAGCACTGGCGAAATACATAATATACATTTAATTATACGCTTCATAATAATTCGATTACTATAATGAATTATGCCATTATGTAGCCTCTCTTAGTTGCTTTTAAAGGTTTCTTTAGATACTGATGCTAAATAGTCTAGAAACTGTATCGATTATATTTAGTGATAATATTATTATTATTGTTTTTCTGGCCACGAAGATATTATTAGTTCTTCGCTAAAACGTGTAAATATCTTTATACTTATACGATTCATTCATCACACGAACGATATGTAATCTGAACTAATTAACTATATGTTCCTATACAGACTTTCACGAGCTCTACTGTATTGGCAACGTATCTCTTCAGCTAGACAAAAGTACAACGGTTGTAAGAATGAATAGACGGGCTAAACTTCAACACATTCTTTAAAATTAAAATAAACTAATGCAAAATTCCTTAAAATATTCTGACTTTACTTAGACAACAACATTTCAAACGTACTTCAATAAAAATAATTGGACAATTACATTTACGGGACTTTATTTTTCATAGCCAAGTCTTGTTCTAACATCGCGTCTAGTTCGTCGGTGAGGTTGGCGAGCATGTTTCCTATGTCGCTTAGCACATCGCTCGTTCCGTCGGGTGAACTGCAAAAATGGTAATAATATGTAAGTCTCATCAGGGAAGGGGAAAATCTCTCGTGTATGGTGGTTATTATTATTATTTCAATGACAAAATGTTTAACAGAAAAAAAATAGTGTACTTAATAATATAGGAAAAAAAACATCGGTTTCCGTAACTAACCTAAATTTTAAAAAATGCAGACTAACAAAGAAATTTTATTAATTTCAGGCAGAAATAAATTTAATTTCATCTGTATTTTTGTTAGAGAAAAACTACGTGGTAAAAACGTGTTATAATGAAAATCGAAGTTTTTTAACCAACACTAAAATTCATACCATTGACTAATATAAAATGTTAAAAACCTCTTTACGTGCCGTGTGACCTTGAGTCTACTTCTAAAGTACAGACAAATATCATGCCCAAAAGCAAATGAAAAATATGTATTAAGCGGGTGTTTGTGGACTCGTCAGTTCTTAAAAGGCCAAGGTACTTTCGACCTTAATATTCTTGATCAAAAAATGACGTCGTGACCAAAATATCTTGCAAGCTCGATATTTTACAATAGGGATTCCCGACCTTACAATGTTCATGGACGGGAGTTACGTGTCCCACCTGTACCGCGGGCCGGAAGTGCTAATGGCCCCAACGCAAAATCTTCCACAATAACTCGAGTAGACAATAAATACATAAACGCAGAAGACGGAGAAAATCTGCAGAGCCCCCGACGTACCTAAATTTATTTTACTTCTGATAATAACGCCAAGATATTTAAGGCGCTTTTTCCTGCCAAACATAAGACAGCAACTAGAAAACAATAACTTGCCGTAGTGCAAATTATTGTACTTGAAACGTACCTTCAATTATTATTATAAAAATAAACCGTGTAGCGCTGTTCATGTTTTTCATGCGAATGCAAATGAGTATAGTTTCTGGAAACTTGGGTTTAAAAAAAAAAAATTACAAAACTTTCAGAACCTTTAAACTTCCAACCTAATATCTCCATGCAGACAAGAAAATCCAACTTACTTCAATCTACACTAACACCACATATAGGTTTGTAAGATCAAGATTGAAAGAAGAAACTTTTTATCTTTTGATTTTTCTATGAAAGAAATCAATACATAAGCACACTAAAAAAAGGTTATAAGTTTTTAAAATGGTATCCCAAAACCCGTTCCATCATCATTCACAATCACTCTTGTTTTATACTCTGTAAATATAATCAACTAACTTCTACTAGACTAAAAAATAGGAGTTACACTTAGCTTCAAGCCCCAAGTACAAACAAGTTTGCCTAGTTTTATAAGCAATAATCAACTGATCTAAAGGCAACTTAATAAGGTTTAGTTAAGTGAAGAAAATGTAATATACTTCACCATAATGACCGCAATACATCAAATCGATAATGATTACTAGAAATTACATTTTTATTTCAAATCTTCAAAATCTACAAAACAGATTTAGATCTACACTTTTCAATTTTAAAGAGCCCAAAACAAGGTTAGTGAGGAAAGAATGGGTGAATTCCATGCGTAATTTTGTGTTTAAATTAAAATAAAGTACTTCATTTCCTAACAATTGGCTCGGTGATATATATATATATATATAAAATTCTTTTAGTTTAACCTAAGATTTTGATTTACCTTATTCTTTAACATTTCACTTTCACAGTTGCTAATCAGGTAACACGATAACTATAGTGTGACTGTTTTGTAGACTTTGGTACCTTCATCATGACCTGTCACTGACTTCACACGCAACTGTATTCGTGCTTATGCTTAGATTCTGTTGCCAATTGAACACAAAGGTGATGTCAAATTAGGCAATATTAATTTGGGGAAAAAAAAAAAACCTAGTACCATTGGTAGACCAGCTGAAGCCATGCAATTGCAAATACAAAAAAAAAGAAAAGTATTTAAATTTTATATCTAATTCCTCATTATTATTATTTTACATAAAAAATGGCAAAATTACGATACACGAGTAAAAATTTAAATACTTTTTCAAACAAATATGGTATCTAATAAACCACTATAAACAATCATACTTTTAAGGATTTATCCTGTTTCATCGTTTGCACTGGGGAATATTTATACATTGAGTAAAGGTGAGAGATAGAAAGGTTTCATTAGGAATATCAATAGCCATAAATTGGCAAGACGGAAAACATTCAACAGAGCTTTGTTGTTTAGAAGCAAACTTTAATTTCAGTTAAATTCTACAATGAATATAGTTGAAAATTGGAGAGGAATCTTCTCTCAATGAACGGCGCTTACCTAACGACTCCCTTAATCGTCGTTTGGCATCCGTTCAGGGAATTTGGCACGTTAGTGAAAGAACTAGAGGAAGAGGGTAGGGGCTGGGGATGTCTGAGGGTGGGGAGTACTATCCCTTCTTTGCGGCGTAGTGCGGGGGACGAAATTGGGGAAGATCGAGGAGAAGACCTCGATTCAATTAAGGAGAAGGAAGGGTGGGGTCTTGTGGCGCGCTGCTTGATGGTCCCTGCATTGTCGTTGGCGAAGGGGAGAGATTCTCCGGAATCAGTGCTTGAAGTTGACTGAAAAACAAATTTCTAATAAAATGAGTGAAGTTTTACCTATTTTATTGTCCTTACTCATAGGATTTAATGATACATCACAGATCTCTTCATTCAAAGTCCTCTAAATTACTGCATAAAGTCCAGTCCCGACTTCAATACGAAATGAAAAATAAAGCCTCTTAAGAGAGTCCTACCTTGAAACTTGAGTTGGATTCGTTCCTTCGAGGTCGGAATCCTCCTTCCGGCTCTGAATCAGGACTGTAAGAGGACGCGACCTCTACGCAATGATTGGACGATGTGGAGGTCGACGCCGCCGTGGAACGTGCTGCGGTATTCGCCATCGTAATGCAGGTGAGTGGTGGTGGGGGAGGGGGGAAATCTTCGGGCAGGTGTTGGTGGTTCCCTTTGTCTTGGGGGGCGGGGGGTGGGGGGGCAAATCGGGCGTCATATCCGGCTGCAGGTTATTCTTTACGCCCATGTAGCCGTAGGACAAACCCTTCCGAGCGAAGCTGCCATTCTCCTTCTGCGTGCTTTCACTGATAGAGTTGGATCTCTTCGGGGGAGGGGGAGGTGGCAATTTCTTCGGGGTGCCTTGTGGGGTGTTGTTGGTGCTGGCAGGAAATATCTTTTCGACGATGTTCCCCTTCAGGTTTTCTTCCACTTTGTTCTCCTTCTTGCAGAATTGGTGAGGGATTTCGTGAACGTCAACCCTCGTCTTCGCGGTTACCTTGGCAACGGGACGATACTTATTGGCGGTTCTCGGACGGGGCAGCGTGCCCCCACCCTCATACATGATTGCAATTTCATTAGTGGGAGTGATGTCCCCATCGTCGAGGGACCTTTGGGGATGAGGCCCACTCTGCAAAGGCAGCATGGGTCTCGGGGGAAGAGAGGGTAGAATAGTGGGTCGATGCGCGGGTAGGAAGGTATGGTAGGTGCCATATATGGGTTCCTCCAAACCCCGCAGCTTCCCGTTGTTACGCACATTCACAGCAACGACGTCTGGCCTGTAATGGAGGGTGTGGTTGAGCAGTGGAGGACCCACTTTGTCTGGAGGGAGGAAAGCCCCGGGGTACTTTAAGTGCATCTGCGAGGGGTGGACGGGGGAACTAAAGCTCCCTGGGTAACTGCCATGTTGCATCACGATCTGCGGCCGGTAGAGCTGTTGGCCCCCAGGGTCGGAAGGTCCGCCCAACCGGTTGTGATGGTCGGGGAACTGGTTCGACCCTTGGTAGGTCCTTATTTCGGCCAACGTGACATACGAGTCCCTGACTTCTTGCCCTTCTCTGCCAATCAGTATTTCTTGAGGTGGATAGGAACCAACAGGGACCATTTTCCCATCATGAGTCAAAGGGGACAGTGAATTGAACTTCTTCCCAGCCATGATATCTTTCACTCTCTTGATGGCCAACATCACCTGATCAAATGGTTATCGAGATCATTGGACATGTATGGACGTGTGTGTGTGTATTTTTTTTTTTCTTTTGGGGTTGACCGTCGTTTCAAACCTAGAGTGAGTATACTGGATGATACACAAATGTTTCATAAATCGCAGGGTGTATTTTTGAGACAAAAGTAGAGAAAAAAGACCATATAAACAAACGTAGGTCGAGAAACCCGTAGGTTTCGAGCTATAGCACGCAACAGAAAAATGAAACTCCTAAAGATTTTTTACATTTTATGTAAATATACAGTGTGATAAATTTGTTTCATTAAAATAAATGTTCAAAATTTGTTCCTACTCCTTCAATGGATGCCTCAGCACGTCGCAAAATAGGATAGATATTTGAGTGTTAAGGGGGGAAAATGGATATGAACAAGCAAGGGAATGGTGGTTAACTCATTTTACCACTTTAACTATCCCTCCTCTATCCTATTTTTCGACATGCTGAAGCATGCACTCAAGTAGTAGGAAAGAATTTCGAACATTTACTTTAATAGAGAAAATTTATCACATTGTGTATTTGCATAAAACGTAAAAAATCTTTAGGAGTCATTTCTCTGTTGCGTGCTATATCTCGAAACCTACGGGTCTCTCGGCCTATGTTTATATGGTCTTTTTTCTTTACTTTTGTCAAGAATACACCCTGCGATTTATAAAACACATTTATGCATCACCCTGTATATGTCATGTGCAGTGTCTGTGTGTGTATGCTTCCTGTAACAACTGATATACACCAACTCGTATAAAAACAATAATAAATTGTAATATTGATATTACTATTGTTGTTGGTTACTATTGTTTTATATTGTCTATTGTACTACGCTACATACGCTCAGGAATGCATTAACTGTCGTACTATCATATGTATATATAGATGTGTGCTATTACCCTATATGTTACTCTCTCTATACCTTTTGTATGCCTTATATAATATATATGTAGAAAATAATAAAATAAAATAGCTAATTATTATTAATTCATTAGATTTGAAGACCTCCTATGAGAGTCTCGTGGCTTGATCGGTTAGGGTAGTGCTGCGACTCCTCTGAGTCGAGGGTTCGAACCCCAGTGCTGCCTAAAGCCGAGTGGTTCTTTTCTGTATCTGACGAAGCGGCGGACGGTTACCCCATGTGTTTTGATTTGGTGATATTCAGTAAAGAAAATAAATGTCGGGTCCTAGATATTAAGCCTACCTTCTTTTGGTGTCCTAGTTTAGTGATTCCAACATCTTCCAAATCTTCCCACGTGATCTGAGTTACTTGTTCGACAGTGGTATAACTCTGCTGCTTCAGGGAATGTATGTAACTATCGAGTCTAAGAAGAGTTAACCACTCCTCTAAGCGAGACTAAAAAAAAATTGAAATAACGAGGGTGAAACAAAACAAAAAACTTCTCGAATGAAACGAGAATTAAGTTAAATAATACAAAGGACCCAGAGAACTAAAGTTCGAAAGGTGAGGAAGAATGACAAATTTTAAAAACCCGCAAATGGTCCAGTTCAAAGATAGCATTTACGCTAGAGAAACTGGTTCCATTATTAAATAGCGAGTCACGTAAAACCATACATTATTTAAAAAGACCAGTTTCCTCTTCTCCATACCGAGGGCACACTGCTCGAACTTAGGACTAGAAACACTCAAATCAACTGAGCACACGAACAAGGATTTCATTTTTGAAAATGATTCATCTCGACTCTGAATAATTCTAAGAACGAACAATGGCGTCTTGCTATGAAATTAGCTTCGCTAAGCATGATCAATTCACCCTAAAAGAATGCTTACCGGAATAAAATCGGGAAGCCCATCTGAAATATTGAGCCTGCTGATCTCCGCCTTCAGCTTTTTGCGGTGGGCTGGCTTCGTAATTCCAATGGCATTTAGGTCTTCTGGGGTCATCCTCGATATAGTGGGCATATCATACCCAGCAGAAAGGAACTTGTCATAATACTCCTCAAAATGAAGTTCAGATAACCATATGCGAAGCACTTCAGAATCCTGAGATGCGAAAGACTTATAAATAAAATTACGGACACTAACCCATAAATGATAATTCACTCGCTAAAGACAACATAGTGGGTCAACCAATAAACTTTCACTTCTCTTAAGGCAGTGGTCCTTAACCTTTTCAGGCTGCGACCCAAATTCTGGTCGCGAGGCTAGCTCGGCGACCCAAGCCTTCACACAGTTCACTCGTAAGAGATAATAAAATAATTAATGGTAAAATGATTAGGGATAACAGGATAAGTGAAAATTTAATGACCCAATCAAATCGGCTTGGCGACACAAGGGTTAAGAACCACTGTCTTAAGGTATACAAGAAATATAATGTTCTAAAAGACTATCTTACCGCACGCACGTATGGACAATTAATTCAGTTTGAAATTTTCACCAGAATGATCTCTTAAGAACAGACAAAATAATAGTCGTTTCTTTTTCTAAAAATAACTCCTAAAAACTGAGGAAAGTTGTCAACAAAATTTTGTAGTGGATAGGAAAAGTGGAAAATCTACAGTGCGCGCGCTTGGGGTTACTGTAGAATATTTGTTAGCAAGATAATGTAACGGGGTCTCTCTCTGGCGGGATAAAAAGTATAAGCAAAAACAATTTAACTTAGCCTAACTTATCCAATCATCATGCGCCAATTTATTCGCGATCGCCGAGTTTGACTACGCTGTCTGATGTCACAAACGCGAACTTTTGGTAAGAGGATGTTGTATTCAAAAACAGGTGGAAATAAGAAAGTGTGTGTGTGTGTGTGTGTGTGTGTGTGTGTGTGTGTGTGTGTGTGTGATAGCAGGTGGAGAACCATGCTAATCCTTTCGTATTTGGGAGGGATGAAGGGTGGGGGAATTCACGCGGTGTGGGTGATCTGATTCTCAGAATCAGTTAATTTATTATACGGGCAGGTGACCTAAGCATACTCATAGGTTGACAGTTTCTATTATTATTATATGAAAATTCCCATTATAAAAAGTATCTTATCCAGCTAAAGACGAGTTGGAACTCACTGGTACTCCACTATTGAGGAGGTCTTGGACACTGACATGGAGGGTTCCATCGTGTTCCATAGAACCCAGACTAGAACTGGACGAATGATAACTGTGACGCAAAATAGAACTGCTATCATAGCTCTGACCACTCAACCTGAAAATAGATCAGACAATTTAATTTAATCTTTTACGAGTACAGTCCATCAGTTTCGTCTTTTCAAGACAAAAATCAAAGTATCTAAACCACTACCAAAATCTCAAGGTCAGAATAAGGAAAATACCATGAATTATTAGCCTTGTGTATCAGGGATCTATATACAGAATGTAGTTATACGAGTATGGAGAAAAAAAAAGCTCTCTTCTATGGAACTATTTTAAAACTGGATCTACAGTAAAAAAAAAGTGCCATCTGTTGATTTGACTGGCACTGGCACTTACCTGTGGGTATGGGTTTGAGTGGAGGACGAGGCGCGCCCCGAGTCAAGGGACGTCGTAGAATTCCGGCAGTTTCCGGAGGAAGCGGTCGAACCAGTGGTCGAGGACCCACTTCCAGATCCCGGACTCGATCTTCCGGGACTCTGAAAACGAATACTTATAAACCGGTAGAAATTATAATCACGCAGTACTGCTTTACCATCATTGGGAATATGGTACCATCTTAATATGCAGAGATTAAACACTACCTTTCATGATAAAAAAAAATGAGGTAGTACCGACACAACAGCGAGGGAGATCAATGGACTTCACTACTATTATCGCAAACCGATTCCATTCCAATTCTATCAATAGAATCTTTTCTTCTTCTAAAATAACTTGCATCTTCACTGATATATTTACAATCATCATCATGACAGACTGAACAGAATTACGTTTTATTCTTTTAATCTTTCGGGTGTTAAACGAGGTTTCAGACTTTTCGACTTACTTGTACATCAATTCCCTGATCTTCCAAGGAGGTCTGTGGAGTGTATGGCTGGTAGGGGTACGTGCCCTCAGAAGGCAGGTGGTGAGGGGAGCCAGGAGACGCTTTTGGGCACATCAAGTGCGCGAACTGGGGCACCTGAAGCAATATTAATACGTTTGTTTATGTTACGATAATAAAAACTGGGAACTCTTACATTATTATAATATAACATTTTAAATTAGGAACGTAGGAATGGGGTTGTTCTGGAACATGGAAACCCAGTACAAAATGTCATGTGAATGAGGTAGGACATCTTATACTAGAAAAAATTTGGTACTTTTCCGAAACTACTAAACCCACTTGCCGGAAATGGAATTAGTCGTAACAGTTTCCCGTACTAGATTTTTTTAAGTCTCCATTAAAATAATAATTTCACAGATACTCGAAGTAGCTAATTCTTAGACATATCCCGTCGTATCGTGTTATTATGAGATGCTTACAGAACTGAAGCGTAATAGAGATATATTGGTTTTAATAGCTGGACACGCACGCAAGCTTACGTTCAAAATCCTTTTACCTTAAGGGCATCGAGTAGGACCTGTATACAACAGTATTTTCGCAATAATTAATAGGTAAAGTGAATGGTACCGATTTAAGTTTCCGTGGAATTTATAAGATTAAAAATTTCATCGAAAATAGAAGTTACTGCGTTAATAACCCCATCCAAACATTTAGCAGTGCGAAAGCGGTGGGTGGCAAATTAACCTGGAACGAGTAACGCTAGTACAAGTTGTTCTAGAACATACCAGCCCGTATGAAATTTGTATAACGTTTAAAATTAAAATCTACCAAAAACATTTCGTTTCGCCAACAAATGTAGTAATCTTCCAAATTACTACAATTTCTACTACAATCATTCACCCGTTTAAATTCTGAATGAACTAACTAAACTGTACTACTAATTTCGCTTCAAAATAATCATAGACTTGAACTATTTCCTAAAAATCTCTGTTAAAAAAAAAATTCCCTCATTTTAATTACTGAAGGAGATTTTCGTGAAAAACTACAAAATCAGAATTTACTTGCAAACCCACTGTTATAATTTCTCGTAGATTGATAGTAGTAAGCCATAAATTAGCATACAGTTCTTACACGCCTCATCACCCTACGCCCTACATTAAGATGCTAATTTTCTTAGCATTGTTCACAGTAATCCCCCCTTTAAGTTTTGTGGATATTACGACTGCAACAAACCTAGCTTGCATGTTCTGAGAATTAATTACATACAATTTTTTTTATATATTTTATAATTTTATATATATTAGAATAAGTTTTATTTTAGCACACATGTACACAAAATAGGGAAAACGGTAAATTAAAATAGGTCATAACGGAAAAGCAGGGCTATTAGTATTATACCACAATGAAGATTGTTACCGAAATTATATTAAATTTTGCTTCTGAGGTACCACAGGTGGTGTCAGAGACCTCAAAAAAGTTGCTCCCAAACATATTCAATGGCATTCATTAAGCATGTGGTGGTGCAACTGGCGTCTCCATTCGCTTTTAGAAATGTTCTTTCAAGGAGCTGTCAAGGTCTACAACAGCAGTTTACTCTCCAAATCTTTCCACTGTTGAACGGCTTTATCCACATCACACTTCTCTCAACCTTATTCATTGCTACTATAATGCAATGTGCTTTAGAATTCTATATACATATCTTCTGCACAACATTTTACACTTTTGTCCATTCTCTTACTCGGTCTAACTCCTACCTTATCTCACCACTGCATGTAGCACAGGCCAATTGTTTAAGTACGACTCTAGAAAGTATGTCGTTGTATTTCAGCAAACATATTGCATGCAGCTTACAAGTACAGAACTACCTGCTTGATTACACACACACACACTTGCTCTGGTTATTTTTTAATTTCAAAACCTGAACAATGTCGTCTAATATTTCCTTCATCCAGATCTTCACCTAGCAGCTTCTTCCTGTGACCTGAACGATCCCATTATATTAAAGTAATTGTCTTCACCTTTAGAGTTTTGTCCTTGGTTTTGCCTGCATCATTGTCAGCTTTAATGATTTGAATTCTGCATTTGTGTCAGACGGTTAGTGTTTGTTTTGAGAGTTGTTTAATCATCTAAGGTCATATGACGAGAGATCCAAACCACAGGTCGCTACATCATCTGGACGCGAAGGACGGTCACCCATCCAACTACTACGTATTACCTACATCCAATGCCACTTAACTTCAGTGATCGACGGGAATCGGTGTTACAACCACTGGCCATGACGTAGCCCATTCGATGGTTAGCTTAATTATTATTTACCTGACGTTATACTTAGACGTTGTTGTACAATATACATTATCACACCCGCAAATCTAGAACAAAGGCATTTACCTCAACTTCTGACCAGTCTGATTGTCCTTAACTCGACAACGGATAATTTTGTGATATATCACGAACAACAACAACTGTACAAGGTGCTTTTCATCATTTACAAACTTTTTCGATGAATGACACGTTTTGTTTGTCAGAACAGGCATTGTACATAAAAATCAGTTGCGCCATTACTCAGTTACGAATGCTAAAGCGCTTCTCTAATTAGCTTTACGTAGTGTTCAGAAACGTTTCATTCGAAAGTCCGCGGGTGGTGGTACACTGGTTACTAACTAATACGTTATTTAATCATTTTAACATTCAATATGTATTTTTAAACAATTAGGAGATTATTGTGTCTTCTGAGTTTACACGCTCACACTATTTATCATCGAATTATCAGTTTCTTATTTATTGTTAAGATTCAAATTATTATAATGAATAAGTATGATATTTTTTTCCATTATTGTGTGTCAAATCTGTTTCTTCAGAATTCATATACATTTTCTCCCCATGTTAGATACACGTTCTCTTAACGGAAAGATACAGCTTTGCTAGCTTCCTCCACATCATAATAAAAGTGTTGTCCTTTGTATTATTTTTTTCACCATGCAAGAATGACTTAAAGACTTCCCGGTAGTGTCGTTTATATATAGTTAACTATTTCCTGGATATGGGAAGATTTCTGCTCTTTTAGCCTTAGGATTTTTCTATATAGAAGTTGCTGATAAAATTTTTCTTTCAGTACCAACTAGGGATGTACCGATATATCGGTGTCGGCCGATTTTTAAAAATACGATTTTTCCAAAATTATGAATAAAAGACTATTTAGAGGATGAAATTTCCAATATTTTATTGTTTTATCAGTTCACACACACACACACATATATATATAATATATAAAAATTATGCCATTAATACACATCTTTAAATAGGTCAGGATATGGACATAGATATGGACAAGTGTAAATCCTTTGAGAAATAGGTATAAAGCCGAGAAAACCAAAAAACTATCTTGTAGACATAGTTCATAATATTAACCCAGCTAGCTAGTTAAAAACACATTTACTAAGCCCAACATAGGCCCGTAGTCCAATTGTATAACAAACAAAACTATGACATCTAATGCAGTGTTGCCATCTTTAATGAAAAGGATTATTGCTTTGACGACAAATTTTCAACACAGAAAATAAATTAGGAATATGTTACAAAAATATGACAAACTAATAAACCCTAAATGGATATCGGTATCGGTTATCGGTATCGGCTAAAAAGCGATATCGGTACATCCCTAGTACCAACTTCCTTAGTTCTTCTCGTCTACTGATCTCAATCGTACTAAAACTGCTAATTCATCGTAGCAGTATGTGATGCTCAAAAATGGACACTTGTTAACGGCTTCATGATCGAATCATGGCATCTGTGTCCAAATATGAATTAAACTTTTCATGACTCCCTCCTCCATTAACTCTGATATTCACTTCCTTGAGATGCCTTTTTGAAACTATCTTGAATCGACGATCTAAGGAAGTCAAAACAGACATTTTGTTATTCAAATAGATATCTAACCTTTTTTTTTCACCGACTTATTTAATTCTTCAATCATGGTAACAATACCAGCATAATTACCTGTGCTACTAGTAGAAATACTAGCCATGGCTTTTTCTAAGAATAAATAACTTCGAAGTAGGTATTGCTGGGATGATATCCACAATTGTTGATTCTCTTTTGCTCCATTCCTTTGTAATATTCTTAAATGGTTTTAATACATGCTCAAAATTTTCAATGATGTTCCACTGATAAGGGCCTCAATCTTTAGATAGTTGCGCGATCAGCTGCGTACGTAGCAGAGCCTTCTTTTTGTTCTAATTCTCTCCAACATGTAGTAAGAACTATTCCATCGTACATCATCTTGCATCGATTTGTACTTTGGTGCACTCAATTGCTCAGGACTGTAAAGTAGGCAGTTTTGTCACTGCTGATGATGAGTGGTGGAAAGGAGTGGCAGTACTTCTGCATATGATAAGAATACCTTTAACTGATTTTTGTGTTAAAACAGTTTCCAGTACAAAGTTGCAATGTATATGTATAAAACAAGAATGCAATGGAAATCCACTTTCTCGGATACTCAATACCATATGTGGTGCATCATCTTTAACAATCGTATGAACTTTATTTATGAAACACAATAGACCGAATGAATTACAAACATTAAATACAGACGTCATTAAGAAGTTATCACAAATCTTATGAGGATTTAAGTAAGAGCTAATTATTACAAGGATGAGAAACTATGGCGTACACTCAAAGTCTGTCGCATAACTAACAGCTTCAAAACATTCAACAAAAAAAGATGCACATGTCCATGCATACAATGAAGGAGGAATATGTTTTCTTGAAATGTCTACATTTTATAGGTAACATTAAGCACTTTGCCTTACCATCGCACGTGCAATCGGTATCTTCACACCGAATATTCGGTTATGTAAATTCAAATATTCGGCCGAATATTCGATATTCGACAAATTTGATATTCGGTGCATCCCTACTTCAAACCAAAAGATAAAATCGTTTTCCAATAGTCTTACCTGCGAGGGAGGGAAGGTGAATTGAGAGTTATTCTGATAGTGTGAGGGTGACGCACTGCCACCTCCGCCGGTAACAGACCCCAATCGAACACCACCCGCTCCGCCGCTACCATTACTCGTTGCGCTACCTGTTGATCCTGAGCTGGTGATGCTTCCGATCATTGTGTGCTCGCATCCGCTATCTGAAAATGAAAATCACTCAGAAGGGGAAGAACTCGAGGCCAATCTCGACACTCGTTCCCTCGCCTTTTTTATTTGGATCACAAAATGCGTTAACAGACGTTATACCTTCACATTACGACCTTATTACATTTGGTGAATTTGACGAGTGTTGATTAACAAAGAGGGCTTCCAACTAGCGTGTATAACGATGAACGCGCCATACGTTCGTATGAATGAGCTTTTATAACTCGAACGTGACTACCCGCAATATCCCTTCCACAATATACACGAAGTAACACCAATCTAAACCTTTAAATTCCTCTTAAAAATTTATACGTAGAATTAACTAGTGCGCCTATTCGAAATCTAAAAGGGCTTTAGTGACAGATCATTCGTTAACTCGTATGTACTGTAATGCATTATCTGGTATAGAGTCACCATTCCAAAATGTCTACATAAAACCTAGAAAAAGTTGAAAATTTCTGCTAGAAATGTAGGTTTACTTTTAAAAAATAGGAAATAACGGGAATTTTGCACTCAAAATAGGTTGCAAATAACTGTAGGACAAGTCAGCAGTACGTTTTCATTCCTTTTAGTTTGTATTTAAAATTCAATTGTTTAACATTCCTATTTCACGTATGCATAAAATGCTAAAAATAAAACATTACTTTCCTAATAAAAACTTCAATACTCACACACACACACACACACACACACACACACATATATATATATATATATATATATATATATATATATATATATATATATATATATATATATATATACTGTAACGCTATTCAAAGAACAATTCTTTTCTACTAATTTCTACACTATGTATCCTTCCCTTCTTCAAACTTAAAAAAAATATATTCTTTTGAAACGTAAGAAAATAAACTCTTCAGAATCCACAAAAATAAACTAAAAAATAAAGAAAAAAAGTAGTACAAAAAAATGCAATCATTAGTACACTTTTATTTCATTTTGAAAATGTAAATAAAAGCATTTGAGGGGGGGTGCTTTAATCTTACTTATTTTCTCTGCTGTTGAAATTTGCTCGCAATAAGCTTCACGTTTCTTGAAGTAACCTACTTTTGTCTCTAATCCCTCTTTAGCCTCGCTTTTCTTTTATGTCGTTTCTAAAATTGATTGGGCTACTGACACTTTAAATCTTTCTACTTCAATACCTCCAATACTTTTTTATTGGTAACAACCACCAACTAATCTTCATTTTCTTTCTTTAATTTCCTTCCTTCCTTCCTTTGTTCTTTTTCCAACTCTGCTCCTGCTCCCCTCTACCTCTTTACTAATTCTCCTGCTTTTTCTCCTTTCAATCCTAGACTCATACAGTTTCCAGGAGCTCCTCACTGCTTGCAAAGTTTCCTCAGTTATTGAAATTTTATAAGATTGACAATCCTGTGGGTGCCAGCACTTTACAGCACCCTTAATTGAATGGGCTTTATTCACCTAACGGTAAAATTTACTTTTTCTCCGAGCAAGCGCTCGTTGAAGAACTCTTTTTCCAATATCTAAATTCTCGTGTAACAATAATAAAGCAGTCTTCACTATTTTTCTCAAATGACGATACTTTTCTTTGCCCGTTCAGTCTTGACCATGGCCTGTTGAATCCCTGCCTTTAAAAAATTCGGCCCAGTAATAAATAGTTAACAGTTCTGATTTCATGATTACTACTAATGTTGCTGTTCCGATCAAAGACGTATAATTTCCATTCATCTGTATCTGAAGTGATGATAGTGTTTCATTGCAAGCTTTTAAAGCAAAGCCTACCTATATCTATATCTAGTCAGACCAAGCTCGGATAAAATTTCTTACTTTTTGTGAAATCGATGAAAAGCCGGTGTTCATAAATTTACAGCACCAGAGCGATCAAAATTTTGAGTTTCACATCCAAAACGTGACGGTCACAATGACCGTCACGCCAATTTGGAAGCGTGTATAAAAAAATTCAAATAATATATTCTACAACAAATGACGCCAAAATGTACCGGAGTGCATACTCCACAGTGCGTCATAACAGTTTTGCCCTACTTACACTTTTTTTAGACGAATGTTTACTAAACAACTGCTCTAAATGTTGCGAGCGTCACCGTGGAATAACTCTATGTAGAGTTATTTAATGCGTAAAAAATGTCGGTTAACAGACTACTATGCTTCATTTTTCACCACCCCAATAACGACAATTTATTTACAGTATTAAAAAATGCATTCATTTAATGAAAATATTAAAATAATGCATTTACTGGCTTACTATTCTCATCCAGTTTATTCCTGTCCTGATCACCAAAGCGATGAAAATGTTCTACGTGAAAAAATCTAAGATAAAGATGCTTAAATTGTGAACATGCGATTTTAGGTTATGAGATCTTTGATTTTCACACAAATTATTTTAATTAAATATAAAAATTTAAATAATATTCTATGATGATATTTTTCAGTGCTAAAAAAAAAAAGTCCCCCGAAAGTGTTACAAAACCAGCAATGTAGATAAAATAACGCGTCCTAAAGCGAAAATTTAGGTTAACCGCTACAAAACTTCCAGAATAGTCCCTTGTACCCAAATACCCATAGGGTACTTTTGAAATATTTGTAGTCGGGCGCTACACAAAGGCTGTAGACTAGGCCTTTCATTATATTCTGATGAGACCAGAGTTCGCTTCTGAATAAACTAAGAGAAAGACGTTCATAAATTTCAAACGGGTTCGTAACCAGTAATATGGTAACATACGTCTGGTCTATACTCGTATTGCTCAAGCCTACTTTAGTTTAAAAGAAAGACGAGAGATATCGTGTAATTATCAGTTTGTTACTCACCGATATCCCGTTTGGCGTGCACCAAATTTCTCATTAGTAACTCTGAAGAATAAGGTAGCGAAGGGTGAGTCAGCAATAGCATGGCTACTATTTACCCCGAAGCGAAACGCCAAAGATAATAGTCGATGAACGCTATTCGTATAGTACGCCACAAATGCGGAGTTGACCCTTGGGGATGATTCAAAGCTGAATTGATCCCTTAATAACCTGTTAATCAATGAGTCAGGTAGGTAGACAAAGTTTCCAACATCGTCATTATTAGTCATGAGTGACTAAACGATGCAAATTGAGATATTAAAAAGTGCTACGGGCTTATCGCTTCGTTCTCAACTCTGTCAATATGCTATACTTAATAGGTTGGGTTAAGCTCTCGCAAGGACACACACACACACACACACACACACTCTTTTTAAATCATATCTAAAAACTAATTAACCAAACTTAACTTAACCTTGGTGCCATCGAACCGAGAAGGGCGTGATAAATGTTTCGGACGCAACTGGGGGCTCGACGGGTGTTTTCTGTTAAGACATTAAACTGAGAGTACTCGTTAATATCCTAACCTAAATTAGAACAAACATGCCTTTCTCACAAAATTTTTTTAGTTTTTTATATAAATTTTTTAATGTTTCCAGGTATCAAAAGTGTTATCGCAGAAAAAAAATCTGAATTTTCGAACACAACTTCACTTACGCTGTTGCCTGCGCGTGCACGTGCACACGCACGCACACGCACACACTTTAATAGAAAATTTAAAAAGTCTAAATAATCCTAATATATGTTGCTAATGATGCTGGTAAAGGTATTCCAAAGAATTCCTTCCTTCAATTTATACCGTATGTATTCCAATCAGAACCTATACTAAAAACAGACCCGCGCAAGTGTCCAGACAGCCATATAAAATCATGTGTAGTTTACCAGCGATAATTTTACTTTAACGTTTCTGAGCTGCGTGTTATTTTGGAGCGTGAACTGCCATATAAGGTATGGTAGACCCGTGTTAGTGGGAAAATGGTCGAGTTGAGTAGAGTTGTTTTTTGGGGATAAAAAATATTGTTATATCACTTATACGTCATGCAAATAATGTGGTGCGAGAAAAACAAAAAACATTCGTAAGTGTAGCCGTGCAGTGGCGTACTGAAATTATTACAATAATGACCGCAGGTTAGCTATTGAAATGAATCTTCATGCTTATTTTGAATTCGATACTAGTCCGATTCTTGTCTCGCTTTGGAATGAGGTTGCTTATTAACGAGTTTGGCGTTGACATTAATCTCCTCTTAATCAAACGAGGTTTTATCGGTTATTATGAGCAAAAAAACATTATGAACGTTTCAACAGTTCATTTTCTTTAGACTTCAATCAAAGGAGAGCGAATAATCCGAGACTGCCGTTCGGCACCAGGAAAAACTGTCTACGCGATCCACGGGTGACCAATTGAAGTTTCTGAATCTACCCATCACACCACCATACAAAGGAACAGTTGCGGAAGAAAGTTCCTCCGCATCCTTATCCATGATAAGGATAGGATGACATGTACAGTATGTGTACGTCGCGAGCCAATTGGTGAAGGGTTGGATACTGATTGGTGGAAGCATTAGAGCCATATGATTGGGTGAAAATAATAGGGTACGCCTTTTCACTAAGCCCAACGCTTCATTTTTACATATTATATGCGAAAAAAAAAAATTATATATATATATATATAGTAGTGCTCTCGTAATAATTTTTTATTGAGTAATAAATAAATATATGTAACACGTGTTTATAAAAACTTTATATATAAGCTGCGCGTTACAACTGCGTATGTAAAATGTAGATGGTAATCTGCTTTTCAGCAGGTTTGTAAAATTCTAGCTCTTAACTAGCTAAATCTCGGAAAAAATAAACTTGTGGTAACCTACGTCTGTGGGCGATATTAAAAAACTTGCAACGTATATGTTCGCAATAAAAAAAAATAAAAAATTATAGTGTGTGTGTGCGCGCGCGCGCGCGCGCCTCGGTGGTGGTGGTTAGCGTCGCTGACTACGAATCCATCGGCCCCGGGATCGAGACCCAGTGACGGCAGTCGGCGCGCAGCAAAACCCAGCTGTTCAGCTACACAACAAAAAAAAGTGGTTGGTAGATAAATAGGTACCCTGGGTGGCCTAGTGGTTAAGACGCTGGGTTGCTGGTGGGGCGTGGTTCGGATTTCACATTAAACTGTAGATCTAAGGTGGAGTGAAAAGCTTGATCTTCGTCAGAATGAACAATTGGGGCGGAAGCTAACCAAAGGTGTGTGTGTGTGTGTGTGTGTGTGTGTGTGTGTGTGTGTGTGTAATTTCTCTTAAAGTAATTATTACGAGAACACTACCATTTACATAGCTATTTATTTTTTTGCATATATGTAAAAGTGAAGCGTGGGGGCTTGGCGAAAAAAAACATTATTTTCACCCAATCATATGGCTTTAAGTGTTCCACCAATCAGCATCCAAAGCATCAGCATTTTGTCGCCCCTAGCAGCGAAACTGTCACACCACAGCAGCGTTGCCATCCAAAAATAATGAAAATCTGAAGATTGGTGTCAAAATATCTGTAGAAATCTGTAGTTTCAATAAAAATATCTGTTGACAAAATCTGTAAACTACCATTTGATTTTAAAGTTTATTTTTGTAAGTAACATATACAATAATATTCATAATTCCAAACAGAAATACAAAAATGGTCAATTAAACACAAAATTTAGTGAATGAAAGGTAGATAAACTGAATATTTTAAACCAGAATACTATTCAAGCTACGTCTATAGGCCAGTTTAAGAATGATCTAGACAAAAAGCAGCAAATAGAAAGAACGAGTATACAGCAACAAAATAAGGATGCATATAATATATACAAAATGGAAAAGGGAATTCAATAAAATACATAATTTTGTGCTGTACTGGAATTATGGAATGAACATTATCATTAACAACAGGGCTATTTATCTGTACTGTAGATTCCACCCTTTGCTTTCTTTAGCAGTGTGTTTTGTTGATGACTTAGTAAGAACCGACGCACAGTCTGTTTGTTTTTTTCTGTTTAAGGTGCTTTCAACCCTGCTGGATTATTGACACCATTTTTTTTTTTTGGTAGAGAAAGATGGTGAAAGAAGTAGAAGAAAGGGATGAATATAATTTAAAGGATTGTTCTCCCGACGCACAGTCAGCTGAGTGTGGCGTGTTTATGTTATGTTTCCACTCTCTACTGATAGGTGGCGCACGAAAATAATTTGTTGGTTCTCATGGAGAAACTCAGTAATATTACTGTAATATCCAGTGTAGTCCGTAGTGGTTAGTAAAAAAAAAACCTCAATCTCGGAAATCGGCAAATTTTGCCCATTTTGAAGGAAAATCTGAAAAGAAGCATAAAAAAAAATCATAAATTTTAGAAATCTGTAGATTTCGCCCATTTTGGGGGAAAAATCTGAAAATCTGAAACAAAGCATAAAATCTGTAGATGCACAGATAAATCTGTAGAAATGGCAACACTGCACCACAATGCCTTATAGTTGTGCCATTTGATATCGTTAGTTTGCTATTAGAGGCTGCTGCTGGTTTTTTTTTTTAAACTTATTTGTGAATCCATTTAATTTGTTAGTGCTTATAAATTATTTATTTTCTATTTTTGTTTTCTTTGTCCTGTTTATGTTGAAATACGACAATATCTGCCGCCCTAGGCAAGTGCCTACTCTGCTTATACGTACATGCATATCACATGCAGCCATACAAGGATGTACTTTCCTCCACAACTGTACAACGATTTGGGAACGTTTCAGAATCGATGACGATCCGACAGGTCAAAGATAATGTTTGAATAATAGAGCGAATCACCCTGAAGGACCGTTGAGGTGGAGGAATATCGTAGAATGGTACGTAACACTGCACATCGCTAACTCAGTATCTCAGCCAAGAACCAACAACATCGCTCGCACTGGGCCAAAGAGCGAAAAGACTCGTCGGTAGGGCAGTGGTCTAAGGTGCTCTAGAGTCTAGACAGAAGAGATCAAGTACAATCAGCTTTGAAATGATAACCAACAATGGGTTCATTGTCGTCATGGAGAAGTATACCATCCGGAATGCATTCAAAACTGTAGTGTGATTGATGGTGGTCGATTGTAGAGCTTCGTTTTCAGCTGCAGAGAACTGGGTTATTTACCACATTCAAGAGACCATGAACCAGCACAACATCCAGATCCTCCGAAATCATACTTTTAGGTGCGCAAACCATGTCTGGTGGTGATTGCATCTTTCAACACGACAACTCTAAACACACGGACAAATGAACCAAAGCCCAGCTTCAGGAGACTATTCCGGAAATTCTGCATAGGTCAAGCCCAATCACCTAATTTGAACTTCACTGCACACTTGTCGGGAAAACAATGATCACGTACGTTGTGAAAGAAAAATAAACATTCCAAAACTGTTGAAATTCACAAAAATGCGTGGAAAACATTCGAGATGAACATTGTTAAAAATGAATAGATTCGATGTCCCGCCTCCATGTGGTGTTTGCGTATTTTACTCTTTTAAATAAATGTAACGATACCTCATATACTGAATGACCTATTTGCACGAAAATGCTAAAACTTCCAAAATTTGTGACTGTCGGGGGGGGGGGGGGGGGGGGGGGGGGGGTTGCGCACAGGACTATAGCGTACATTATAACAAGTATATAATAATTCATATTTTAGTATAAGCGAATTTAACACTAATCTAAATGTCTTGGCCAATATGACAGTGTGTGTGTGTGTGTGTGTGTGTGTGTGTTGTGTGTGTGTGTGTGTAAAGATTTTTCAGGTGAAAAGAAATAGAATAAATTTATTGGAGTTCAAACTTCCCCCACGGTTGTTTTTTTAAGGTCTTTGCCCATTTTACGACTCAAGGATGATTCAGAGACTTCCATCTCTTTTGCACGCACGGAGGTTCTCAATTATACACAACACGGTCTAACTTACGCGCACAGAATAGGTCAGGAAAAAATTGAATCTCAGTATCTGCCAAAAGTATTTTCATTTTTCTTACTTTAAAGGACCTATTACTCCCTATTGACGACTTGATAAACCGTCTGCACACTATTTAAACTAGGATGCACGCGGGGCTTGTCGATAAGACAAGGGTTTTTTTTTAGGTTTGGTTAGGTTGTAAGTGTCGATGAAATTTTGGCGACAATGTCTATAGTGTGCGCGAGTCTAAACTGTTTGTGTGCGTACAAGAACACGCTTAGGCCTACACAATCGTGCATCGACGCTCTTCGTCCACACCTTTCAAACATTTTAAATGCGACAGAGACGTGAGACAAATAAAAATAACGTCGACTATTTGGAGTTATTACCCGCAGAAACAGGGCTGAGTTTAAGCAAGTGTAAAAATTGCTCGTACACTCTAACCACACCTGGAAAGCCTGCGGTTAACTGCGGTAAATGAATCACAACAGGAGAACGAATTTCTAATCTTGTATTTTATGGTATGATTATGACAAGCAATAACAGAAAAATGAATTACCTTTATCGTTACTGATTTAAATCAATGAATAACAGACCCCACACGCACACCTACAACAGTAGGTACTTTATATTCACCAATTAATGTATATTTCATTCTATTATTACAATGTTCATTCCTATTTTATCATTCGCGATATCAATTTCAAACTAGCCATCTGGGGGGTACTGTCAGCCTAGAAAGTTGATAAGAGTTAATTATCAACAAAAGGAACGACCCTTTTTTTAGCGAATTAATTTACAATTTTCAAAATAACTACACAAACTACAGCAGCAGAAATTGGCTGAACCTATGACCTACTTCTGAAGCCTGGGCCTTATTCCTACTGTTGGGCCTGTAGTACTTATTTTACACTTCGTTATCAATCAGGAATTTCCTTAATACGAGCTCCCTGATACGAGTGGAAGAGTTATGGACCAACGTCCCATACAATTTTAAGTAGTCTGAAGACAGATGGGGAAGATATTCTCAAATTTATCACTGATACAAAATACTCGTACTATCAGTATCGTCGACACACAATATAAAATACTTTTGAAATCAGAAGGAAGATACACGAGAGATATTGACGATACATCATCCGATACAAGGTATTTTTTTACAATACATATCCTACACTTTTTATAAAAATAAATTAATAGGCTAATTAAATTAGGGTTGCATTTCCATACTTAGGCCTATCCCTTCAATGTTGAGAGTATTTTCATCGTACAATCCTCCTGCTTTTGGGCAAGCTATCATTCCCCAAAGCTTAAAAAAAAGAAAATCCTCTCCGCTAAAGCCAATCATGGAAAGAGACTATTGTTTTTAAGAAAGCTTCCATCACTGATGGGCAATTTTCAACATTTGCTTTTTAAACGTTTTTAAATATTTAAATTAAGTGACAAATTGTAAAGAAAGAAATGATGTGTATAAATGTTAATATTTTGAGAGAAGATACTCCAAATTGTGCACAATCTACAACAGGCGTTACGAGATACTTCTACAGTACACTCGCGCACTTAAACTACACAGTTTTGTCAACGGTATGGTACCAAAGATACACTACAGGGTGTTCGGAAAGTCCCGTCACCCCCTACAAAATGTACATATTTTAATATTAATTTTATTTTTGTGTGATTGACATTTTTTTCTTTTCCAGGTAGGGTATTAGAGTTGCGTGAACAATGGCAGACCGGTCCACTTACACACTGGAGGAAAGGATGGTGATGAGCACATGGGCTCATGAAAGGTCACATACTCAGGATACTGGAAAAATGATGCACGATATCCAGAATGATTTCAACACAAGATTCAATAAGGCTGTACCACCAAACAAGATGGTATTACGCTGGGAGAAAAAGCTGTCTGAAACTGGCTCCATCAAGGACAGACCACGGGGTCGGGAAGACCAACAACGTGAGCAGAACAATGTGAAGGTGATTGCATCGGTGGCTCGTTCACCAAAAAAAAAAACCACAAACGATCACAAAAACTTGCAGTCCCCACGTCCACAATGCGAGATCACATGACAAAAGATCTCGGCATGAAACCATACCGCCCGTCATTTGTTAATGAATTAAGCGATACAGACATTAGTAATTAGTAACTGTATTTACTGTAATTAAAGTAATCATTGCTAGTGACTCGTTTCTTAAATTACACCTACCACATATAAATACAATTAATCACAAAAATAAAATTGGTATTACAATATGTACATTTTGTAAGGGGTGACGGGACTTTTCGAACACCCTGTACAATTAATAATGCTTATCTGTGTGCGTAGATAAGAGTTTTTCCTCTCCAGTAATGACTAACCTAGGCCTAATATTGAATTCTCAACTACTCCATCCTGAATGCACCAAAGCAGTTCCCATCTCATACTGAGATTCCGCCCCCCCTCTCTCACACACACACACTCAAAGACCTAAAAGAAAGTGCTACGAATTTAGGTTATATAACTTGTCACATGACAGGAAAAATGTTGGCCAACCTGAACCTAAAACTGTGAAGAGAAATTGGTACGTTGTCTCATTAACATCAAAAATTGACGAAAATTACCCGAAGCAAAAAGAGCACTTAAAAGGAATACGCCGAGCTGGTACTAAACAGAGGAAAACTTACGGTTGAAGGAATGCGGCAGGTGAATACACTATAATTATCAAATATTAAAATTACTGTCAGGCCTATGCACTCCAAAACTTAATGCAACCTATACCCTAATTAAACTTCAGTAGAAAAAAGTACGTGCCACAAATACTGAAACAATACAATTATATATATTTTTTTTTGCAGTAAAAACTGATTTCGGCTTTTATAATATACAACATATTTATATGTAACAATGACATGACCTAACCTAACCTAACTATAGGTTAGGTCATTATACTACATGTAAATATGTTGTATATTATAAGCGCCGAAATCAGTTTTTACTAGTAAAAACTGGTTTTGACTGCAATACCGTGTACACACACACACACGGTGGCCTACAGTGGACTTTTCATCTTTATTTCATTATCAAATTACGCTTAATAGTAATAAATTTACATGTAAATTTACGACGACCAATCGAGATGAAACCAAATATAGCATAAATTTAATCCGTCAAAACTTTTAATTCAAAGATGGAAGGGGGGGAAAAACAAAAGCAAAAAAAACCTCGCATAATAATTTAAAACATGCCACTAAAATCCGTGTCCTTCTCCTAAACAGAGAATCTACCTTCGCCTTAATCGGTAGATGTACAGCACGTCAGAGCGACAAGAGGTAAACAAAGCAGACGGGTTATTAGAATGCAGTAAAAACCATCTGTTTAAGATGACATTTGAGGCTGATCTTCTATGTTTGAGAGACGCCACTGTTAGTCTTAACCCTAATCGCTTATTCTTTATAAAAGACTGATCAAGAAACTCGCTTCTACATTCTGATGACGCGAGTTATTACCGAGAATATAGATTTCATACGGTATATAAAATTCGCGACAACAAGGTTACGTAGCGGCAGTTTTCTTCTTGAGGAACGTGAAACACTGCGTAGGAATAACTTAGGGCCTAAATTTAGAGCGTTCTAAAGAGAAATGGCATTTCCCATGCAACTATTTCTCACGCCACCGAACGAATACCCAGTTCATAGACACTAATTACATTTTGCCAACTCTAATTTCCAGTTAGAGCTATTAAAAACGGTTTTTCTCCGAGGTTAACATTTTTTTTTTTTAAGTTTCATCCATTAACAGTCACCTAACTACTAATAAAATTGAGGAGTTCATTTAAAATTGTCTGAAGATAAGATTTAATTCGTATTAAGTTCGTTCAAATTTATAAAATCTGAAATATATATTATACATATATGGAATGAATTTCACAATTAAACAGGTGAAATTAATGAATGATTTAAATCCACAAGGAAAAATAAAAATGATTCCCTGACGAGGTGTACTTGTGAATATACAAAAGACCTTGGAATCATTTTTCCTATTTCCTTGTGGGTTTACATATTCTCTCTCTCTCTCTCTCTCTCTGCAGGAGATCGCTTGCACGGTGTCTTTGTGAGCAAGCTAAATATAGAGCTATTTATATATTCTCCACTTTCCTGTAAAATTTCCTTGGCTACTTTTCCAGGGTCAAGGTATTTTCTTCAACCTTTTTCCGTACCTGCCTCTGGCAGGGAGGGAGTGGAGGGTGGGGAGAGAGCCTTCTACTTTTCTATCCAGTTTTCTACTACTGCTAGGATAGTTGAAAGAAAAATAAACTTTTACAAAATTTTCCCTGGCACCCGTTGCCATTGGTACCACCTCGGTATGGGCCGCAAGGCCTTTTGAGGCTCGCTCTCTCTCTCTCTCACACACACACACACACCACACTAGGTTGGTCACTTTCAGTTAAACTTTTCATTTAAATCTTAAATGCATGCCTTCGCATAAGGCCGAATTGGAATAAGGTCGAACGTCAACATTATGAAATTCGATTTTGTTCATGTAATTAAAAAAAAATTTAAAAATTTCTATTTCTTTCTTTCCAAGTACAAAAATTGCTTCAAAAGATCGTAAACGTTCCTTGCATTAGACATTATTCAGATTTTATATTCTGTAAAATTGGGGTTTCATTACTTACAAAATTTGAAATATATATATATATATAATTTCATCATATATTCCTGTAAATTTCTTTAATTGTGCAAATGTATATTTACATTTATTACACGAATAAATGGCTTCATGGAGGGCAGGTGAATTGCATGTTAAGCCATATATACAGCAATGACATTATCGCTCGCATCTCCAAAAGTAATAAGTGTTATTCACTCGTTTTGCGGTAATTACCGAACGAGGAGTGCGTACAATCGATAATCGAAGCTCGTTTATCTTTGAACAGATGCCGTTTCGCGTCTTCTTCGTTTTACATACACATATATCAATTAATAGTTTAGAAGCGAGTTTTAGGAGACGCCTCTTTTCTTACGCCACCTATCGGACACTTAAAAGTGCCGTAAAACTTTGAAGCATTCGCTCCGTTGCATAAAAAAATCTCTCTCTCTCTCGTTCAAATTTGAAACGTTTATAAAGCCTGAAAACAAAATCACACTATGGCGTAATGTAAGATTTAATAGCTTTCTTCTCAATAAATGTTGACTGGTGACAATAAACAAAAAATTATTCTCGCCATTCCACCTACAAATACTGATGACGTGTGATTTATGATGCAGAATATATATATATATATATATATATATATATATATATATATATATATATATATATGTGTGTGTGTGTGTGTGTGTAAAACTTATCCCTCACCAAGATTCGAACCCGGGTCCTCCGACTCAAAGACACGGGCGTTGACCATTCGGCTACAACAGGATAAAAAGTAAAACAACCTGGCTATATTTCATCAACCTAGGGAAACACCTAACGCTTTTGCGTCCAGAGTATTTTTACGTTATTAACTCCCTGAACTCGAACCAATGGACAACACTTAATTCAAATCTATTTGGCAAACACGAGGGTACCATTAAATAGAAATGTAAACCATATGCAATACTGCGCGCGCGCGCATATATATATATATATATATTTTTTTTTTTCAGCAAAATCAAGTGGGAAGGCATTTGGAGATTCCGTCTTAGACTCTTGCACCTTCAGATATCCAAAAATGGCAGAAACTCTCAAACGGAGTGCAGATGGCGGCCTCGATGCAGCTCCAATGCCAGTTACCTTGTTACGTCAGACGAATTATGGCACACGCAAACACTAAAGAGAAGACTGGTTGTGGCATCCACAACGAGTCGAGGTTTCCGCAGACTAGATCCAACAGCTCGGATACAACAACATACTTCGCTTCTTGACAGGAACAAAAGTTTCTTTGCGGGATGCCGAATACTAATGAATAGATACGAATCCTTAATCAGCACAGATACGACCTAAATTAACACTTCAAATAAATACTCGCTTATAATATCTACGATTTCTTCAATGGTTCATCATTATTATTATATTATATATATATATTTTTTTTATTTATTCAAATATTTTATATTTGAAAATTACGTCACTACCTTTTTATTTAGAAATAATGATCTATTTGTACAAGAAAGGAACCTTTCATTAAAAGTTGTGTTAACAATTAGCCCTTAGGAACTTTGGTATTTCTTACGTTTGACAAACTTAAACCCTCGCACGATACACACACGAATGGACAGCAATTACATTATCGTATTTATTTTAATTTTTTATATTAAAATATTATTTTTAGAAGCCGTTTAATATAATCAATAAATGATTTAATATAATCAATAAATGAAATCACAGCTTCAATACCACAAAAGCGTTTGGAATTTTTTCTTAAAAAGGATTCAATCTTTCTCCGCTTACTGTCGGCCTGAGCTATAAGGGATTGTAAACGCGAGAACCAACACTCCGCCACGATAAAACGGATAAACGATGACTGGTTTGCGCTTTATGCGTCCCGTGAAGACCGGTGGGTATAATCCACCATTTTATCTTCCTTACTAATTCCACGTAATCCAAATCAGTCAAAAGGTACGAAGGTTACAATCGAGTTTCCAAACTGGGAAAACGCATCGATGGCGTCCTGGTACACCAAAACCCACTTGCCCTTTCACAACAAGAGAGGGGCACCGCATCTGGCAAAAATAAAGGCCTTATTTATAAAGGATAAACCACCACATTTAAAAAAAAAAAAAATCTGCGGTTGTGAAACAGTTAAAATGGATCCCAAGAAGAAGGGCGAGATTGGATAATGTCTAAAAGAGGAATTGATTTTTTTTATCCCCACTTTAAAATTATGGAGAGCGTGGGCGAGCAACATCATCATCTTTAAATGCGCTTTTCTTTGAAAAGTTTCACGCATAAATACAGAAGACCTATTAATGTCTAGAACGTATTTAGTTAAGTATTTAATCGCGAACTGCTCGCAATTTGTGATACGAAAAAAAATTAGTATAAATAACCAATTTTGGTATCGCCCCATAACCCAAACACATGACATCATACGCACAAAGTCGCTATCATACGGAATAAGGTGGCTGTTCCATCCACAAAGAGGTTATACAAGCAAGATCATTAAAATGACACTATTGTTGTATTCTCTATAAAGTCTAAGTGAAGTCAACATTAAAGGCTAACTGGTATTATACACAATTAACAGAGAGCACACATTATGCAAAATATATAAACATCGGTCTTTTAAACAACTCCTTTTGAAGTCAAAGTAAAAAAGAACACCCACCCTGGAAGAACCATTCATAAAAACTGTTTTGGGCTTGAAAACAAAAAAAAAGGTAGAGGTAGGTTAAATCGATAATTAAGTATACGACACATCAGTTTGGTCAATTTGAAATGTTTTATTTCTTGTAGCAAAAAACTGACAAAACGTACGTAATTAAAAATATTAAAAGATATAAAACAATTTAAAAAGTAAGCAATATATTTCACTACTTAAAAGAGGCTGTTATATCTTTTTCTCATCTGAAGCCTGCACAAGGCTATACAATAGGCCTATTTGTGCGTATCCCACAGTTATATGATAAAACCACGAAATATGAGTTAGAACACTTAGTTTGTATTGTTGTTAAAAATACATTTCAAATAATAATAATACGGCCAAAACCTTTATTTATAAACTATCTAACTTTACAATGTAAGTAAAATGTGTTTATCACACGAACAACGAAATAAATGAATCCCGACGACGCAATTTTGACCAAAACGAGAATAACAAACTTAGGAACTGATATACGCTAAATAAACAATCGGCCCTACCACTACTTTTCTTAAACTGGGAATAAATTTTAACGAAAAATGGGTGAAGGAACAAAACTTTCTTTGATCAATTTTACTATGAATCATCTACATTCTTAATCAGATTGATAAACGTCCACAAAAAGAGACTTCGTTATTCTCCGTGTTATTTTTCAATTCGAGATTTCAAAGCGAAGAGGGTGGAGCAGAAAGAAGGTGGACCTTGTCAGATCGATTCAAGGTTGAGTAGTAGCATACGGTATGGTAGTACAACAACGGATTCCTACCTTTTATAACGCCATCTATTCGCATTAAAGAGACCGTTAAACGACTCCATTCACGGGCTATGCACAAACTACTTACAGCATCATTCATTTTCTATACAATAAGCACGCAGACACACCGCGAGTGATATAACAATTTCTGGACATCATCTAATAAATTCGATGCGGTCACTATTGTAAGCAGCAGTCGCCTCTCCCTCATTTTATGGAGATTAGACTACCAAACGACAGATTACTACTATTCACAGCGCTTGTCTAGGCCGGACAATTTGCCTAAACAAATGTTCTGCACTCTTAACAGAGACAATCTGATGTAGGCCTACCACTTTACGCAATTAAATGGTTTACCTACAAGAATATATATTCCTCCTCCAACCCCCGAGTTTCAAAATCATAAAACGATCCAACCAAGCTTCCTTTACTGGAAGTTTTAATGGACTTTATGAAGTAAATCATCAAACAATTTACACTTTACTGTTTCTATTTATGGCAGAGTTTGGTTTCAGTCCAAAGGAGCGATTCAAGGGTTGACCGATCAACACGTGAAATCTCCCTTGAACTATCAGTTCTCTCTTTCTTACAGAGAAATTAGATGCTTTTGTTTTGCTTTATACGAAAAGGTTTCTACCCACTCAAGGCAATAAAACACTGACAATTATTAGGCAGTCCCAAGCCTACCAAAATTACAAGTTGTCATTTTCATTTTATATATATATATACACACACACATTTTTTATTGGGGCTGTTTAACCTCCTTCGCAACATCTAAGGTCATATGACGGAGAGGACCTACAGTTTACGTGGGATCCGAACCATGGGTCGCTACATAATCTGGTCGCGGAGGACGGTCTCCCATCCAACTACTACCCAGACCCAATGTCGCTTAACTTCGCTGATCTCCGGGAAGCGGTGTTACGACATTGGCCACGACGTAGCCCATATATGGATATATATAATTGAACTAAAAAAAAACTTCAGGGGACCATTCTATGATATATATATACACACAGGGGTTGACCATAATGATTCTCCTCAAGAGAATCATTGTGGTATATCAATAGAATGCGACAACGCGTGTCAGCTTCACATAATGGAAAGGGGAAAGCGACACAATTCTAAATATATTGATTCGATAAATTTATTATTATCGACTTTTATCATCAGATTAAGAACTAAAGAAACACCGAAGATATCTATTTACCTTCGTCAACTGTGTATATATATATAATTCAGAGCTGGGCACTTCCGCAAACCGCAAATTCCGCAATTGCGGAAGTATGTTTTTCGTTTGCGGATTTGCGTTTGCGGCAAAGTCATCGCAAATTAGTGAATTTTGCGGATTTGCGTCTGCGGAAGTGATTTTGAGTTTGCGGATTTGCGATTGCAAATCCGCAAACTTAAAATCACTTCCGCAAACGCAAATTCACTAATTTGCGATTACTTTGCCGCAAACGCAAATCCGCAAACGAAAAACATCTTCCGCAATTGCGGAATTTGCGGTTTGCGGAAGTGTTTGCGGAAGTGCCCAGCTCTGAATTATTATATATATATATATATATAAACAAACCTGAGCAGAAGCCGTCATCAAATTCTACGAGCTACGAGAGAGAATTCCGGTTGATAATGGTACGAGAGTTGCTTTAAACGGGTCTAATTAAAAGCGCGGCTCATTTACTGTCCTTTGAAAGGAGGGTCAAACTACTAATACGGCGTTCATCAGCGAGAAGGCGAGGGACAGAAGATGTTCCCAGAAACCTTGATAGAAGGCTTTTTCTCCTCGAACAGGAGGAATGCGGGGCCAACAAGAAGAAAGCACGCCGTCACCTACCAAACTAATTGGCTAATCTTCAACATAAACCAGTGACGTAACTACGATATCATGTTCCCAGAAAATGCGACTCTAAATTAATACAGATTGACAGTAACTTTATTCAAGGTATTTATTTAAAAACGGTATCATCGAACCTCGAACCAAATATATATTTCCAATTTCAAACCTTCGCGAAATGAGAAGTCATCGCGCGGAACCTTGGTAAGGTAAGGTAAGGTAAGGTGTGTATATAGTTTGGCTGAGTGTATAAATATTCCTTAAAAGAAAGAAAAAAATCGTATCGTTTCTAATCTAAACAATAAATAAATACTACAGCAATAATAATCATTTCCAACTAATTCCAGATCCTAATAAACTACTAGTTATTATGTAGTGAAGGCAACAAAGCGAAAGAAACAATCCATAAATAAATAAAAAAAGAGAAAAAGCTACGTTGTACAATTTGTAAAGTAGAGCCTTACGTCTGGTGGTAGCTGATTATGGTGTTATGGGTCGATTATGGTCGTTGATTATTATTTGTGCACTGATCGCTGCTTACAATATTAACGCAAATCGTGCGGAAAATAAAGGACAGACAGACAGACAGACAGACAGACAGACAGACAGAGACAGACAGACAGCCCGCCTAATAAATTAAGGCTTATTCAAAAAGCAAATCGGCTTCAAAAGTGGCAGGGCAGACTTCTAGATCTTTAAAGATAATTTAGTAGACATGGCGTCAATACTACTACTACTCCCCCACCCCCCCTACTGTAGTCTCAACTTTCCCCCTACTCCCACTAGTCTTAGTTAAGGTCTCCACCCCCTTCAAAAATGCTGGCACCCTCCGACTGTCGAAAAGAGCGACTCCACCCAACAATAGGCGAAACGCACCTCGTCGAGGACTGGTGACCTCAGTCTTCAGATGCATTGCACCGACGGCCTTTGAGCGTCTACAGCATAAAGGGATGGTAGATGCCACCAATAACGTCCATGGAAAAGCAACAGGGAGGGTCTCCAATTAACATTACATATTATTATTACCAAAATTCCAGTGACGCGATGCGGATAAAATTTTTGTTCATAAAAGTTATGTTACAGATTTATTTACATATATTTATGCAAGAAATTACGAGTTGCTGTAAAGAGCAACAATATAAAAACTAAGAGTTAAATTTTAACAGCCACTGGCAAGTCGCGGCATATTAATTAGTGCCCTAATACCAACCACTCCTTGTAAATAAAAATAAAAGTGAACCAATCCCGAAAAATCATAAATTCCGGTCACATCATCCACATGATACGGTGAAGGAAAAGTATCATTAAAATTCTCTCATATTTCGTATATTCAAGTAAAATATTAACAAATACTCAATCCTTATTCAATAAATAGTCGAAATCATCAATGTAAAATGATCACTGTTAATTAAGTAACTGCTGGAGGCAATCGTAGCAAATGAGACGAACACTATGTATCATGGATTCTTTTACCACTAATTTTAAAAGTATTCTCAAACAATGACGGCTTCCTTTCTTCTATTTCTGCTGTCAACATATTAACGCGTTCGTAGAAGAAAAATGATAGCCTGCATATAAACTGTGAACTTCACACGAGGATACGCGAGTTATTACAATGAAACCTGTCCCTTCATTTAACTGTTCAAAGGTTTCCTTTCTCGTGGGAACCAATTAAGGCCTAATACCAAATGTACACGAGGTAAACACTAAATCGAATCAATTATACATTTCCAATTATTGGATACCATCGGGTGACAATATTCGTGACACGTGACACGACGTCAATCGATGTACAGTAACGTCAATTATGTCACATCGGCTTATTTGTTAATCGATATAACTATTAAAACCTGCAACGAAACAGTCATGAATCTTACTCATTAAAGAAGCGAATTTTCTGCCACGAAAGTTTCGTTACGAAGTATATACTTTGACGACTACTCCAATGCATCCCGAACGTCGAGACCATGTTTTAAAGGTCGGCCCAGCCCAATGAGACACTATACCAATTAAGTTTAAAACACTCAACGGCCAAGGAGGATATCTCTAGTTTAATTGCTATAGAAACATGGATAACAGAGGGAGAAAAACTGGTAGTTCGACCAAATTCGGGACCGCACGCGGGATAAATCCAAGGACCAAATTCTTGTTTATATTTATCCATTATTAATTCAGATACCAAATTCCTCTTCAAAATAAAAAAAAATAAATAAAAGGAGAGAGTCAGTTAAATTCGGATTAGTTTTCTTGTCAGGTTCTGTCTTCAAGGAATCATCGCATCCAGTTACTTCAAAAGCAAAGAATCGCCAACTGTATAAATGTTAATTTTGTCTATTTTGTAGGCCCTACAATTCTTTCTTGCAGTTGCAAGGTTAACGTTACGTCTTTTACCTAAACGATTTTCTTTATTTTTCGATTTTCATTTTCACTTTAGAAATATTATACATTAGAGACTTATTTGGTTCCCTCCTAATTATTTGCTTAGCTCTATTAGCGCTAAATACTGGTATCAGCACGCAAATTATTTTTACTCGTTTTATTAATCAAGATAAAAGCCTACTGAATACGATCAGCATGAGGCACGTACTGTATTCAACTAAGGCACCGCGCAGTGTATCGTATTTATAACTTTAAATAATAGGAATTCACGTCAAAACGACTTCAAACAATGACTCGGCATAATGTGAACAATGACGATACGTCAGCATCTCTGAGCTAAATGGATACAAACCTTACTTCTGCCGAGGACGAGGAATCTTTATTTACCAAAGCGTATTTCCCTTTGTACCTCCTTATGAGATGCTCGCTCTTCTAACACATGGAATTCAAAATAGCTTTTTTCATTTAGTTTTCTACCAAAACTCAATGCCTAATATAAGTGAAATATGAATTTCACATTTAAAGACTCGTTAATTTTAAATTTTTATAAGTCAAGACAATATGATACTAACCATTATAAACTCGGTAATTAACCGGGGGCAAAGACTATACGCGCTTTGTGTGCCAAGTAATGACAAAAAGCTTTGGGACAACAATGATAATATGAATACAAACTTCTTTCTGATTAAAACAAATTTACCATATACGGTACGGTACGCGTGTAAGACTGATATCCAACACATGCGCTACAAGTTTTAGACAGAATATACGTAGGCTATTTGCGCTGACCTCTACTATAGTGTGCGGTCTACAAAGATATTTTTAGTTTACAAAAGAGTGCGCGCTGAAGTGACCTGACCTGAAATGACTCGACTATCTTTGGGGACGAATGCGAGGTCATGGCGAACTATAAAAGGGGGAATCATGAAGACAAATATTAGTATCGATCCAGACTTCAAGTTAGGAACATCTTCCTGTACCTTCTACCATCTTGAAATCCAAGAACGAATTTTACCCTTAATGTTGCTGAAAGATTTCTACAGAAGAGTAATCTTGACAGAGGACACCGCCGTAGCATTTTTACGTGAGCATAATCTTCTGGACGCACCACAAGAAGCGGAGCTTTGTCATCGATGTGGTAGCGTCATGCGAGAAAAAATAAACGTGACAGAGGTGGAGAATTTAGGCCTGTACTTCGGTGCCCTCGTGGAGGGTGCCAAACTTCACGTTCTGTTCGGAAAGGCAACGCATTTTTCTATTATACGGACATCAACAAATTACACTGCAATTCGAGTTTGTGTGAAATTTTAGAACTAGTATTATTTTCTGTATTAGAAATACCGATGGACACAGCAGTTACTCTAACAGGACAGGAAAGTCTTATAATACTATAACCGACTGGTATAATAAAATGTGCCGAGAAGTGTGTGGAGCCATTGTTTCCCATCGTGCAAGAGGCAAGATGTTTGGCACCAAGGATCATTTTTGCTGGAAAGTTCTAAGAAAAGATGCAGATGACTTATTTGTAGCATTTTTAATTAAATGATATTTGAAGTGTATATCATTTTACTCAAATTATTTAGCACATAATTATGTTTTAAAATAACAAAATATAATGATTTTAAATACCTAAAAAAACTAAATCACTAAGAAAATTTTGATAGTACACATTCTAAAGTATTGGAAAAATTGTAGACTGCATGCAGTCTGTAGTGTAAATATGTTGTAGACCGCACGCTATAATGTAAATATCTTTGTAGACCGCACGCTATAGTAGCATCTAAAATTCCCTCGAAGCATTCACACCGTATTACATCTCAACTAGGACACTTAATGACTTAAATAAGCATCTACAATTCTTTAATTGCTCTATTCGCTGAGAGAGAGAGAGAGAGAGAGAGAGAGAGAGAGAGAGAGAGAGAGAGAGAGAGAGAGAGAGAGACTGTAACGAGTGCATTATCATCAATAAAAGAAATTTCACTTAGGAATGACATGGGAAATGCCGAAAAACCTTCGATGAATTATGGCAATGAAACAGATTTGGCCATGAAATGAGCGACGTTAGTCTATGACGTCACAAACGACACGTGTTCGATTCAACGATAAAATTATTTCGTGGTAAAACACCTGGTATCGTAATGGCCCTTCAAACACCTGTTTGTACTCACAAATCAAGGCATCTTCCTCTTATTGTTCAACATACCTGAAAATAAAAAAAATAAAACGTATTAACAGACTATAAAAAACTTCATTAAAGATAAAGATTAAATTCGCAATAAAGCTTTTACGACGTCGAAATTAGAAAAGTCCAAAATTGTAAAAACGAAAAAAAAAAAAAGGAAAATTAAATAATTTATATTTTTAAGCGTTTTAAAAGGCTATAAATAAGAGTTAAGTCATACGCTACGCGACACCGCCGTCGGTGAAGTATTATGGCTCAGGACTGATAAGGAAGTCACCTTGCGATGGTGGGCCGACCTATCTAAAAATCAGTTTTAACAAATAGGTTCGAGTTTATATCAAGATTAGAAACTTATCAACGAGAGAATGTGCAATAAGCAAAGCGACACTTTATAAGTTCATTGTAATAACGACAACTATTATAAAAATAATAATGGTGACATAGTTTGCCCTTTCTTTCGTTCTCGGCCTTCGTTCGCTACGGGATGGAAAACGCCCCTGAACACTTAAAACGCTTCGAGTGGATAACCTTCAACGTGACTGGACATGTGCCGCGCATCTGTTCCTTCCGACGCCGCTCGCACTTACCAAAACACAAAACTCGAGACTGTATGACTGCTCCATCGTTAGCATTTATGTGGGCTTTAAGATTAACGGAACAAATATGGGCCGTCATATCCACTCCCGACTAACCGAGTTCATGGAGAATGACAGTTCTCGACTCGAGCAATGTTGAGGCTTCATTTTCAAACTATCTGATTCTCGAACCGAGCCAATACCGAATCGCGTTGTAATCTCGTCAAAGAAAGTACAAGAACGTAATTTAAAAATTATGAATGCCAGATAAGGCCCTTACGGTGGATAATTCTTACTTTTCATTCAAATGCAGTCGTAGGAACAAACTAATGCTAAAACCCGAAACTTTTCATGGTATATTACCTTCTTTCTCACCAGTACCAAACTGACAAACACGAAATCAGGAGTTAATTGCCTTCGACCTAATTCCTGGCGAACTCCGATTTCGGAGAAGGTAGCATCGTTGACCTTTCAAGGTAAATTCCATTAATTTAATGCCCCGATCATGCGAAGTTAGACAATGCCTCAATCATTTAGCCCACCACTCTTACCAAAATCATTCAACTGAACTGAAACACAGATTAAAGTCTGGGGGATAAAATACCCCCTTGAGCTACTCTCATTTTGCGAAGTTAATAAACTAATGCGAACTCAATACTGTACGGGACACATCTGAACTTAGGGGAGGGGGGAGGGAACGTGTTGACACATGAAAGACGAACTTTTGCCATCGTTTCAGGATACAGATATAGCTGAAATTCAGCCGTCTCGTACGGTGGTGGTTATGCGCTCGCATTCGTGGTTCACACGGTGTCATTTGTCATTTTGTTCATGGCAGGACACGGCCACAAAGAGTACAGAAAAGGGATTAACCGAAATGTTTAATAGCGTTGTTAAAATTTCATCGTACAATAAATAAATTATATGTAATTTCGTTGGCCCTATTTATGAAACCTCTTTCACGATAAGAAAAAGGCCTATAGATGCTTGAATTTCCCATTTAATCCAATATAAGACCTCTGGCCTAATTAAGGAGGAGTTGCATGACTACTACTAATAACGTTGATGAGTAATGGGTTTTGACTTATAAAAAAAAGACTTCACAAAAGCGTGAGAAAAGTAAATAATTTTAAAAAGTTTATTTATCATTGGCTAAGATATAAAACATTAAGCAACAAAAAATACCAAATCAAACACAGGGACTAACTACTCTTTGTTAATAGTGATTTCGGAGAAAATAACGCTATTTATTTATGCTGCATCACGAGATACACTTGTTCATACTCAACTGATTCCTGACAACTGCAGGGGCTTACAGCAATTATACACAGTATAGTGCAGTGAGGGTATGCAGTCAACTGTAAAACACACCGCCACATTCGGAAGTCTCGAGTTGTATGATACATCGAGCTCACTTAGCTACTCCTACATAAATAATAAGCTTAAGCAAAATTAGTGAAGGTAGACGTCTCAAATGAATTGCGAGTAATCTCGAGATGGAAGATCACTGAAAGATTACTGTCATAAACCCAACTTCAAATGATCACTGGGGACACCGGGCATATACAGAAAATACGAGAGGCCAACAGCATATTGTTAGGAGGCTCAAATCCTGGTAGACCTAATCGATTTTAGATTTGGCTTATTAGGCTTATCCCCATCTGTGGAGGCATTAAGCTTACCATGAGGAATTTCAACTTTCAAGTACTGTACTGACTCTGCGGTACCACAATTTAAAACATGAGAAAACGCCGTTTCCCTATAAATCGGAATAATGTATAACAGTCAGTCACATACCGTTATCGCAACATTTAGTGTAGGAACTCGCTTTCAAAACATCCGAAATAAAAGGGGCCTATGGCTTTTAATATACCTTCGAATTCATGATAATTACCCGTTCGCGAGTTGTTTCAACACGGCGGGTTTTATTTATTAACTGCGAAACTGTAAGGTGCGCAATCGCCAAATTGTAAACAAAAAATCCGCTTCGTGTTGCCGTTAATTCGTAATAAAAATTTTCGAACGAAGAGAATGAAGTGTGGTGGAGAAAAAGGTGCACAATCGAACATTATATCCGGCCGACTAAACCGAATGAAAGAGAGAGATCCGATAACAAAATTCAATTACTGCTGAATGACTCAAATTAACAAGATTTGCAGTTAAACATTTCTATGAGCTTAGAATATAAAATCAGATTTTTAAATACATTTATTATACTCAACAAATCCTTATACTCGGCTGAACACCAGAAAATAATGCTTATACGAACCTTGTAAAGATAAAGAAAAGAATGACAAAAGCAAATTGTTTTACAAATTATGACTCTCCACTAAAAATGCAATTGCTGCAGAATGAAGAAGAAAAAAAAAATATCTGAAGTTACTATTAAAATCTACCATAAAATTGATGCCTTTCATGTTAAGCATTTGGTCTGAATGAAGCGATACACGCAGACTTTTAGATTCAATGAAGTGCTAACAATAAAACCTTAAACACAGACACAGGGTGTTCAAAAACAAACGCAACCCATTGGAAAATTCACAGTTCAAGAAAGGATATTCATTGTTGAAATTTACATTAAAAAGCGAAGTTATGAAGTCACCACCGATGAATTTGTGTAGAGAAATATGACGCACATAGTAGACGGCATATCAAGACATTAAAATAAGTGTTCCATAACAGGATTTGTTGTATACGCTTAGGTGAAAATCATAATGGCCAACACATTCAACAATTTTTCTCCAATGTGTTGCATCTCTTTTGGACCCAAACCAAATGTCGCTTAACTTCGCTGATCCATCGGAAAGCGGTACTGCGACATGGCCATGGAGTAACCCTCCCTCAAACACAAGTATGGTGATGAATGCTCTTAAAACTGGAGTCGACAAGGCTAACTATAAAAGCTAGGCCTCCGGTAATTTTGCTCATGCTTTTAAAAATTGTGGTCAACCCATCCATATTGAAGCCGCCGCCGCTGCAGGTCATAATTTATACCTCATATATATATATATATATATATATATATATATATATATATATTATATATATATATATATATCGAACAGACGAACGTTGGTTGACTGACGAACCGCGGAATATTTCTACTGTGTCCGATATCTGGTGAAGTGGAAGAAACTGGAATCAATGATTTTAAAAGTGCCAAGTTAAGTCTTTTAAATATGATATTCGGGCGGAGATCAATTCCATACCAACCAAAGCTTATAACCCCACTGAGCTTCTACCAGGATAAGTAGTCTACTGTACGAGCCTGACCTACTGTATATGAAAATCACGTTGTCAAACCCAAACCCATGCTTAATTTCCAATCACACACACACACACACACACACCACACACACACACACAAACTCATCGGACAAGGTTTATTATTATTATACTATAAATCTGGCTATTAGCTCTAATTTACTGCAATTAACTAATGAACAATCATTACAACACGATAAACTACATGCACAAAAAAATTAACCACACACACACACACACACACATTACTGGACTAGGCCTATTAAGAAATATAAGTTAAAGCAAAATCTACTGATAGCCTACTGGTAACGTGGTTCCTCCCTAATTCTACAAAATGTCACACTTTTAAGAAATTAAAAAAATATCAAAGCGAATGTTATTCTCTCTCATTGGTTTAAAAATTTATCTTCAAGATCTTTTTGTATATTATGATGTACAGTTTCAGAAAAAGTTAATCTAGAAACTTTCTAAAAAGCACAAAAAATTATTAATTGGCAATGTTCTGTTTTTCTTTGGATATGTTGTTTTTTGGTGATTACAATTTTTTTTTTTATTTTGACTTAATTTTTTTATACTTTTTAAATTTCATGTTTCTAGACGAACTTTTTTCCAAAATTGTACATGATGTTATAATGCGAGCGTGGACCGACTAGATACGGGCAAGCTTTGGTTTAATATACAGGGTGTCCCATAAGTCCGGCATCATAGGAGAAATTCATATTTTTCTATTCCTACAGACCGCGAGCCAATAACACAGAGTTGTGTCTGGATGCAGTCTGCGAAATATGCCGAATAAAGGATGGGTTAAATTCAGCAGCGGCCTCTCTTTGACTCCGATTTCCTATGAGTAGAATTATCTGGATTCGTTCTTCCTTGCTCACAGACATTATGGCCTGTAGAAAGAGAAAAATGAATTATGGTTTGTAGAAATAGAAAAATATTAATTTCTCCTATGATGCCAGACTTATGGGACACCCTGCATGTACTCTCATGAGCAGTTCCTCAATTCAATTCTACAGCCTTCAAGTATGGCAGAAGCTAAACCTGATGGGAATTTGAACGGAGGTTGAGCACTTCCGATAGGACTACAGTATTTTAGTTTAAAGGGTTTTCAAGTTTCCATGCCAGATTTAATTACCGATTGTCAACTTTGACCAAGTGTTGAAACGCCAAATTTTTGGAAATTAGAGATGTATTAACAGAAATGACGTATAACATTACTTGTGTTGTGAGGAATGAGAATGACTATAGTAACACTTGTCAAGATTTGTGAACTACTTCCGAAAGTTTTGGTGTAATTATCATTTGCTATATTAGATTTAACATGTCCTCCTTTTTCCATCTTTTGCAGTTTCTTGGTAAGCATATTTAAACTACAAAGATTAAATATCTACATCAATAGCGCATAATTACTCAAAAGCGGCAATCGGGTTTCACTTTACTTTATCAGCCAAACTTAAAATGTTCAGGGTGATGCAAAACTTTTGGCCAAAGATGTATACAATATGTCGTAATTAGTTTTCCAAATGCTTTCTTAGCGAAGTCTACTGTATGCGGGAAATAAAAGAAACCTTACAGATACAAAACTCTGACAGTGACGCGAGTCAGGAAGCGCGCGCGCGCACAAAAAAAAATTAAACTGATACAGCTCTTATGGCTATGGTTGTCTTTGTCCAAAAGAATCGCGTGCATCACGCTAGAACTTTTAAGTTTGGCTGATAAACTCGTATGAAACCCGCATGCTACTTCTGAGAAAAAAATGTGTCGTTGATGCATTGAATTTTATAGCACTTTGTAGTTTATATATTACGTTACATTTGGAAAACATGAAGCCACTGGGGCCTATCGAGGTTATCCGAGTCATGAACCCTATTTTATAATAATAACTTTACCAAGAAGCTGCAAAAACTGAAAAGTATGACATTAAAACTAATACAGCAAATAATAATAATAATTACACCAAATCTTAACAAATGTTATTAACAAATCTTAACAAATCTTAAATGTTATTAAATTCACGATCATTACCCAAAATATATCAGTTATGTTATACATAATTTCCATTAATACCTCCTCTCTCTCATTCCCAAAATTTTTTTTAAAGTTTTTCAATCCTTTTGGCAACAGCTGATAATTTAAAATTACTACATTAAACCCGTTAAATCCGCAGAAAAACTGACAAAGAAAAGTTAAATATTACTTAAAAATAGGGTTATAAAACCAATAAGGAATCTTCGCTCCAAACTAAAAGCCGATTTAGAGGAGCGGTATAACCATTTCACATTCGTTCGAGAAATAAACAAAGGGTGTCCATTCCATCCGAAATATATATGGGTTATAAAACTTGCATAAAATAAAATACGGAACAAACAAGTTTATAGATAAGAAACCGCAGAAGTTTCCCCATTAGTTTTTCGGGAATTTCTTTTATCGATTTGCCCATTCAATTTATTACGCGAAAAGGAAGAGGGAACCCCCCCCCCCCCCCCCACTTCCCTTAATCCGAGCTGCGGAAGAGCACTCGAGAATGTTCAGTTAAACGGGAGAGGAAGAGGAGAAGTAGGAGGACTACTGGGCGTGATTACTGATTCGTAGTTATCTAAAGCGATGAAGAAAATCTGCTAATTTATCGAACCCAAGTGACGAGAGAGCGCCATTAGCCATAACGGATGGTTCTTGGGCCCAAAGTAGCGATACAACATCGCCCTTAGAAATTAGAGAGCCTACTTTCCACGATTTCGTTTCCTCGTTACTTCAATTCAAAACCTAAATTCTCACGTCATTCCCGCTGGCAAACCACTCACTGTATGTATGACTCTTACACGTTGCATTCCTGTACACTTTTTCAATATTTTCCTCAACAAAAATAGTTCCTAATTTAACGAGGAGGGAAGAACCTTCGCCGTATTCTTTTTCTTTATCTTACAATTCCAACTGCAAAAACCAAAAGTTGCAAAACCGTTCAAAGCAAAAGACGTGACCTGGACGAAAATCGAAAAACGAAAAATAAAAAGTAATTTGCCGAGAATAAACGGGCCTACAGGATCACAGCCAATGAACGAAGTAGTCATTTTATAAATAGGCTATTGTATTTTACGGCACACTGACCTACATAAAAATACATTCGGAACTATCCTGTTCCGTCTGATATTAGGTTTTATATAAACAATTAAGAGGAAATTAAGGTAGAGTGAACCACCTTATTTACCTTTAGGTTAAAGCCTTTTTCCGCGTTTAAACTTTCCATGACAACGATAGAAAACAAAATTCTTTTCAAACGCGTATAAGACTTAACCTATTGTTTGACTGAATGTTGCCCATTTCATAAATGTTTCTAAGTTCACGTGTATACATACATCTTCCCTCACCCTCATGACTCTCTCATTACTACTACTTTTGCCCATCAATGACGTCACGATTCGTGAGGAAAGTGGGTGGCATGTCCACGCCGGAAAGGAGGATTAAAAAAATGAGGAGATTCGGTTTTGGACCTTGACGCCATTATCAAAATAGAGATCAAAATGAGAAAGGACAAGAGGAGCAACCATCTAATCAGGCCACACATACACAAAGAATTTGTATACTTCGTGAAGAGGATACTATATTACCGTATGAGGCGACTACATATCAAATATACACCACCAAAACGCGAGATAATGGAGATAACTACGTGTGTGTATGTGCATGTGCGCGGGCGTTTATTTCTTACATACGCGGATGGAAGAGGGTACGAACCTGCAGTCCACTTCGCCGTTATCGCGGTCTCTTATCACACAAATCTAAACGAAACTGTTCCCCAAACTTACACAAACAGAAACTGAACACGGCTAAGATTGGAAAAAGCAAGTTCGCTTTATTTCGTACACACAAACATACAATACGCTTTCCAACTGCACGACTATTTCATGAGTAGGCTAACCAACTACACTTTTACAAGATGGGCTTTCTGGTATTTCATTAAAACAGTCTGCATTGCTAGTTAAAAAATTGTTCCCTCGTATTTAGAATGAGCAAAAAGGTCGTATGCCTACCATAAAATTTTAATTTTTACCTATAACTTAAATAATCAGCAATGCATATAACCTGTAAGGATCAAATACACTGCGGTGGCGTGCATGCGTGCGTATATATATATATATATGTTAAGCGGCATTAGGTTGGATGGGAAACCGTCCGCTGCGTCCAGACTATGTAGCGACCCGTAGTTCGGATCCCACGTACAGCAGTATGTCCCTTCCGTCATAACCTTAGATGTTGCGAAGGAGGTTAAACAACCCAATCATTGTGTGTGTGTGTGTGTGTGTGTGTGTGTGTGTGTGTGTGTATATATATATATATATATATACACACACACACACACACACACACAAAGAATTAGGCTTACTGAAAGCTTAATGAGAAATTAGAGGGAGCGATTGAAGATTGTCGAGTCTACGCAGGTGTTTTCGAATGAGGTGCTTCAAATTTTAAATTAGAATCAGGAGCTCCTTAAAATGCACGAACATTAAATGACTTAAGAAAAAAATTAGTAGAAAGTTTAGCGAGCGCACCTCTGAGATTAAACCTCTGATTAACAAACAAAACAAATTTATTTATTTATATATATATATATATTATTTTTTTTTTTTTATTTTTTTAAGTTCGGGAAGAACCAATTCGCCTCTATGTAAAAGGGCATATCTCGGCGGAAAAAAAGAAAAAGTGAGAGGAAAGAGGAAAAAGAAAGGGTGGAGGGGACAGTCGAAGTGGAAAAAGACCAAGGATGACAAGGACTGCAGGGTCGAGTCCCATCATCCTTGGGTGCTAGGGCCGGGAGGGCGCACGTGAAACCTCTAGGAACAAGCACGTACAAACGAGCACAAAGAGCACGAGCTTAGAACCCCCTTGCGGGGTATATATATATATATATATATATATATATATATATATATATATATATATATACACGTGACTGATAAGAGCGCTCAATTGAGTACTTATTATTTGGGATCAAGTTTAGAAAGTGGAACTTCTTACTTGGAGATTCAAGTACGGTGAATAAAGCCATGCCATAAACTGCACTGGGTATGATACCCTCCTAATTTTAAAAGGTTACTCTGGCCCATCCATCCGCGCGGCATGACCTTCCTTTCAATGCTATCATAAAGCTCTCCATCACTACATGGTGATCCCCCCCAACCCCCAATTTCTGGCGTCCTTCCTCCCATAGAAGAGACGCGGCTGGGTTTCCTCTCATCCCTGTGGCGTTTCCCCATCTTTAATCGCCCGGCTGTTCTTATCAAACGTTATTCCTTCGCCGTTCTCGAAACAATTTCCTTCCTCCTTCAATCTATCCTTCCTCCTTCGTTTACTAAACATCTCCTTCGCCTTTTCGTTTCGTCCGCGGGTGACACAAAGGTAAACGCCGTTCGTGAGAGGTAATAATATTGGCAGTCCCCCGCCGTGGTCGCGTTTCGAGCCGAATTCCAGCGTCTTCATTAAACCCACTCGACACTCTGGTTTTTGGCCCCAAACCGTTCCCCATGCCCCATACCCCTCGCGGAAGGAGGTCGTCTCTACGTGCTGGTACAGGTTAGAGAGAGAATTAATACAGGCCTAAATTATATTTTATTACTACCAATCATAACAAGAAAATTAAAGCGTGGCATTGGTGAAGCACGAACCTACCTCGCTTCTTACGTTTATTATAGAGAGAGTGCCAGAAGGCCATGGGCCCATGTATACTCTTCAGACGATCAACGAATCTTGACAAAATACGGCCAGCACATTAGCGGTATGCGATATTACATTAATGGATGAACCATGCATACACGCAAGTAACAACGCCATAGCTGCCTACCTGGACCTACTTATGATACAGCAGCAGCCTTGTTTCCCTTACACTGTCTGTCTAATTATATATTTTGCGTAGATCTAAACTTACCTCAACTATTTTCGATTCGAGAGTTAACTACAGGGTGAGCCCCATTTTCTTGGGGCCGTTTTTATTTGCCTCGCCCTGTATATTCAGTTCAGGCATAAATTATTATTATTCCGATTTTCAAACGGGACGATGTCTCTCTTACTTAACCCTTTCTGTCCCTGCTATTCCATATGGCATCATCAACAAAATGTACACGTAATTTCCTAAGATTAGCTTCAATAACGCCTTCTGGCATTTGATTGTAACACTTAACTGTCTAGCAACATCTGGCAGGTTTTTAGACATTGGCCTGAGCATTTAGAACCCAGAGAGAGATGCAGAAACTGTATGAAGGTTACTCTCGTCTAAAATGCAGAAAATGTGATGTACCATTATGTTTAACAAAGGACAAAAACTGTTTTAATGCATTCCATTCGAAGTAGTATTGGTTTACCGTTGTGTTTAGCAAAGGACAAAAGTTGCTTTTATTTGTTTCATTCAAGGTACCAAAGTTATGTTAGTTTCTCTTATTACTCGATAGCGCCAAATGAAAACATAATTTCTAGTGTAATTAACTAAATAATTTCTAAACAAGTTTAGTTTGTTTCCATAGCGATTCTTAACATTTAAGTGTTAACATTTTTTTTTGTTTAGCTCAAAACAATAATTTGGGACAGAAAGGGTTATACGTGGCCAATGCAATCAAAATTCAAAGCAGACCGATGTTCAACAAATGCGAGTATCTGCATGAAGAAATGGCTGTGATGGATTCAAATGCTTTCGAACACTATGCATAAGAGTAAAGCGAGAAAAAATAAAATGGTGTCTAAAGAATGGGCTTAAATAGGGTTTAGCTTTCTTGCATAAATGAACTTAACTCCCCCCCCCCCCTTAACCACAATTATGGAATTCAGTCTCCAAGTTTCCCTCCCCATAAAATTTCTAGAAGTGTTGCTATAATGTTTAAACTTCGATTTATAGTTCCTCAAGTTTTATTAACTATCATACTTTTGTTCTTCCTTATACGATCATGTACTGCAATCTTACAGGGGGAAATACTGCTGAGAGCGTATTAGACTATTTTTTATCATTCAAAAGCGAGCAATAAGGCTATTATCTGATGCAGATTTTCTTGATCATACAAGTGCATTTAAAATTATTAAAAATTAAAGACAATCAAATTGAGAAATTTTATTTTTATTTAAAAGTGTACGAATAAAATTAACTTGGAGTGGATAAGTAAATATTTTTTTGTAACTCAAGACTCACTGATATCGGACATGTTACAGAAACAGGCACGTTATTTCACACCCTAAGATTAGTGGTTCCCAACCTAGGGGTAAATTACCCTAGTGGAGTAATGACAACTATTTTGTGGGGTAATGACACGCGATCCAAAAGTTATAAAAAATAATATCTAATGATTATGGTAATGGAGCTGGATTAGAATTGGCTTTTGGGTAACCATACAAAAAAGGTTGGGAAACCACTGCCTTAGTTCATCCACCTGAAAAATCAGTTCCGTACCGTACGGTTGAAATTATGGAATAATTTAAGCATAGATCTTCAAAATACCTTTAACGTACGTGCGTTTAAAAGCAAAATTAAATCAATTTTAATAAAGGAATATCGAAATCATACGAACGCATTTAGGGATTAAATAGCGTTTTACTCGCCCGTTTGTTGCGTTTTACTTTACTGTCTAATTCTTGTATTTACTATTAATTCTAAATACAGAAAGCTTCATTAACTATTACACTGACCAAGATTTAATGCATACAACTACCAGAATTCATTTCTCACGTCAACTACAAGTTCGTCTGTGTCCTAAAACATTACCCTATACATAACTATAGATTCTGCGTTATCTTATATGTACTCCTAATTATAATTATAGTGAACGAGGATTTTGTAGCCCATATCAAAATAGGTAATTTTAGCTAATTTCGATATACTGACTTAAAAAATGAAGCTCAAAATTTTTCATGAAGTCTTGATTCTTGTTCTACAATGGAACAACGCTATCGAGACAGATGGGACCCAGGAATGATACGAGACTACAACTGTTGGTTTCTCCAGAGAAAGTGAAATGGCATACAAAAGAAAAAGCACCACCATACCATTTTTCCAAAGAAAATGAGTTACAAGCTTCATTTTTTAGTAATATATTTAGTTGTATAGTTCATATAAAGTTGCAATATGGATGTACTCGTATAGTTCATATAAAGTTGCAATATGGATTTGTCTTTGAAAATAAAGCATTGGTGAAAAAATTTCTATTTGCCCTTTTACAATCAGTGCAGGAAAACTTTCTTCTTAATAATTTGCTATATTTAAAATATACACATCTTTAAATGATGACATCATAACTAAAAATCTAAACGTGATGGAAAATTTTTTAGCTGAATTTTTAAAATCAGCATATCGAAATCAGCTAAAATCATATATTTTCATATCGGATATAGAAAAACCGTTAAAATTTGTTGACTATCATCGAATTCATAGTTACGATTTGGTTGTATATTATGATTAATCATTATATAAAACAAACTTCGTAGATATGATCATAAAATGTATAAAAATTATTAATTATAATTAACTATATTTATATTTCATAACTATAACTACGAAGTTCAATCGTAACTACCTACGGTATATATAAAATGTTTTTAGCTTATAACTTATCCGAGAGCCCAGTAAAGCCTAAAACCTAAGGGCCATCCTACTCACGCAGAAATATATTCTCAAGAAAATTATTTACTATTGTTATTTGTTTTATTATAATATTTGTTTACAATTATATATACACTATATGATCAAAAGTATTCGGACACCGCATGGTTTTGGGAAAAATGGTTTTATTATGGCATTTAGTAACCAGTAGGTCCACCCTTTGCTTTTATTACAGCGTCAACACGTCGAGGCATACTTTCCACCAGTTTTCGGTAAGTCTGTGCAGGAATGGCTCGTCATTCCTCTTGCAGAGCTGATGCAAGAGATGCAAGTGAAGCCGGGCGTGGTGTGCGGTTTCGTATCCGTCGCTCCAGTTCGTCCCACATGTGCTCGATTGGGTTGAGATCGGGGCTCTGAGCAGGCCAGTCTAACAAATCCACCTTATTTTCACGAAACCAGTCCTGCACACGCCTTGCAGTATGGCAGGGAGCTCGATCCTGTTGAAACAAACAATGGCCATCTCCGTAGTATTGCCACAGTGTAGGGAGGGCCGAATTGTCCAGAACGTCGAGATAAACGTCAGCGTTCATGGTAGTGGGTATAACAACCAACGGGCCGAGCCCTAGCCAGGAAAAACAACCCCATACCATGATGGACCCTCCACCGAACTTCACCGTTGGACGTACACAGTCAGGAAGAAGCCGTTCTCCGGGCTGTCGCCACACCCAAACACGCCCATCAGACTGGAAGAGTGAATACCGCGACTCGTCGCTCCAAAGAACAGTTTTCGTCCTCCACAGTCCAGGAACGACGGGAGACACACCAGGCCAAACGACGCGTGGCATTAACTTTTGTAATCAGTGGCTTGTGTACAGCTGCTCTACCATAATAACCGAGTCTGTGCATCTCTCTGCGGATAGTTACAGTACTAACGGAGGTACCGGATGCTCTTCCTACCTCCTCAGCGATGGAAGCGGCAGAGGACGTGCGGGACTTCTTGACATGTCGTACCAGACTTCTTCTATCACGTTCCGTCAGTTTGCGTGGTCGTCCGGAACGTTTTTTCGCGTTAGTTGCACCGTCGTGCTTCCATCTCATGATAACATCCGCTACAGTCGACTTTGGTATATCCTGTTTGGCTGCAATGTTTCGTATAGAAACGTTACTTAAATAACATCCGATGACGAGTCCACGTTGGAACTCGGAGAGTTCACGTCCGCGCGGCATGGCTTCACAACAGTTACTGATAACTTAACAGAACACCTCAGCATTATAGTTTCGCCACGCTTTTTCCCAGCATACCTTTCGGCGAAGGTGATATTTGCAGAAATGCGGATTTTCCGGGGTGTCCGAATACTTTTGATCATATATATATATATATATATATATATATATATATATATATATATATATATACTGTATGGAACAAGGAACTCTTCTAGGATATTAACTCCACTATGGTCCAAATAAGTAATAGTAAATGGCAAGTACAAAAGTTTTTCTTTTTCACATCACATTTTAAACAGACGCGTAAAAGTGCCTCCAAAAATGGAAGCTCAAAGTTTCCAGTTGAGATTTAAATTTTGAAGTTTGACTAAAAATACAATAGTTGCCCCTTTTCTTTGATGCGAGGTCAATCCAACGTAAATGCAACGCGTTTCTTGTGTATACCGAGGTTATGAATATAATCTTTAAGTTAGAGCTTTATACCCTAGATCCTGTCCCAAAGCTGGGCCCTTGATAGCTAGTGAGGGAATACATTTTGAGGCCTCTTTGCTAGTGACCCGTTGCCCGCGTTGGGCTTCCCCATCATGAAAAAGAAAATATTTTGTATTTGTCATTTGTTATTACTCATTCAGATCACAGTGGATTTAATATCTCAGAAGGGTGCTTTGTTTCTTGCACAATCTGTGTGTAACAAAAGTTCTCTCAGGGGACCATTCTGAGTTTATATATATATATATATATATAATATAAAGTCAAAAGATTTTGCGCACCAACTGACAAAAGGCTTTTTGCGCGAAACGGGTGACAGCCCCAATATCAGGGTTAAGTTCATACGACGTACTCCTCCCAAACCCTGCTTCATTTTGTTTCCGACCCAGTCAATATTTTGGCTTGAACCTACACAATGCCCCAGTTATATTAACTAATAATAATAATAATAATAATAATAAATAATAAATAATAATAATAAATAATAATAAATAATAATAAATAATAATAATATGGGTTAACAAATTTATTCTTATTAGCTAAAGTGATGCCACTAAGCCTCTCAAGAACTAGTGGCTAGCTGTGCATAGTAGGATCTCGGAGTGTGATAAAGGCCTAAAGTTATTTTCTCGGAACATATTTTAACAGGACCTTAAGGGACTTTGTTTAGCGAGTTAACACTTTGCGAACTTAATATCTAAATACATTGTGTAAACGATAACGGCGCGGTTATACAACCTCCATCCCACATACGAGTTTTAATAAGTCTACCGCATATAAGGTCTTCATCTAATATTCGAAAACCGTCGAGCTGGGTGAGCTGACCGAGTTTGAGCATACGTTTTACATTAGAATGAAGTGCTTTCTCTAACTATAGCAACAATAATGGTATATTATTATTATTATTATTACTATTCCAATATACAGGGTGTCCCGTAAGTCTGGACCCATAGGGAAAAATAAAATTACAAAATAGTCCAAAAATTTATTACATAATCTGTTCAGTGTCCGCCGTTGTGTCGCACACATAGTTGAAGACGCAATCTCCACTGCGACAGCACTTTCTGAATCACAGTCGCAGAAATTTCTTGACACGCCTCCACAATGCGTGCTTTAAGGTGGAAAATGTTCTGAAGTTTGACCTCGTACACTTTGGCTTTCAAGTGGCCCCACAAATAAAAATCATCATAAAAAAATAATAATAATAAAATAATAATAATAACAATAAAAAAAATATATTATAAATCCCTATGGGTCCAGACTTACGAGACACCCTGTACAATACCTACCTTTCATCACCAAAACATCTAAGTTTCTGTATTTACTGAAGAACCATTCATTAAATCGTTAACGGAAATTATACGTTTATAAATTTAAAAATTTTAAATAAATTTTTAATTATACTACAATTAAAATTGACAAACTGAAAATTCAGTACTATAAATTTTTAACTTGGTTAAAAATAAAAAAATTATTCCAAATTTTAAAATGTACACAAAAACTAGGCCCTCAAATTAAAAAGAAAAAGAAAAAATTGGGAAACAAACTTGTTATCTTGAATTTTCGTAAAAATTTGAGCACGAGTTCTACATCAATAATACTTCGATTACATGCAAAAACTGGAATATGTTTAAAAATTCATATACTTTACTCCTACTTAAAAAGAAATCCAAATCCAAGATTTAAAAATCAGAAATCTCAAAAAGCTTAAATCGCAAAAATTATAACGTTCAGTTTTTTAAAAATGCCCGTGACAGCTCTGCACTACACAATTCAAAAATGCAAAAACTAAAATCTTTGATGAAACACTTAACAAACTTGGTTAAAATGACGGAAAACTTGTCAAAATATTTCGTCTCAAGCTTCAGTTGGTTCGCAACAACTCGAGAACTTCATGAAAAGCACGCTCACTTAATACAATAATTACTCCTCTTCACCTGTCAAAAAACGCACGAATTTTTAAAGTCGGAATGTACAGTGTACGTACAATGTACACACACAATACGAGTACATTCCTCTGAAACAATATCTACTTGATAAAAAAAAAAATATACAATAACTTTTAAGAAACGTGTCTTGACGTCTGTCCACGCACGATTTACAAACAGGTGTACATACTTCTTCAGAAATCAACTAAGCGAATTCTAGAAAGTTACGCAGTGTTAACTCCTCGCGACAGGTGAATTACCACAATTTCAAGTGTGTAGTACTGTAGTGCCATCTAAGCCCATAATTAACCTATCGGCACTCGCAGCCAGCCATAATTTAACGATTAGCTAAAACTTTTCGTTAAAAACAGTGAAAGCCCATTAACACCGGCTTTAAACTACGAGGAATCGTAAAAGTGTAACTCCTTTTAAAATACATAATTAAATAATTGCCTATTTTTAACTTTTAAAAGAGAGAATATTCGATGAAACCACATCCTTGAATTCGATCACGCGTAAATATATATATAGCCACGAGATTTAATAAAATTTTATTACGCATAACAGCAACTTTGATAACGTATCATTACGCGCCCCTATGATTTTAACTTGAACAATAAGTATATATATATAAATAAGAAAGAATAAGACTCGACAAGCGCTTGAAGAGCGTAAAAGGACAAGCAATGGAGATAAATCAAATGATACAAAATATTCAATAAAAAGTGCATAATATTTAAGATTAGGGAAGTGGACAAATTTAAATTTATTAAAATAAATACACTGGAGAGAGAATAAAGGATAAACTTCAATATAAGGCGTTTGCTACTGAATATGTATTAACATCCTTGGCCCTATTCTTGCCATTTCTATACTCGTTCGACTAAAGGGGTATAAAATTGTAAACCAAAATTTTATACGATAACACTTACAAAAATCCGTACATGAACATAAAGTGTTAAAAAAAGCGCTATGTACAGCCATGCTGTTTTACTCGTATTTCTCCATTTACTGAAGTACTGTAACGTATTTCTTCTCCATTTATTGAAGTACTGTAATGTATTTCTTCAATAATCCATGAGGCAAAATCAAAATTAGGCTGTTGAAAGTGTTACTATGTATTATTAAATAATTAGCTTTACTTTAACGAGTATTTTTTATCATCAAATAGTGCCTGCATACGGTTCTGAATTTTCAATAACTAATGAACCAACTGAACTATACTTGAAACAAACCTACGAGGCAACTATCATAAAGACTAGAATGGCTTCTATTTGGACTACAATAAACCAAAGTTTACCATTACTTTTAGATCGTAAATGATTTTTCTTTGGTGGCACGGAAGAGTTTCTATGCCATTACACTTTCATCCATCAGCAAACTCGCGTTGCCATAAAGTTTGGTTTAGGCTTAAGTCTTTCGTATGTAAGAGCGGCTATGGGTCTGGAATGTTCGCAGTACGACCCAATAACGGTACCTTTCGAACGGGCACACTCAATTTCAAACGTAATGCAATCCGACTCTTCGAGTTTCTTCAGCTGAGAGAAATAATTTTGTTTTTATTCAATCATTCGCAACTGAGCGACACAGGACCACAATTCTAAATTTCAGATAAGATTAGATTGCAGAGGTACAACAATTATAATAACTCGGACTAGACCGAATAAATAATAATGTACAGTTTCGGATAAAAAAACCTTTGCCTAGAAACTATCTGAAGAGCATAACAAAAAAATTACGAACTGTTAATATTCTGTTTTTCTTTGGCGATTTTATGGTTTTTGGCGACATGATCTTAATTAATATAATATATACTGTATTTTCTTAATAGTGCAAAGAGGAACCCGCAGGTAATTTTATTGCTCACATACATACCGACTTCTGAAGTTAAAAAACACACACACGGTTTACAGTTCATTTTGTGTATATTATTTGCCATGTCATTCATTACACTGAAGTATAAAATCTACGTAACATGAAAACATGACAATCATTTTCCTTAAAAATATTGTCGGAAAAATGGATAAATTTAAGGAAAACTAACTTTCAGGGGTAATTTACTTTAAATTAAAAATTTATGTTATAACTTACTCGAGGAGTGGTCGGCACTAAATCTGTATTTATTTACTTAAGACCTATTTTATTACTGGCTACTAATCTCTGATAGGAAATCAACGCTTCTGTTTCTGATTAGGCCTAGTTTTAATTGGTCGCACTGCGAATAAACCATTATTACTTCTTAACTTAGAACACTCGTCTTTAACAGGGTGAAGTGATCAATAGAACTAAAATTTACTGTTCAAATCTTTTCACTATGTCAACAATAACTGCGCTTATTGTGCGTACAAAATCACTAACTGTAACGGGCGGTGCGTACTGTAACTAACTTTGCATACGTCCTCACTTTCACCCTCCTCTCCGAACCAAATCTATCTCCACTTTGGGCATCGCCGTTCCCCGAGGTCACGAGCCGCCACCACCACTGCACTTATGTCAATGTGATCATTAGTTTCTATTATTTCTCTGAAACACTTTCGTATTCAAATTTATTGCTATTGTGTTATGAAAGCACCGAATCTGATGTCTCACCAGTATATCATTTTTAATAAAAGATCTACAAAGTTTAAATGAAAGGTACGGGGACCGAACTTGGGCTTATGTAATCGCTTTAACATATCGAAGTGGAAAAAGAATCGCCTTAAAATAGCCACACACTCAAGTTTGCCCTTTACCTATAGATTACAATAGGCTATACGAGGGTTGGTACGAAAGTAATGCCTTTTATTTTTCAGTTTGTAAATACAAGAGGCATTACTTTCGTACCGCCCCTTATATGTCTACATATTACAGGGAATATCTAACTAGGGATTTCATGAAATCCCTAAAATGTTCAGGAATTTCATGAAATCCCAAGTTACACATATTCCCTGTAACATACACACACACATATATATATATATATATATATATATATATATATATATATATATAAAATTTACTATCGATTTTAGTATTGCCGCCTGAATGAGAGAGAGTAAGGTCTCTCGAAAAGTTTCACCGTTTTCAGATTTTATCTCAACTCTTGAGGATTTTACATTTATATATATATACTAGCAGAGAACCTGCGTTTTAACGAAAATATCACGACTTAACCTAACCAATCGTCAAGGGCGTACAGTTGACCTAACCGGGTATTCAATTTTACCATAGGTTTCGATATATGTAGAAGAATTACGGCATTTGGAAGTGAGGCCCATGGTGTAATGGTATCGCGTCTGACCGGCAATCGGAAGATCCCGGGTTCGATTCCCAGGTGGTTACCTCATTTTTTCATTTGTTTCGTTCTCTCTCTCTCGTCTTGCGCGGAATATCTCCTATACAAGCGTCGTTCTTTACGTTATTTATACTGCGTGTTCTTTGCAGTTGAATGTATATAATGTTACGGCATGCGGGAGGTGCCCCTTTGGGGCACTGGTTTCTGCGAGTATGTAGAAGAATTACGGCATTTGGAAGTGAGGCCCATGGTGTAATGGTATCGCGTCTGACCGGCAGTCGGAAGATCCCGGGTTCGATTCCCAGGTGGTTACCTCATTTTTTCATTTGTTTCGTTCTCTCTCTCTCGTCTTGCGCGGAATATCTCCTATACAAGCGTCGTTCTTTACGTTATTTATACTGCGTGTTCTTTGCAGTTGAATGTATATAATGTTACGGCATGCGGGAGGTGCCCCTTTGGGGCATTGGTTTCTGCGAGTATGTAGAAGAATTACGGCATTTGGAAGAGTGAGGCCCATGGTGTAATGGTATCGCGTCTGACCGGTAATCGGAAGATCCCGGGTTCGATTCCCAGGTGGTTACCTCATTTTTTCATTTGTTTCGTTCTCTCTCTCTCGTCTTGCGCGGAATATCTCCTATACAAGCGTCGTTCTTTACGTTATTTATACTGCGTGTTCTTTGCAGTTGAATGTGTGTGTGTCAGTGTGTGTGTGTGTGTGTGTGTTCTAGCCATAGGTCCAAAATGGAAGTTACAAACCTGAAACTTCACACACAAGTTGACGTCAATAAATTAATTAATTTTAAAAAATTAAACAACACTCGGGTGCACAACCTCGGGACCTAATCAACATGTCTGTGAAGTTTCAGGTTTGTAACTTCCATTTTGGACCTATGGCTAGAACACACACAAACCGTCCTTTTATTATTGTAGATTACTAGTACAGTTCCCGCCGCTTCGCTGACGGTTAGACAGGCTAAACTACAAAGAAAGAACCCAGCCGTGAAAATTTTGAGCTTCACATTGCCGCCCGTAATACAATTTCTGAATTTTTTTCTCAATTTCTGAAAGTGTGACGGACAACTCTCTTATTATAGTATAGATTACAAGCGGTAGCTCGCTATCGCTCGCGACCATTGTACAACTTGGCCCTGCAGGCAGGTAGCAGTATATGTCACACAATGTGTGAAGCTCAATGGAGTGGAGAGCTGAGTGGAGAGCGTGTTAAGACGGTGGAGTATTTTAAATACTTGGGGGTCAACAGTGGATGCAGAGGGGCGAGCAGAGAGAGAGAGATAAACTGTAGAATACAGTCAGGGTGGAAGAACTGGAGGGACGTATCAGGGGTGCTCTGTGATAAGAGGGTCCCAGTGAAACTGAAGGGAAAGGTATTCAAAACAGTGGTGAGGCCGGCAATGTTGTATGGAATGGAGACTATGCCAATGAAGAAGAGCAATGAAAGAAAAATCGATGTGGCTGAAATGAAGATGTTGAGATGGATGTATGGAGTGACGATGAGGGATAGGGTCAGAAATGAGCATATAAGGGGAACAGTGAAGGTGGCGGAAGCATCTAAGAAGGTGCAGGAGGCCAGGCTGAGGTGGTATGGACACGTCAGGAGAAGAGAGGAGTAGTATGTGGGGCGCAGAGTGCTGGAGATGGAGTTGCCGGGACGGAGAAGAGGAAGACCGAAGACGAGATGGAGGGACTGTGTGGTGGCGGACATCAGGGAGAAGGACTTGGAGGACGTGGTATACGACAGAGGAGAGTGGAGAAGACGAACCAAAAACAGCGACCCCATGTAAAGATGGGATAATAAGCTGCGGAAGAAGAAATGTGTGAAGCTCAATATTTTCACGGCTGCGTTCTTTTCTGTAGTTTTATCGCGGTGCTGGGGCCTTCGGACCCAGTAATTGTGACCTAAGACCGGGAAACTTGACAGAGCACATCGGCAGCTCATGGGCTATCAGTTGGTGATGGTTGCAGAATTTTCCGATGGCCGTTTAGTCTGTGTACGGTTCCGAAGAAAGCGGACACACACACACACACACTTTAGCTCAATAGTATATAGGATTACGGGCGGCAATGTGAAGCTCAAGATTTTCATGACTGCATTCTTTTCTATAGTTTTATTGACCAAATAATTGAACCGACAGTAATTGGGGGTTCAATTATCTGGTCAGTAAAACTATAGTCATGACAATCTTAAGATTCACAAATCTTGACACAATGTGAACAAGATTTTTATGGCTGCGTTCTTTTCTGTAGTTTCATCGCAGTGCTGGGGCCTTCGGGCCCAGTAATTTTAATTATTTAATTTATTAACACCCAGTTGCACAACCTCGGGACCTAATCAATGTGTGTGTGTGAAGTTTCATGTTTATAACAGCTTCCATTTTGGAGTTATGGTTGGAACAGACAGACACACGCGTCCTTTTATTATATATATTATATATATATATATATATACAGTGGTGGGCACCGTTAACCAAAAAGTTAACTTCGTTAACCGCTAATCCGTTAACCAAAAAGTTAACTTCGTTAACCGTTAAACATGTAACGGAAGTTACCGATAAACCGTTAACGTTAACTTTTATTATAAAAAAAATGAAAACAACAAATATATATAATTTAATTTTCCTCTTCTTCTCGTTCTCCATGAGATGCATGTTGCCCTTCATGAAAATTAGCATATCAAAGTTTTCATCAGACAGGGATGATCTCTTGGCCCTCAGGATGTCCTTGCCCATAGAGAACAAACGCTCCACTGCAGCACTGGAGGGGATGGCTGTGTTGAACTTGATGAACAAGTCCACCAACACTTGCTCACCCAAGAAGGCAGCATCTGTCAGCAAGTCCTTGGAGTTGGTCTCCAGCCAGGTCTTGACCAAGTTCTGGGCCTTGCCCTTGAGTGACCTGTGGCTTCTGTTGCTCTCTTTTGTCTGGATGACAGCACTGAAGAAGTCATCATCCTCCTCCTCCTCCTCGTTGTTGCTGCCTCCACTGTTGCTGCCCACTTCGTTGGACTGCTGCTTCATGGCCTCCTCGACTGTACCCTCCATGCTTTTCCTCACCCTGGCGACCTTGGTGTTGTCATACTTGTCCAACCAGATGAGGTGAAAATGCTCCCATTGTAAGACATCAATTGACTTAATTTATGTCATCAAAGTGACATGAGAATTGAAATCTTACCTGATCAGTTTTATGGTTCTTGAAATGTATCAAGGAGACTACTAATAAGGTACTCACAGACATATTATAAATATACATGACTTACTTGACAACGATTATTTTTAAATATTCACTAGCACAAACATGTTGCGCAAGAGACAGACTGCAAATGAAACGAATGTAGTTATTTGTTGTAATTGTTACATATATATTATTGAAAGTGCCTTAAAATGCTCGTGATATTTCTTGAAAGAAGTTGAAACATTCAACTCAAATGGCAAATCTTTCCGCCTAATTTTACAGTCGACCATGTTTTGCTCAAACCAATGCCATAAATAACTACCATATTTGGTAAGACACAAATTGTGACGACGGAAACAAATATATCGCCTGATTTTGCACTGCGGAAATGGAAATTCGTTCATCACTATTAACAGTGGCGGATTAATTGCGCACCTGCTCAGCACTGAAAATAATAGAAACTTTTAAACGTATATTTATGAATTTTTTGGGTTAACGGACTTGAGTTAACGGAAGTTAAATGTAACGGAAGTTAATTAGTCCGATAATGATTTTCAAAGTTAACTTAAAAGTTAAATCGTTAACGAAAAAGTTAACTTCGTTAATTAACGATTAACGGATTAACGGTTTGTGCCCAGCTTTGTATATATATATATATAATAAAACGTAAAACCCTCAAAAGTTAAGAGATAAAAACTATATATAAGAGGGACAAGAAGCTTGACCTTCGTGAAATGAGGAATCATCGCGCAGAACATTTGAAAGGTGTATATATAAACAAACAAATGTGACGATTAAAAGCAAAAACACACTCAAATTATCACGTCGTCATTACCTTATCGAAATGACATCATTCTTATTCGTGGAAAGTCATGAATTTCTATTCTGAGGAACTATTAATAACGACATAATCACCGACACCAAAATCACACCAAAAATATTAAAAACGTCGCAAAAAAACCTTAAGAAAGAGTGATTGTACCAAGAGAATTAAATAAGGATTCAACCCGTATGTACGCAGTCGATAGAATAATCTATTAACGAGTTAAGGGTTGCGAGGGGGAGAGGGTGGGGGTCAGTTATATCCCATCAGGATTGGCATCAAACCCCCCAATATCAAGAAACTAAATCGCAAAACGTAATCTTTCTTTTTAAGGTTTTAGACCACGCAATCCTTTTTTATTAACCCATTAGTGCACATTGGTAGAATTTCCTACCGACAAAATTGTTTGTCATTACTGCATCAAATTCTACCAATGAGCACTAATGAGTTAATATCTCATAAAATGAGGCTAATGAAAAGTTGGTACAGTCAGGGACGTATCCAAGGGAGGGGGTGAGGCGAAGGCGGCGGTCGCCCCCCCCCCCTGGACTAGAAAACATTGTATGTAAATATTAAATAGGTAATCATTATAACTGCATTTGATCAAATTACAGATTTGTTTGATTGTCCGGTTAAAAAAAAAAAAAAAAAAAAAAAAAAGTCGCTACAAGCCTGTAATTAGCCCGATTCTTAACTTGTAAAATTCATCATCAAAAGTTTCATTTCGTTATAAAAAACTTATACTATTCTAATTTAAGACAAAAAACAATTTATATAGCTATTTCATGCTGATTTTTATGGCATAAATATCACAAAGTTATTTTATTAACATATAGTCATATTAATGTGTTTGTATCTAAAAATCACCCGATGAAGAGAGCTCAAAAAGTCAGTTAAATCAGGCTAATATGGATGGCATATCTGGCTATTCGCTGGTTTAAATTTGAGTGTTGATTCGATATGTTTTTTATTTTATTCAACGATTTATATTATTTTATGCGTATTGAGAAACATTTACGATGCAATTTAGCAAAACGCCACAGTTGAGTACTATATCATCACCAAAAATGATGTAGTAGAGATGTTAGAAGTGAATGTCAAAGATTTACGGCATCACAATTCTAATGTTAAGAATGCACTATAAAAGATAATAGTTTATATATGCATTTAAAGAAATATAGTAAAATACGTAGAACATTATGTCAACTGATTTTTAAAAAAAAAATCATTGTTTTTGAGGCTAGGTTATATGGAGTTATTACAGTGTTGTAAAAAATCCAATGTTGTCAATGGGGCTGTAACTATGTCAGGGTGTCAGTTTAATATTGGCACCCAATACATTAGCAAATTTTAGCGTTTATAATAATTGTGTAAATGCAGATTAGTACTGAATTATATAAATTGAAAATGATTTAGACACTAATTAAAAAATATATGCCAGCTCTTGTAATAATTGGTTATCAAGGTTTAGGTTGACCTAATTATGTGGTACGATAGTTTTATCAATAAATTAGTCATAGTTGCGCATAATTTTCTTATCAATATAAATGATGTACATTTATTGAAAAATTAAATCTATTCACTATATGTATTTTGAGTATCTGAAGTATTTGTTTAATGCGTGATTAATTCATAATTATGTAATCTATGCGTAACAATCACATATATCGATACTATTTATGCTTGAAGTATTAATGAATGTGTGTTATGATATGTACATACAGTATTTCTTAAACTCAACTCTACGTTAACATTAGAATCAGACAATTTGCGTTTAAGCGATGCAGACGAAGTTTTGGACAGATTTGCTCGTAAAAAAGCGAGACGATTGAACATGATGCTGGAATAACACTAGAAACCAAAGAAATTATCGCACAACAATCGCTGCACTAGTTTTGTGATCAAAAAGCGTGTCCGTAACCGTCACAATTCCCGGTTCTGCTTTGGCTGTTGGATTTATTGGTCAAATGATCTAATACTCTCTTATGGGCTAGTTTTGTGTCTACCTGACTGTATACACTCGAGCAATTGAGTATGTATATCTGTAGTGTGTAATCATTTCCCTGTATATATAAACTTACCAGGCCGTTAGATTACGTAACTTATAAATATTGATTTCGTTGTCAAATTTAATAAAAATTAATCCCAATTGCAATAAATCTATGTTTACCCGTCCTTCGATCGTATTGAGCTAGCATGAACTATTTGAAAATGTACACAGTGTAACCCGTTTATATCACATCGCTTTGGATCATAACTCGGTTGATATTACTATATTTGATAAACCACGTACGACTGATATTCAACACGTGGAAAATGCCTCGCTTAATATCACTAAAGAACCTGCTTATCATCACGTTTTTCTAATAATCAATTGTTGTTACATCGGTGGAAAAACAATGACGCATGCAAGTTTTCAAATAATAAAACATGTTAACATGCTATAAAGCACTAATGCAAAAGCCGTTCATTATCATTTCATCCTACACCGAGAACGTGATATTAAGCATGTTACATTGTAGTAGTATAGTTGAATGATGAAACGTAGGTATAACCTACAACGTTCCCTTCGCCCCCGTCCCCCTTGAGCAAATCCTGGATACGTGCCTGGGTACAGTATATATCTAAAATGTCTTCAGGATGGTCTTCATTCCTTCCCTGAAAAATGAATGCTCTCTCTTCCAGGTTAAGCTTCGCACAATTTCTAATTTTATACAGCGGCTCATCTGCGTAATACCCTAAATTAGTAATGCAACCTGGGCTGGGCTGGGCCAGGCCAGTCCAGAACCCAAATAGGTTTATTTCACATTGTGCTAAAATTATTTCTATTACGTATTAAATCAAGCAAGTACGAGTACTTTGGCTAAAATTCATACCATGTACTCGCAAAGAGTCTGAAAAATAGCGGTCTGGACTGGTTCGGATCATCGCTCGAAGCCCAGTCTGGTTCCAGTTACATCACTATCATACCCTACATATCAACAAACTGTAACGAGTTTGGAGGTAGGGGTTCTTTCGAAAACATTACGAGACCCCAGCCTTTATTTTCCGGTATTTAGGGTGGGTTCGCTCATGGTCTCTACTTTGGATCGCCACAAGTACCAGTAGATAGATACACAAGAGGCCTCGTATACCGATGTATAAAACTTTTTAATTTTTAACTATAGCTCTTATAATCCCATACTGTGGCGTTTGCTTAAACACATCATATTACGTTAAATGCTAATAGCCTGATTTATTTTCAAGAGGTCGAAGCAATCAAGCCTTCCTAGGCAAAATACAGTAGAAGTTTACGCATTAGTAGAAAACAGTGCCGAGTGTAGTCTTTCAAAAAAATTTAGTATAAAACTAACTTAATATCACATATACCAATTACCGGTCATTAATCCTTTTAACCCGAACTACATCTTTGTAAAAAAAAAAATAGCTCCTCTATTAAAGAACACCGACATATATTAAGACTTATTTTTTATTGTCATCTTCACTATTTCTAGCAATGTGAATCGTACTGCATCTGATGTCTTTAAATAAAATAGTTAAATCACAATTTCTAATGGCTGAAACAAAGTATTTATTTCTAGATTCAGCCAATTACCTTACATATACTTCAATTCACCCCTCCTCCCTATTAACATATTCAATTTCATTCTTGATCCAAAGATTATTATATTTCCTTAGTAGAAATATCCGACTGTGGGTGGCCATCATACCCTTTCTCGAACATTTATCCAAATTCCTGGCATGTCAGGTCAAGTTCAGGTTAATGTAAATCGATCAATTTTGTGTATGTACACCACCTTTGTTCTTGGTACTCAAATTCTGATTCCATGTTATTTAATTCCAGTAAACGTACCTATGATCTCGCATGGACCTAATTTCATATAGGTACTTATTGGTACTGATAGGTACTTATTGATGTACTGCAAGTAAAATTCCAGCCCAGGAAACTCGTAGGTACCATAAAACTATCTTAACAGAAACTTACCCTACCAATAATGGTATAGTAGTTTTCACGGTACAATAAAGCAATACCGTACTTTCTGCAGTAAAACTGCATTAAAACCAACCAAACCAACCGAAATGGTACGCAAAACCGAGACGCTAGATATTACGTAGTGTCAAGTGTCTATGGCGAAACTATTACACTCAGTCTCGATACAAAATCTACATTTCACACAACTCCAATTTAAGGAAAAGGTATGTGTGAAGAGAAAAATTACCGCTAAGCAAATATTAAAAGAGCAAAGCTGGCTTTCCTTAAGTAAACGATGGAGAGAAGTCGGCTAGAAAACAAAAGCGAGTGAATTTAGTGACTAATGTCTCGATACTTTATTAATATTTGGTTTTATAAAACGACTGGTCAGCTTTGTTTAATGAACTACGGTAGCTAATAAAGGTACGGGGAAAGATACCTATTAATTAATTAGTACGACATTGTACGATATATATTACCTGGAGATGCTAATGGAATGCCCTAAAAAGATATAATAATACAATAAAAATTACGATATTAGTCTAATATTAAACGGATATAATAAAGGCGACAAATTACCCATATTTAAGACAGGCTATCCCGAGATCTTTTTCAGGCAACTGAGGTTCTTTCCGAGTTATGAAGAACGTCAATGATCACCCTCGTACTCTCGGGCAGTCCGTTCCTCTCAGAGAATTTATGAAGTCATGTCAACTTTGAAACGCAGATGTTATGTTCACATCCTTGCCATGCGATGTTCTCACTTCAGTTCAATGAACCCGTAATGTTTATTTTTATGAAAGCCACGAGACTTCGCATTTTCTTTAGTTCTTGCCCTTATAAAGCAAACGTAATGAACACATTAATATCACTTACTACTTCACGTTTTCAACTACCCGTCGGGGTCCTACATCTTTAATGATTCCTCTTCTAAAGAAAATGTAAGTGATGTACGGTACAAACTCTAAACGTCTACAAGGATAATTATAGGCCTAGCTACTGAACAATGAGCCTGGTTCTGAATTAAGCTTTAAATAAAATAGTTCCTCACTAGCGTTATGGCCATTATGTATTTATATATATACATAATATACATTTGTGTGTGTGTGTGTGTGTGTGTGTGTGTGTGTGTGTGCGTGCGTGCGCCGAAGAGGCAACTAGGCACAAGTGAGGTCAAGTTTGTAACAATAGGCAGATGTAATGGGGTAATTTTTTTGTGTAGTAGTTTTGTTACTTAGGAACAGTGAAAAATTTAGAAACAATTTTTCATCGGAAAGAATATACGTTTGTCCTGATTAGGTTAGGTCACGCTGGGTTAGACTAGTTAATGTTCGGGTGAGAGAGTGTTACAAGGAAAAGTAGTACCTCAAAAGGTCTTGCGGCCCATACCGAGGTGGTACCAACGGCAACGGGTGCCAGGGAAAATTTTCTACACCCTCAAATAGTGTGCAAGATTTGGTCTAACCTTTTCTTGAAGTAATCCACAGAGGAACTGTTCACAACTTCTGAAGGGAACCTGTTCCACGTGTCACAGATCTTATACGTAAAGTAATTCCACACACACTAATCCTAAACCGTTTCAAATCCAACTTCCAACCATTGTTGCGAGTTGGGTTATCATTTAAACTAAACATGCTTCTAAAATCGACATCGTTGAACCCGCGTAAGAGCTTGAAAACCTCGATCAGTTGACCGCGCAGCCTCCGAGTTTTCAGCGAAAACAAGTTCAGGGCGCGTAAGCGTCGATTGTAGCCCATATGCCTAACGGAAGGGATTAACTTTGTGGCCCTCGCCTGCACTCGCTCTAGCCTCTCAATATCTTTCCTGAGGGTGGGTGACCAGAACTGCACAGCATACTCCAGGTGCGGCCGAACCAGGGAATTGTACAGAGAGAGCACAATCTCCTTGTTCCGAAACTGAAATTGCCTCCTGATATAACCGAACAGCTTCTGGCCTTTCTTTTCCACCTCTACGCACTGTTTCGTAAACTTAAGGTCGCTGCTAATTAGCACACCCAAGTCCTTTTCCAAATCAGTCGCCTCGATATTACTCCCCAACATCGAGTAGTCCGACTTGGGATTGGCGTAGCCAATGTGCATCACCTTGCATTTACCCAAGTTAAACGGCATTTGCCATTTTTCGGACCACTCTCCTATCCTACCTACGTCCGCACGCAGTTGCTCGATCGCCTCCGGCGTCCCAACATTGGCCCCAAGCTTGGTGTCATCAGCGAATTTGGCGATCCGACTGACGATGCCACCGTCGATATCATTTATGTAAATGATAAACAACAGTGGCCCCAAAACGGAACCCTGAGGAACCCCACTAGTGACCGAGGCCCAACCCGAACTAGCCCCTTTAATTACCACCCTCTGCCGCCTATTCCTCAGCCAGTTTTCAATTCACCTACCTATTTCCCCACCGATACCCAGCGCGCGCACTTTGGCCATTAGCCGGCGGTGAGGTACCTTATCAAAGGCTTTCTGAAAGTCGAGATAAAGTATATCAATCGCCCTACTCTTATCGTACTCACTCAACATGACGTGGAAAAACTCGAGCAAGTTGGTGAGACACGACCTATGCCGTCTAAACCCATGTTGGGAGTCCCCAAGCAGCTTGTAGGAATCCAAATGGTCAACGATCCTATCAGCTATTATCCCTTCTAATAATTTACCTACAACTGAAGTGAGACTAATGGGACGATAGTTCCCTGGACTTTCGTGATCCCCTTTCTTAAGATAGGGGTCACGTTGGCTTCCCTCCAGTCACCAGGCACCTGGCCCATCTCCAACGATTTGTTGAAGACTGTAGCCAGGTGGGAGAGAGAGGGAGAGAGAGAGAGGGAGAGTTACAAGGAAAATAAGAACCTCAAAAGGCCTTGCGGCCCAGCCCATACCGAGGTGGTACCAATGGCAACGGGTGCCAGGGAAAATTTTGTAAAAGTTTATTTTTCTTTCAACTATCCTAGCAGTAGTAGAAAACTGGATAGAAAAGTAGAAGGCTCTCTCCCCACCCTCCGCTCCCTCCCTGCCTCCGCTCCCTGCCAGAGGCAGGTACGGAAAAAGGTTGAAGAAAATACCTTGACCCTGGAAAAGTAGCCAAGGAAATTTTACAGGAAAGTGGAGAATATACAAATAGCTCTATATTTAGCTTGCTCACAGAGACACCGTGCAAGCGATCTCCTCAGAGAGAGAGAGAGAGAGAGAGAGAGAGAGAGAGAGAGAGAGAGAGAGAGAGAGAGAGAGAGAGAGAGAGAGAGAGAGAGAGAGAGTGTTACAAGGAAAAGAAGTACCTCAAAAGGCCTTGCGGCCCATACCGAGGAGGTACCAATGGCAACGGGTGCCAGGGAAAATTTTCTACACACTCAAATAGTGTGCAAGATTTGGTCTAACCTTTTCTTGAACTGATCCACCGAGGAACTGTTCCTGTTATTGAAAGTTTATTTTTGTTTCAACTATCCTAATAGTAGTAGAAAACTGGATAGAAAAGTAGAAGGCTCTCTCCCCACCCCGCTCCCTCCCTGCCAGAGGCAGGTACGAAAAAAGGTTGAAGAAAATACCTTGACCCTGGAAAAGTAGCCAAGGAAATTTTACAGGAAAGTGGAGAATATATAAATAGCTCTATATTTACCTTGCTCACAGAGACACCGTGCAAGCGAACTCCTGCAGTTTCCTGAGGTTTTAATCTTAAACTATGAGTGTGTTCAGTCTATTCCTTTGAGCATCTTGAAGACTTCAATAAGCTGACCCCGCAACCTCCTCGTCTCTAAGCTAAACAGATTTAGGCGCTCCAATCTCTAATCTACACACTTAAATAGAGTGCAGGATTTGGTCTAACCTTTTCTTGAACTGATCCACAACTTCTGAAGGTAACCTGTTCCACGTGTCACAGATCTTATACGTAAAGTAATTCCCACACATACTAGTCCTAAACCGTTTCAAATCCAACTTCCAACCATTGTTGCGAGTTGGATTATCATTTAAACTAAACATGCTTCTAAAATCGACATCTTTGAACCCACGTCACGGAAGCGTCGATTGCAGCCCATATGCCTAATGGAAGGGATTGTCTTTGTGGCATTCTTCAGCCAGTTTTCAATCCACCTACCTACTTCCCCACCAACACCCAGCACGCGCACTTTAGCCATTAGCCGGCGGTGAGGTACCTTATCAAAGGCTTTCTAATCAATCGCCCTACTCTTATCATACTCACTCAACATGACATGGAAAAACTCGAGCATGTTGGTTGGTGAGACACGACCTATGCCGTCTAAACCCACGTTGAAGTCCCCAAGTAGCTTGTAGGAATCCAAATGGTCAACAATCCTACCCGCTAATATCCCCTCTAATTATTTACCTACGTTATTTATAGAGGTTCTAAAGCCTCTCTTCCCACGCATGAGGTAGCAGTAGGGTCCTAATCGTAAGAGTAGAGAAAGAGAGTTAATACTAAAAGTTTTTTTTTTTCTGCAGAGGAGAACATCATTAACCTAAGCTAAAAGGACAGAGTAGGGATGGGAAGGGGTCCTAGTAACCCACGGGACAGGTTTGTACAACAGACTTCACCCGCCCTCCCGAAAGAGAACCTAAAGAAATTGGCAACCAATTTCTCTAGAATCCCACGACTCGGACCGGAGGGCTGTCACACCCCAAGTGAGAGAGAGAGCTAGAGAGAATTTGATTACTAAAAATATATAACATCTTTCTTATTAGGTGAAAAGCTGGAAAATCCCATTTCGAGTGGTGTACGAGACATTTCACCACTCTTATATCCATCTCATTTTAGCAAATAAATCACAACAAAATCTCTATCAAATAGATAGGAAATGTGGGCAGGGGACGGAGCTTGAAATACTGTACATTCGTCACGAGAGCAAGGAAGGTATTTTAAGTGTGCGTAAGAGCAACAACTTAGGCTAACATATTAAAGACAAAATTTTAAGTTAAAGCATTTGAAGTGTCCAAGTCACGTATCTTTGCATTTACGCGCTTAAAAGTCTCCTTCCCTACAACATGGCAAGGGGTATGAGGGTAAAGATCGGTCACTGGCCTTGGCAAATGGCACCTGTCTCAAGAGGTGCCAGACTGGACAATTCAACACTAGCGCCATTCGAAAGTTTGTCCTATGGCGGCATGTCATATCTCCTGCCGGCATTTCCCAGATTTTCATCGCGACCCTGTCTAACTATATGCTAAAACGATATATATTTTAGCGTGGTGAAATTGTCTTGTATAGCCTATATATAACTCGAAAGGGAAAATTTTAAAATGACCTCGTCGACTACTATACATCTAATATTGAAGTTCCAAATTAAAAAAAAATTTGACGTGCGAAACTTTTAGGATTCTCCTTCACACACACACAAAATGCGTATGTGCACCTGTAGGAAACCTAACGTGAGATCGAATACACGATAATTAACGGATGTACAACAATCTTTTGTGCGATAATATTTTCAGTACCTGGGAACAATAATAAAATTTATATATAAAATTCCTCAACAGTTGTAGCTGACGTACGAAGAAAATACATTCGTATTAGATAATTAGGGTAAATTAGGTTATGTCAGGATACGTTAAGATGGTACCTCGCTATTTATGCATTTCACAGAAGACTCTTCAAGCCTTCAATTGCCTCCCAGCTATTACGTTACATTATTTTTTAATATATGGACTTTAAATTGGTACATCCATTATACGAAAGAGAATGTGTGTGTGTGTGTGTGTGTGTGTGTGTTGTGTGTGTGTGTGTGTGTGTTTTTTAAAGATGATTTAGAAGTTTAAGTAGCCTATCCAAAACTAAAACTAAAAAGGATAACTTTCGTAACGGCAATTTAATAATGCAATTAAATCGAATAAACGTCCTATTGTGTTGACATTTGAATTGCATAACAAATGAACTTCAATATCCGAAGGCCTTTCACAAATATAAAAAAAATACCATTACTCGACACATAAATGACTGAGACAATTAACAAACGAACAGGTGCGCCTGTCAAAATTCAAGGCCTGTTTATGCAATTTTTAAAGCTTTACATATGGTATGCCATCCAGTTAATATACAAATACCTGGTCACATTTTTTTCCCCCCCAAACAATTGCACGGGCCGTTCTCTATTATTGAGGTATGTGTCGATATGGAGCTCTGATATAGGACCGCTATCCAACACGCTATCGCGTAGCATAGGTCTATGCTACGTATCGCGTAGTATACATAGGTCGGGTCCTATGTTATATTATCTTACGCCATCCCTTCCTACTTAAAATTTGACCCATACGTAGGATGCGTGTCGTTTATGAAGGTGGGCGTCCGACGAAGTAAATCGAGCGTATGGGCCTTATCCGGGCCGCCCACATTACCTATGACAAGATTGTGGCAACTCTAGCTACTCTTAATTAGCAGATGGTGACCGAGTGTCTGTAATTCTATCCATCAGACTCGACCCTTTGTGGGTTATATTAACGCAAGACCTTTGCGACATTTATAGGGCGTATTACGTTAAAGTGGCAATTATAATGCAATAGTCCAATTAAGGCCACTTTTCAATTTAATGTCATTAGAACTGCAATAGAAAAAGTTGTTTCAATCATAAGGAAAAAAAGAGGAAAGAATAAAAAGAAGAAATTGGCCCTTCAGTGATGGAAAATGACGAATCATTCCCAATTCCGGAGATCACTCGAGTCACACGAAGGACGCTAGTCGGTGGCCTACAAAGATCCATAAGGTAAGGAGCTTAGTCCTACAGAACTGGGTCTAGTGGATAAACCATGACAAAAAGTTACTACAGTACCCCAATTTAGTAATCCCTACTACAGCTTGGATGTGGGTGGGAAGGGATAGGGAGACAAAACCTAATTCGAAAAAGGCCAATAAGTATAGCAAGTAAGACACAAGATCATCAATAAGGCTTTTAGTTGGTCAAAAGGACTAATAATGATTTAAAATCATCGGTGCGGCCACCATAATTAAGATAGAAGAACTCCGCTTCTGCTGATACGAAACTCGTAAAGGAGAGCATCGAACGAAAAATTCCACGAAAAGGTCGACGCAACTGAGAAGGCAGGAACCGCGCTTCGAACCACCTTCGCTCATCATTTATGGGAAGGCAGCCCGACCGCCTTCTTAAAACAGAATTTCTCATTAAACGTTTGGACAAAGGTTCGGTGGGCAGGGTCTAACATCAACGACGGCCCATTAAACCGAGGGGAAAGGCTAATGAGGGGAAGGAAATATGAACACCCTTCCGGCCAGGGAGTTAAGGGTCAATTTCACCTATTAAATTGGTTCAATTGACTTATTACAGGAAAATGAAACTCCGTCAAAATCAGAGTAATGAAAAAAATTTAAAACTTATCCTCCGAGCTTTTAATGTCACAAAAGAACCCGTGAAGGAGAGACAAACAGATGTTAAGTGATAAATTTTTTTAACGAAACTCGTAAAAAACCATAAAAATAAGTGGTGCCTTCATTAAAAATGACCTAAATTCTTCATCAGCGACTCCAAATACCCAAATCCATTGAATAAGAAAACTGACGTAGATGAACCCACAAAAAAGATATATATATATATATATATATATATATGCTGCAAACCACAAGGAAAAAAAAACGATTCCAAGGCCTTTCGTGTATTCAGAGCTACACCTCGTCAGGGAATGACGATTCCCTGACGAGGTGTAGCTCTGAATACACGAAAGGCCTTGGAATCTTTTTTCTTTTTCCTTGTGGGTTTCCAGCATTCATTCATTTCACGTGTTTAATTGTGAAATTCATCCCATATATATATATTTTTTTTTTTTTTTTCATACGCTCCTAACTAAATTAACAATTACTAGTCGTCGTAGGAGAATAAATCTTTTTTTTTAGAAGCACAACCTTTCGGTCTATTTTAAGGTCTTCACCGAGTTCGGGCGATTTCTTCACTACCTGACGAAGGCTTTAGAAATAAGCCAAAACGAGTGTGCATCAAATAAATCCATTATTTATTTTGGCTTCCTTCACTAAACAATAATCCTTATTCAAGAATAAAAAATACATTAAAATTTTTTCCTTAATCTTTCGCAACATACGCTTCTATCCTCTTAAAACCTCTTAAAACTACCATCTCTACAATATTAGTAGAGAAATCAAGCCACGCACGCTATTTATACCTTCATTAAACCTCTCGTACGAGAATAATGTCTGCATACAGAATAAAAAGTTACTTCCTAATACACCTCCAATCTTTTTTTTTTGTTTTGTTTTTTTGTTTATTTATTTATTTATTCTACCCCGTCAAATTCCAATGAAAGTGACAGCTGAGTTTAAATCAAAAAATCAAATTGATGATGTTCAGAAAGTAAAATTTACTTTTTAAATTGTTTATGTCATAAATAAGGCTTATATATTTAGAGTTGGAATGATCCTAAGGGCATAATACCTTCCTAAAAAACATCTTGACAATCTCATCCGATGAAAATACCCACCACTTACTTCTTCAACGACCTAAAAAAAAAAAAAACCCGAGTCAGAACAACTGTTCTCTATTTAGCATAATTTGCAAATTTAAGTAACCCTGCGTTCTTAAAAGCCAAATTGCGTTTTTTTTTAGTTAAATAGTAATTGTATACACCCACCAACCCAGCAAACATCACATCCGACCTTCAAGACACTTTCGCCGTTAGAAAACCATATGGTTACCAAAGCATCGTAATTCTATCAATCTGAGCTGTATAATGCTCCAACCTCGGATAGATAAGTTGTATTTAGCGCTTCTCTTCGAAAGAGATAAACGCAATAACATGATCCAATTAAATTTTAGAGAAATTCTCTCTCTTTTCGAAAAAGGACGTCAGTTAAAGACTTTGGCTTTCATTTCAAATATAATTTTCATCACCTTTTCGTAGACAGAGTCAAAAGCGTTCCTTCCCTCACCCAAGGGTTAATAAAAAAAAATAAAAATAAAAAATACGAGGAGGCAACTCGCATTAGCCAAGATGCAAGACACCGCCACGTTTCGGATATAAACAAGTATCTGGGTCAAGTTGCCATGGTGACCTCACGAAAGAGAATCGAATCTAGTTCTAATTAATTCCTTAACGAATAATGACAACAGACTACAGCACTTCTTAATATGTTCATCTCAAAATGAACATGAACAAAGTCGGCAGCAATGACGCCTTTATTTACCCACCTTTTGCGAAATAATAATCATCTCTGCTTTAAGAAATTGCTAAATTTTTACGAAACAAAAATGAAAAATCCCTAAAAATGCAAACTCACGTTTTATATAATTACAATACAAGACCAGATCCAATAAACATTACGAGTTTCAGTAAGGTAAGTTATATAAATATCCTACCACCAACTGTAGACTCAAACCCAAATCTGTTGCTAAATCTTTCTAAGGTTGATGTGGCGCTAAAATACCTTAGAGATTAATTTAAAATTTCAATAGAATTCGCTAAAGTATAAAAATAAACAAATAAAAAGACCAAAATTAAGTGGGCGTGAAGCCTATAATTTTAATTCGGAGTAAACACTTTTCGAAATTTAAATCGTGCGTCAAACTAACCAGTTTTTACCATTCTAGAATACCATCACTCTCTCTCGTATCAGTTACACATTCACACTAAAGAGGGAAAAACACGTACAAAGATATCTCAGTGTAATTATAATTAACTTCTATCCAATAATAAATTTAAATGAACATAGTAATAATAAGTTATAGGACAACAGGGCCTAAATACGAGATCCAGTCCATAAATTCGCAGAATTACCACCACTTTTCAATGAAAATTCAACGAATTTATTGACTGGACTGTGTGTGTGTGTGTGTGTGTGTGTGTGTGTGTGTGTGTGTGTGTGTGTTGTAAAGGTGAACGTAGGACTGCTTCCCTTCTACGTTGGCTGTGAATGTAATACAGAGGCTTTCATTTGTTCACGAATTAGTTCGTTACTTGGCTCCCATTTGTCCCTCCAACGGCGGGCTGTTCGCCCATTAAGCCTTCTTGTATTCCAGGACCCAATGCGCTTTACACTTTGTTTTACATCGCACAACTACTTTCCTTTAATACAATACATACATGCATAATTACTATATATATATATATACAGGGCGTCCCAAAAAATGTATACACACTTTAAATAATTATAAAGGCAGTGTTTATTAAAATACATTTCATTTTCAAAATGTAATAGAATCTACAGACATTATTTAATTGTTTTGTCAACGCCTGTTTTCAAACCGACGTCCGTTCTGGTCCAGGCACTGCTGATAACGCGAAGCAATGGAATCGCAAACATCACGAAACATTTCGTTTGGTATTTGTGTGCATTCTCGTTCAATGGCTGCTCTCAATTCAGCGACTGTTGCAGGTTTTATAGCGTAGACTTTGTCTTTTAAGTATCCCCATAAAAAAAAGTCTAGTGGTGTGAGGTCTGGTGAACGCGGAGGGTATTCTACGAAACCCCTTCGTCCAATCCACATCGTGCCAAGTACCACTCGCAATACTCCACTCTTCGGTCCGGATCATCATCTTCATTAATAGCATGGACTAATCTTGGAATGTAACTTTTCCATTGACAGCGCTTCAAAATGCGTTGGACAGACGATTCTGAAATTCCTACCTCACGACTCGCTTGCCGCACAGATTTTCTTGGACTTTGGTGATACGTTTCCAGTACTCTTTCTTGCTTTGTGGGGCTTGTCGATGTCCGTGGTCTTCCGGAACGCTTCTTGTGGACATTCTGAACAGTTCCATCGGCTTCAAACTTATCTCTAATTCGAGTGATGGTAAGTCGCGTTGGTGGATCTGTTTGAAACTCCCTCCTAAACTGTTTTTGCACTTGAACTGCGTTTTCACACTTCCAGTAGCATTTTAGAATGAATTTCCTTTGTTCAAAGCTTAGTCTGACTGCCATTATTAATTCTAATGGGTTTAACTTGGAAAGAAAGAAACATCAATTGAGCTATCAGCTGTTAAAGTGTGTACACATTTTTTTGGGACGCCCTGTATATATATATATATAATTTATGTACTCGTATGTACACCCTAATTAAAAATATTAATCTTTTTCTTTAAGTAAATAGCTTGTCGAGAGAGAGAGAGAGAGAGAGAAAAAAAACCGTTTTTGGTGAAAAAAAAACAAATTCTATAATACGCTGAGGTCATTTCCTCGAAAAAGACGAGTTAACTCAGTGGAAGTTCCTTTGTTTTTGTCTACTTTCTCGGACCCAATCACAATCACAACTTCAATAATACAACGGTTTAAACAGTTTTGAAAAATCACTAACGTTTCTGCAAGGTTTTCTATGTTCTACATCTGGATTGGTCAATTCCTGTTTGCTTGGGGGCCAATTCACCCCCATTCGTCTGGGGGTTATGGCTCTTATAGTGAAATATGAATAATAAAATAAATATTCGATATTAATGACTCGAAAAATGTTTACCCGACAAAGATAAAACAAATAATGATAATCAGTCAACAGAGCCAGAAACTAGCACAGCACTCAGACCAGACGAACGCAGCCCATTGTGTTAACTCCGAAATTATTATTGGCAGCCCCATCGAGAATCGAACCCTCGACCTCAGTGTCTTCGCTTATACGAAAACGGTGTTACTTATTGAGTCACACGCGCAGCCATGAAAAAAATTGTGCTATTACATTCATGGTTGGCAAAAACTCGGGTTTTATCGAAAACAACAACCCGCCTAGAGGTTTTATCGGGCTTCTTCATATTTTCAATGCCCAAAGTAGTATAAGAATACGGCTAAATAACTGAGAGCTTATTACAAAAATAACTGTTTACCACGAGTTGTATTTTCATTGGACAGTTAGTTATAGGTTTGGCTTGAAAATAAAATGCTCAAATAATTAATGTTTGTTATAATAGCTCAGTCAAGTTGTGTGACTGGAATCTTTTATTGATCCATATTTCATATTTCAGTAATGAATACTCTGCAAGAATTACTCTTTACATTATTTTATTACCGACTCGTCGATTTATTTATTTTTTTGGGGGGAGACCAGTTGCGTGGGTTTTGTGTGGCTGTTTTCAGGTGGGGAGGGGTCTGAAAAAACCCACCGGGGACAACTGGGTCGGGTCCAATCGGGCCAACCCTGATTACATTAAACTGCAGCAGAGCCAATAATTTCTTTAATATGTTATGATTATTTATATTTAGGTTTTATTAATATGGGGGATGGAGTGAGCTGGGGGATGGATGGAGTGAGCTGGGGGATGGATGGAGTGAGCTGGGGGATGGAGTGGAACCATGAAAAGAAAATTCAATTCTCTCATTTGGTAGCATGTTTTACGGAGTGTGTCGAATGCTGTCCGGAGAGTCCTACTGGAAAGCCGTCGTCGGAATGACATTCAAAATGTCGAGTACAGCTCCTCACCTCGTAAAACAAACTATTTCTAGTGTAATGTGTAGCCACTACTAAAGTAATAAATGCAAAAATGCTAACCCTATTTGAAAAATACAACTTAACACATTTATACATTTATTTTCAATGTCCGATAAAAAAAAACCCACACACACACACATATATATATATAACGCATACGGTAAGCACGCGCAGTTTTTGTACATCGAAGTATCCTCGATCAGGATTTAAACGCGGAATCTGACTCGAAATCGCGGACGTTGACCACTAGGCTACGATAGGATCCTGTCGTAGCTTAGTGGTCAACGTCTGCAACTCCGAGTCAAATGTCCCAGGTTCGAATCCTGATTGAGAATATATATATATTATATGCACCATTTCGATTTGCTGAAGTGAAGATGATCTAATGTAACTGACCTCTTCCAGGGGATCGTGGGGATGGAGGGGGGTTGGAGGCGGATTCCTCCCCGATGGAGGAGGAAAAGGAAGAGCGCTGGTCGCCGCTGAACACTCCGGAACTCAGTGAAGAGCCCGAGTGACGGTGAGAAGAGGTGGATGAGGAGGAAGAGCACGTGGAGGAAGAGGAGGAGGAGCTACCACCTTCTGGCACAGTTGGGGGAGCCACTTTTTTGGCATTGGGGGCGGCCTTCCCTCGGACGCTCATTCCACCCACTGAGGAGGAGGAAATACCATTAATGATTTTGACATTGAAAACCGCTTCTTTCGATCGGTTACTTTAAGATTACACTAAACACCACTTTCGACACCATGGAGCGTTCATCAAACACAAGTGGTACCACGATCGATCGGGCAAGCACCCAAGTTCTTAATTTATTCAATACACAATCTAAGCATACACAGTTCCGCGGAACTTTAAAAGGCTACGACCCGATGTATCAGGTCCTACCGTACCTAATATCTGAAGAAGAAAACGTGCTAAGTGTATTGAGGTAGGGGCCTACAAGCTTCTTACCCTTAACTTACTGAGGATACCATGCCAACTTCCGCTGAAGAGCGAGCCAATAAGAACCTTTTGTCCCCCCACTCTCATTATCTTGTTTACAAAGGGGTACTTTAAATCTGACCATGTTATTTTCTAACTTAATCATCATTATTCTTAAAGATTTTAAAACCATGTTTAGGTATATTTAAACTTCACCATACGGCTATTCTTAGGAATTTATAACATCGTGATCAGGATAGCTTAACCATACGTCTTTATTTTTACTTACTTATCCATCCAAATGTTAAGTGAGTATTCTAGGGATACCACAGATTTACTAACAGTTATTAATTTCACAACGTTTAGCCTTTTAACTCCGACTAGACTTGAAAACGTGTGCTCCTTACCGTCATATTCCATTCTGATCGAATTCCAAAAACTGACAGGCTGACCATTCGAAAGTACCATATCAGTTCGAATGGAACGAGTCTGCCTACTTTTCGATAGATTTACGGTTGTTCATTATTATTATTATTAAATATAAAAATTGTACAGTCGCGCAAGGAAGGCAGCAAGCATCTTGATATCGGTATGTATATATATGTCGAAAGATCATTACTAGAGTTTTGGATGTTGATTGATCGGAGATTCTGGGCCATATGATCGAATGAAAATAATACGTGTTAAATTTCATATTGTTGTCTTCTGGCCAATTGTAGAATGTGTTCGTGCCCGTTTGTAGAGATTCTATATCATCCGGGCGTCTTATTTTCCTATTAATTTTTGTCTCATCAGCAAAGGATTACTGTGCAATCACTTGTAACTTCATCTATATCAATTAGCATGATTATGAGTAGTAATGGAACAAAAACTGTCCTTTGTGGTACTACGGACCTGACTCACGGAGATACTCCTTGGACTGAAACGACTTGAGGACACTCACTACAGAAATTATATAGCCACTCCTACTTTCTCTGCTATTCCCATATATTTCAGTTGATGTGCTATGATTCCATGGTCACACTTGTCAAACTTCTTGGCAAAGTTTGTGTATATCACATAGTTTCATTGTTTTCGAGAGCATCAGTGATGATGTTATAGTGTCCTATTAGTATTAGTTAAGATAGACTCGACCTTTCGGACCAGAGGCCATGCTAGTTACCATTTAATTCCTCCCCGCCAAAAACACAGTAGTTAGATGAAATGTCAATGACACAGGTCAACAGTTTTTTGCCTCAGATGAACATACTAATATATTATATATATATATACCTTCGTTACCTTGTTTTTTTTTTATGCTTTAGTTGCTCATTCTGACGAAGGTCAAGCTTGTTCCTCCACCTTTGACCTACAGCTTAACGTGGAATCCGAACCACAACCCACGACGGATAGCCCGAACTAGATCACACGACCGCCGTCTGCTGTCACCGGGAATCGAATCCAGGGCCGGGAGATTCGTAGTCAGTGATGGTAATCACTACACTACCGAGGCGCATCATATACAGGGTGGTGCAAAAATCCCTATTTTGCTGAAATAATTATATTTCTATTTATTTTCTACCCATAGATGATGATGATGGGTGTACAATAACGCGTGATGGTAGTAACACTACGTATATCCAAGGGAAGGGGTGCAAAGAAATTTGAGAAAATATCGAAAGATTTCACAAACCAGGACCTACAGACAAAGCAATTCGCCAGCAAGTCAATAAATTTAAAAGAACAGGCTATGTTCATGATGAGGCAAGATCTGGACGTGCAGGTACCTCTCGAGAAAATGTCGAATTAGTAAGAAATGCCTTTGAAACAAATCCGAGAATGTCAACTCGCATACCAAAAACGACTGTTTTAAGGATTTTAAAATCAACATTAAGAAAAGAAAAGTTACCATATTCAACTTTCAAGTGCTGCAAGAGTTACGCGAAGAGGATTATCCAAGACGAGCCGCCATGTGCACACAATTGAAAAAATTCATACCGAAAACTTATTAAGTCACATTCTCTTCAGCGATGAGGCGACACTCCGCACGTGTGGAAAGGTTAATCGACATTGCCGTATCTGGGCTAGTGAAAAACTAACCGAGTTCTACGAATGGGAGAGAAAGAGATATTCTCCTAAAATTAATGTCTGGTTGGGTATGACAAGATCGAAGATTTACGAACCTGCAGGATCCGCGAACCACATTGTCGCCAGAGATGCTTGAGAATGTGTTCCGCAATGTAGTGGACAGATTTGAGATTTGCAGAGACGCTGGTGGTGCTCACGTCGAATCTTAGACCTGAGCTTGGCAAATAAATATACTGTACATCTAATTATGTTACAACATTTTTATCCTAAAATACTATTATTTCAGCAAAATAGGGACTTTTGGACCACCCTGTATACGAGGGTTGGTACGAAAGTAATGCCTTATTTTTCAGTCCATAAATACAATGAGGCATTACTTTCGTACCGCCCCTGGTGTGTGTGTGTGTGTGTGTGTGTGTGTCACACAAGTACCACCAACAGTATTAACCCATTTTACCAATATGTCGAACTTTGTAAATAAGTGGGCTACGTCGAAGGCTAGCCAATGTCGTAACACCACTTCCTGTTGATCAGCGAAGTTAAGCGACATAGTTGAATGGGAGACAGTCCTCTGTGTCCAGATTATGTAGCGACCCGTGGTTCAGATCCCACGTAAAGATGTAGGTCCCCTCCGTCCTTAGATGTTGCGAAAGAGGTTAAACAACCCATATAATTATTATTGTAAATAAGTAGGATTTTCTTGTACTCTGAGCTTAGGTTACGAGGTTAAGTTAAATGAAAAATTCTATGGAAATAACTTCTTCCATCTATAATCTATATACTAGATTAATATACTGTTTGCAGCACATTTGTCAGTCTTCACTAAATATGTACACGAGGATTTCCAGAAACTCGCGTTGCAAGGCCGGTTTCCAGATTGGCAGAGAAGTGAGAGGTAGTAGTAGTGAGCTCTTGTTAAACTAGCGCCAGTTACTACTATTTATTTTTTATCCTTCAAGAAGGTCATAAATAATAATACGTCTGAGAGTAACTTTATTTACCCATAAATTTATACACTAAAAAAAAAAAAGTCGTAAGCAATGTAACTTAGCATCATCAAGTGTTACATAAACTATCCTTAATTAGAGTTACTCTAACGAAGATAATGTATTCCTTGACAATGAACATAGCAAAATTAAGTGTGTATCCTCTAACTGAAAAATAATTTAGCGTATTTACTCTGAAATGACACAGGAACGTTATCTAAAACTAGTGCAAAGTTTCTCTCAAAAACTAGTAGACATGTTTAGTTCTTTTTTAACTGGAAAAAAAAAAAATTCTACAGGGTGTCCATAAGTCGCGCATCATAGAAAAAAAAAACATTTTTGTTTATTTTGTTATTTATTTGTTCGAAATGATTCCCACCAATCTCAAAACATGTTTGTAAACGAAAAAACAGGTTTCTTTGAATGTTCAACACATTTGGCCTGATGGAGACATAAATAAAGACATTGCTTATGTTTCTATGATGCGTGACTTTATAGACACCCTGTATTATTCGCGCAAATGACGCTTTATGACGTTCTATCATACAGAGTGGCCACAAAGTCCGTTTGCAATGTTCAAAATTACAGCCTCTACAGTATGTTGCCTCGTTTTTTTTTCATGCAAAAGGACTTCGTGGCCACTCTGTACATGGAGCCGAAATTACGTCACTTTTGATAAAATTGCTCTGAAAAAATACTAAATATCGTTTACCGAGCATTGTGCTATTTACTTACCATTCATTGTAACTTTTAATCCATTTATTACAAAAAATGCTTATTTTCATAATACAGGGTGTTCCAAAAGTCCCGTCACCCCCTACAAAATGTACATATTGTAATACCAATTTTATTTTTGTGATTAATTGAATTTATGTGATTCAGCGACTTTTTTTTCTTTTCCAAGTAGGGTATTAGAGTTGCGTGAACAATGGCAGACCAGTCCACTTACACTCTGGAGGAAAGGACAGTGTGAGCACATGGGCTCATGAAAGGTCACATACTGGCAAAACGATGCACGATATCCAGAATGATTTCAACACAAGATTCAATAAGGCGGCACCACCAAACAAGACTGTATTACGTTGGGAGAAAAAGCTGTTTGAAACTGGCTCCATCAAGGATAGACCACGGTCGGGAAAACCAACAACGCGAGCAGAACAATGTGAAGGTGTGATTGCATCAGTGGCTCGTTCACCTAAAAAAAATCACTTCGGAAACGATCACAAAAACCTGCAGTCCCCAATGACAGATTACATAACAAAAGATCTCTGCATGAAACCATACCGCCCGTCATTTGTTAATAAATTAAGCTATAAAGACATGAGTAACTAGGGTAGTAATTAGTAGCTGTATTTACTGTAATTAAAGTAATTGTTGCTAGTGACTTGTTTCTTAAATTACACCTACCGCATATAAATACAATTAATCACAAAAATAAAATTGGTATTACAATATGTACATTTTGTAGGGGGTGACGGGACTTTTCGAATACCCTGTAGAAGAGAGACTATATCGAGTGAAAATTTTCTGCAGAATTCGAAAGTGACAAAACATTAAGTCCCATCAATTTTATACTTTGTGTTACTTTAGGTGAGTTTGAACGACGGTTCAGGATCGACCTGCGGCCAACCCCTTTACAGCATCCCGCCTCATTTGCAAGATTTGGTGAAGGAGGGAATTGCTGTCTAATCTCCTCGTCCTCGTAGCCAGCCACGCATGGCTGGTCAGGGACTTTGCACAGGAATCTGTCCAGCTGGTTCTTGAAGTTATTCAGGTAGGTGTGCTGGAGATTCCTCACTTCTTTTGGTAAGACACTTAAAAGCTTTGGGTCTCGTATTCTGAGGATATTTTCCATCCTCGTTTTCATGGCCCCTTGTCCCACCGCAGCTGGAACCGTACAAAATCTGCCTCTTCTCTCATTCCACTTTATTTCTATTTCATTTCTAAGGTTAGGGACAGATCCCTCAAGTATTTTCCATATGTATATTATTATGTACCGCTCGCGCCTTCTTTCAAGAAAATAGAGTTCCAGGGATTGTAGTCGAGACCAGTAGTCTTCACCTTCCGTTTCCTCTATCTTGGACATAAAGTCCTTTGTATAGCTTCAATGTTATTAAGGTCTCGTTTTCTGTATGGGCTTGTTGAGTACTGAGCAATACTCAATTATGGGTAGGACTAGACTTTCATAATTTGAGCATGATGTTTGCTTTATGTTGAGATAAATTTTTATATTGATGGTTAGCGCGAATTAGGACTAGAGAGACGGGACCCGGTGACATTTTGAACGAAAGGGAAATGTAAGGAAGAGACCATTCCACTTTTTGCGGGTTTATTTAACTCATTAATTTTGAAAACAAGTATAATGACGGCGGAATCTACACTATTTTTTTATAATTTGGTTAAAAACTACATTTTTAAGGACAAATGTGGAACAGCGTCCCGCTAATAACAACAGCAGGGCTCACACTGAAACTGAACATCCAGCCTTTAAATTTATCTTTGGATGAGTTTTTCCCCTTAGCAACAGCACTGTAATAATTTTGCTCCATTTTAAAACAATCGTTTAAATCAGTGGACAGTGATGCACAAACCCTGGCCCGCGGGCCAAATGTGTCCCCCACGGGTCTTTTCAATTCAATGAAAAAGTTAGAATATAAAAGTGACCCAATTTATGACTTAGATGGAAAGTAAGTAGGCTAATACATTTAGTTATTTTCTTCGCTTGGCCCTCTCATCAAAAAAGTTTGTGCACCACTGGTTTAAATGTCCTATTAAAACAACATATTACACGCAATTTCATTTAAACTAATCATTAATTAACCCTTCACGGACGACTGGTAGAAATTGGTAACGTTTGAAATGCACGCATTCATAACTTAAACCTACAAAAAATTCCTGCTTTGAAGAGTTAATAATTATTATTAAGTATTATATTAAAATTCAACCTATGACATCAATAGTTGGATAGATGATCATCCTCTACGTTCAAGATGATGATGTGACCCGTGGCTCGGATTCCACCTAAAACTGTAGGTCCCCTCCGTCACATAACCTTTGCCTTTACGAAGGAGTTTAAACAAGCCCAAATATATTAATATCCTCCTGAATAGAAATGTTAGCCTTGCCTAAAATACTTGAATCGAAGTATTTTGTTAAGTACAGGTGCAGCGATGGGGCGTTCCCTAGGCCCTCTGCCCTATTTAATTCAAAGCAGGAAGGAAAGGGCAAATACTGTATATACAAAACAGATTGGCATTAGAAAGGCCTTGATTATTGAGAGCTTTATCAAAATAATCAAACGGTTTGGAACTTGCTATTCTCATCATCAGTGACCTAGAATTAAATCGTGTGATCAGTGACAGCTTTCTAAAAGAAATAATTAAAACTAATATATATATATATATATATATATATATATATATATATATATATATATATATATATATATATATATATATCGAAGTAATAATTACCTTAACATCCCGCCTTCCAACAAAAAATAATAATTATTTAACAACGAAGAAACTATCATGCACTAAGGTTAAAGTGCTTCATTTCCTTTATTAAGTATTGAGATTCTGAAAGACGAAATAAGTATTGAGATTCTGAAAGACGAGAGAGTCAATGAAGTTTGGATTATGAATGATTATGATTGAAAGTCGTATTAAGTTCACAATCCATTTGTGCTTGTACTTAAATATTTTGTCCTAGTTCAACTTCCAGTGTGATCGTAATCCTACATTTGTATCGACGCGGGGTAGTACCGCTAGGAGCAAACAAGACAAACGGACAACCCACGAACAAAGGTCGATTTCTCTTTATGGTTAAGGAAAGAATGAACGAGGGGGTTGATTTTTAAAGTTTAATATCGGGGTTTTCAGCCATGAAAACTACAGGGTGTCCACAATGTCTTGTCAACCCAGTAAAATACCAAATTATTTTCGTTTTTCTTTCAGACCCATTTGAAATGCGTGATAGCAGCAACTATACGATTGAACAACGCACATTGGCTAGTAACCGCGTCCATGAGCGACCACGTAATGGCAAAGCCAATGAAAATATTCGTGTACACTTCCAGGACCGATTCAGTCGTGCAGCTCTCCAAAAAGGAGCTGCACGATGATGAACTGAATGGGTAACCTAGCCCTTGATTTTATTATTAAAGAAAATATGTTATAGCTTTTAATATAAAGAAATATACAATCCTAAGCAACTTCCACGGATTAAAATATATTCTTTATAAACTTTTAATTACCTAATTTTATTCTACTTCAGTTATATTTAACAAAGGAAAGTGGTTTTATCAACCACTTTCAAACTACTTTATAATTTTTTATGGCAATTTAAATAAAGACCACTGAAAAGGGCTTCATAAGCCCTCAATAAACTTATATAAAAGGGTTCAGCAATGATAATTTCCTGAAGTAGAGAAAAGGAAATTGATGGAATTTTGTAAGTCGTCTCTATAACACCACATTATCTACACGGAAGTATTAAACCCATGATGTCATAGTACTGATTTGTTAGAAAGTTAGTAAATTTAACTTGGTATCTAAATTTGCTAAATCTTATTATAGAATACAACCTTAAAAACATTACTTTTTTTTCTTTTTTACCAAGACTCAGAACGTTTAACGAGTGGGAAAAAAAAAAAATTTGTTCAATGGAAACAAAACTTGGGGTACAATTTGGGTTGAGGTGAGCCCCCGTATCCCCTCCATTGAAAAGTCTGGAATCGGGGCCTATATTGGAAGTTAATTTGTGGGAAAAGTAGAGTCGGTAATTTGGAAAGATGTGATTTTAACCCGTGGTTAAGAAATTGAGGAAAGGTAGAACTATGGGTAATGTGGGTCGATTTCGATAGATACGATACACGTTTCGATCGTGGGATGATGTTTATCAGACCCTCATTCCGGTAGAGTGAAAGTATGAAATTCTTGGAAATAGACGAGTGGAGGGAGGCAATTATTAGTAGTATAGTTCTTAAAAGAATGGTAACTACCGTAATGTACGATCTAATCTGCGAGTATTTTGATGCTAAATATACACTTTCAGAAAGCGAAAAAAACCAAATCGGTAACGATTGGGTTTTGTTTTGGAAATTTTATTAGTCACCAAAATTAATAAAATACCCAAACAAAAACAAAATTAAACTAATATGTTTTTTATCCGTTTTAGAAATTGTTTCTTGGCGAATTTTTTTTTCCCGAAGGTGTACCAACTGTTCCAACAGCCAAGAAACACCGCCACATCCACCCTACGGACCAGTGAGGAAATGTGTGGCTAACCAACTAACAATAAATAAAAATTGTGTATACCGGTGTATATATATATATATTACTTACTTTTATTTATATTTGTATATATATATATATATCTTGCGGAACGCTCTTCTACACAAGCGTCGTTCTTTACATTAATTATACTGTGTTGTTTGCAGTTAAAATGTATATGTATGTACGGCATGCGAAGGTGTCCCCTCAGGGCATTTGATTCCGCTCGTATGTAGGAGAATTACGACTTCTGATTGATCGAGGTCCTTAGTGTAGTGGATAGCATATCCGACCAGCAATTGGATGATCCCGGGTTCGATTCCTGGGAGGTACCTCATTTTTCATTTGTTCGTCCCCTCCTCATCTTGTGCGGAACGCTCTTCTACACAAGCGTCGTTCTATATATATATATATATATATATATATATATATATATATATATATATATATATATATACAGGGGTTAGACAAAATAATATGAACACCCGCCGATTTCACCGGTTATCTTTACGGACTGCCCAGACACAAAGTAAACGGTCAAATGACTGGCAAACCTATTTAAATGCGTAACAGAGAGTGTATACGTCATGTTATAACCCTCACGTTGTTTTTACAGATCTGAGTGAATTATGAATTAGCAGTTATGAAAGACCTGTCAGACTTCCAAAGAGGGCAAATTGTCGGAGCGCGGATGGCTGGTACATCGGTGACGAAAACCGCTCAGATGTTCAATGTATCCAGAGGAACTGTCTCTATGGTCATGTCTGCATACCAAAACCATGGAAAGACAAGCACCGACAAATGCAATAGTGGACGCAAGAAGAAGCTGTGTGATCGAGACCGCCGGGTGCTAAAGCGCATTGTGACAAAGAACCATAAGACCACAGCTCCAAAGTGACTGCAGAGCTTAACCAGCATCTTGCAAGCCCGGTATCAACCAGAACTGTACGTCGCGAGCTCCATGGAGCTGGATACCATGGGAGGGCTGCAATTGCCAAACCGTTCCTTTTGCACATCAACATTGAGCGGCGCAGAAAATGGTGTAATGACCATAAGAATTGGTCAATGGACCGGTGGAAGAATGTAGTCTACTCCGACGAATCCTCCTTTACGCTATTTCCATGTTCCGGTCGAGTTACGTCTGGAGACAGCCTAAAGATGCTTATGACCCGACTGCCTGACCCCAACCGTTAAGCATGGAGGCGGATCTGTGATGGTTTGGGCAGCAATATCGTGGAATACTCTTGGCCCAGCTGTAGTACTGCATGGTAGGGTTAACGCCCAGGTCTATCTGTCAATATTGGCTGACCAGGTCCATCCCATGGTCCAAACGGTTTCCCAATGGCGGCGCCGTCTTCCAGGATGATAATGCACCAATCCACACCGCTGGGGTCGTTAAAAATTGGTTTGAAGAGCATGTTAGTGAAATAGAACGCTTGGATTGGCCTCCACAATCCCCGGATCTTAACATTATCGAGCATCTGTGGTGTCAGTTGGAGCAGCAGGTCAGAAGCCGATTCCCACCGTCGGCGTCTTTGGAGGAACTGGAGCAGGGTTTGCTCGAAGAATGGCTCAGGATTCCTCTAGCCACTGTCCAAAAGCTGTATGAATCCTATGGAATAGGAGCAGTAACGAATGATTATAATTTCCAGGAGTGCAAATTCTGCTACGACGTTTGTTGTGAACACATTTGAAATGTATTAACTCTACTGCTGTCGTTTTATTCCTACAAAAGAAAGGAATAACTAAATTATTTATATTTACACACACACACACGAGATCTTAAGCTACGAGGGGAATCAACTAGTCATGTGTCCCCTCACGCGATAAGAAAATTTACGACAAGCATACCAAACTCAAATAGCTCGAGTCTACATTTTTTTTTCTTTAGTTCACAGTAATTATCACTTTTCCAATTTTTTGTTACGTTCACCATACCTCATCTTGGATTTTTAAGGATACAGTGGTAGAGGTTTTAGAGTACAAATATGATACTTCAAAGTTTTTCACTTTTTTATTACTGGCCTCCCCCTCTCCATACCCAATGAATAATTTAGTTTTTAACTTTCGTTAACTTACAGAAACTTGTCGCTGATCATTCCATCAAATTCTAAGCCACTGATAATACGGTTAGTAAGTTTTCAAACGTCTATTTCAACTGAAAAGATTTTTAACCCGAAATCACAACCTATTAGATAGACCATGGCCAGAATGAAGGCGGCAAACAGATAAATTATCGAGATGACAAATTTTGGTGCAAGGCCTCCTCTTATATTATAAAGAGCTCGTCAAGAGTAGAAACATTTTGAAAATTATTTTTAAAGTTTTCTCATACAGTTGGTGCTTGTAATATAAGCAAATCACTTTTTGCTTCCAGTGACGTTATTGGACAACTTTACAGTACTAAAGGAGGCATGTAGCTTAGTTTTGAGGTTGCTAAAAGGTCAGTTCATACCTTCATAGTAACGTTTTTGGCAGGGTTGTGGAGTCGGAGTCGGAGAGTCGCACGTTTCAGGGCGGAGTCGGAGTCGGTAAAAAACTTCCGACTCCGACTCCAATTTCTGTGTCCTGTGTCACCCTTAATTTCTAAATCCTAAATACTAACATTTAGGTTATTTAGTTTTTTTGGTCAATAAACCTTATTCATTGATAGCCCAGCCCCTAGATTAAGTTTTTTTAATATTTTTTTTTTACATTTTCAGAATATACAATTAATATTTATTTAAATATAAAATATAAAATATAAAATTTCACACTTAGTGTGGTGGTGATGAAATGTATTATTATGATAATTATAAAGTGAAACACTAGAGGAGTCGGAGTCGTATATTTAAAATGTGAGGAGTCGGAGTCGGATTTTTAGATTTTTGACAATGTGTGGAGTCGGAGTCGGAGTCGAATTTTTGACAATGTGTGGAGTCGGAGTCGGAGTCGGAAAATTTTGGACCGACTCCACAACCCTGGTTTTTGGCAAACAAACACACGAAAAAGGTAGCCACCGACCAGGGCGACCATCGCTAGTTTGAGAACGAACGCAGAGAGCTCTCTGCAACATATCTGAGGTCCAGTCCATACACGTAGTGTGTTTATAAACATCGTAAATAAAGTCATTTTGTCACAATTAACAGTTCAGTGTTATAAACTGGACTACAATGAACTTTTCTCTTGGTGAAAACCCATGCTTACAGTCGCCAATGAAATACCGATACTAAGATTAACATGGAATAAAGATGACGCAAAGACTTATGATACTCTGATCTTAATTTAATTCAAACCGACTAGGTACATATGGTTATGGGAGGATAGCTATTCAGTAATTTCAAGAAGCCTGTTTGCAGCCACATAAATCAACGCATCGCTTTCATGGTACTGACACGATATGGAAAGGCTGGACCGGTATTCACTGAGGGTCCCTTAATTAACTTAAATTCTGAAATCAGAATTCGATTAGAAGGGTATAAGCGTAGTCAGCAATGGATAGCGCCTCTAATCACTGTATGGTATAGAGCATACGGTACAAGGCCTACTGTATTTCAGCCACACACAACAAGATTCGTAGGGTTATCTTAACCCCTTCACTACGATGACGAGTACGCGTTCGTCATGGTTCCTCCCGTGACGCGCTACGATGACGAGTATGCGTTCGTCATGACTAATGTTGGTTATTTAGAAGCAAATATTTCTCGTAGTGCGCTGCAAAGCTTCTTCTTTGATATTCGAAGTATGGACTGGGAGTTGATGATTCGTACCTGTGTTGTACGTCGTGACGCGAGTCGTTCAGAAAGGGTTAATGACCTCATAACTACCTAATACTGAAATTAATCATGAATCTACTAATCTTATTCATAAAATTTGAAGCAGCAAGTATTGTATTTGTACCCTAAGAGGCCCCAGTGGGACAGGATCTAGGGTTTGTCCTGTCCCAAAGCTGGATCCTATCTGCTTTGCAGATAGCTGGTGAGGGAAGCTATATTTTCGGGCCTCTCTGCGCAGGGCTGTGGAGTCGGAGTCGCAGAGACGGAGTCAGAAGCAATTTTGGGTGGAGTCGGAGTCGGCAAAAATGTACCGACTCCGACCTCAATATAAAATCTTAAGAAAATACTATTTTAAGTATAAATAATAAATATAAATCAAATATATTTATTATTTATACTTAATTAATTATCAGTATTAACCCTTACTTTTTTTTTTCTGGAAATATTTTTATAATTGTGATACTGATAACTTGATAAGTTTAATTTCAAATTATTATTGATAAAATTATTTGTTCTAAACTTCAATGCACAATGTCAGAGAGACTTCCAACGAAATCAGCTGTGTTTGAACACTTTACAATCACTAAAGATGGAAAGGAGTCAGAAGTCAGGAGTCGGAGGTTTTGTGTACCGACTCCACAGCCCTGTCTCTGCGAGTAACCCGATGCCCACGTTGAGCTTTCCATCATGAAAAAGAAAAAAACTATAGTATTTGTCATATATCATTACTTATTCGAACTATAGTGGATGTAATTTCCCAGAAGAGTTCCTTGTTCCATGCACGGTCTGTGTTTAACATATAAGTTTCTCAGGGGACCATTCTGAGTTTGTGTATATTAAACGGACGTTGTGCCTTGAAAAGTGAACGCTCAATGTCCCGGTTGAGGTTTAAGTTTTGTTTTTTGGCTAAAAATACAATAGTTACCCCCTTTTTCTTTGCCGTATTCAATCCGACGTGAATGCAACGAGTTTCTTGCGTATATTGAGGTTCTGAATGTAGTAGGCTAGATGCAAGTTGTAAACCCTAGATCCTGTCCCAAAGCTGGATCCTATCTGCTTTGCAGATAGCTGGTGAGGGAAGCTATATTTTGGGGCCTCTTTGCGAGTAACCCGGTGCCCACGTTGGGCTTTCCATCATGAAAAACTATAGTATTTGTCATTTATCATTACTTATTCGAACTATAGTGGATGTAATTTTCCAGAAAAGTTCCTTGTTCCATGCACGGTCTGTGTTTATTATATATATATATATATATATATATATATATATATATATATATATATATATATGATACACTCAGACAGTGCATGGAACAAGGAACTCTTCTGGGATAATTAAATCCACTATAGTCTGAATAAGTAATGGTAAATGACAAATACCATAGTTTTTCTTTTTCATTATGCTAGCCCGACGTGGGCTAGCATCATGAAAAAGAAAAACTATGGTATTTGTCATTTACCATTACTTATTCGGACTATAGTGGATTTAATTATTCCAGAAGAGTTCCTTGTTCCATGCACTGTCTGTGTGTATCATAAAAAACTCAGGGGACCATTCTGAGTTCATTCCCATATATATATATATATATATATATGGTTCAGCAGTATAATATACGTATAATTTAGTAGTTTGTACTCGCTACAAGACGTACGTGTGTGTGTGTGTGTGTGTGTGTGTGTGTGTGATGGAATACTGATCACAACCTATAAATTTTCAATTACTTACGCTTCAGAAACAGCCCTTGGCTACACACCAAACCAATGAATGCTATTACAGCTTCAGAAAACACTATCCTTCGTGCTTTTCATGCCTACAATAGTCCTAGGAATTTGGGGACTAGTTTAATTAACTCAAAAGTATCAACGTCCGTTAAGTCTAAATAAAGCTTAAAATACAATTATGCTTAGGCCGATGACATTTTAAATTTTAAAAGGCTACAAATGATATACGGCAATGGATTATCATATTTGCTTTTGGTCTATACATTAAAGGTATATAGTAGCTATCATAAATCCCGAAGCATAGGTTTTAGTGTTTATACCGACCTTCAAATGCTAGTAACAAGCCTGAACTATAAGTCTTGCCTAATCTAGTTGGTTTACAGGTTTATAACTTCGCCCTCAAATAGACCTGAAGGAGTTCTACACAGGCCTATGCGTAAAATCAGTAAATAATTTAACAAATATACCTTCCAAAGATTTAAGTAGGCATAATTATGAATGTCCCTATTTAACTTAATTCTAAATTCCACGAATTAAGAAAAAATGTCCTTTTTCTTAATTTTCGACGAATTGTTTTTAGTTACAATTACGAATATGACATTCCCTTGAAATTTCGACATCCTAATGAATATATACAAATAGGCTCTATGTATGCAAACCTAAAACTGCCTTTTTCCAACTGGTCTACTGCAGTGTACTCCGTAGGCCGGCTGCTAACAAGGCATGGCAGCTTTTTATTATAAGCACTCTTTCATTTTACGTATCGCAGAAGCAATATAAGCTAGAGAAATAACGAGCATCCTATTAATCTATAGGCGCGTACATGTTATATAGTATAAATTAAATCAATCAAGTTGGTAGGGTGAGCAGGATCATTACTCAAAGAGAGTTCAAGTCTCTAAAATTAATCTCGGTTTACTGGAAATTGTAACACAACTAATCGATGACATTTTCAAACAAATTAACCATCATAAAGAAAACAATCACCTATACGCAGTAGCGCCCGCAGGGGGGAGGGGGGCCACTTTGACACGTGCCTCCACCATCGTCCATAACATAACATGCATATAAATATTGCTATTATATGTAACTCTATGAAATTTTTTCCTATAAGCAGCTATACATGAAATACATGCACCTTTCCCAAATTTTTTGGATTTTTAACGAAATTACAAGTTCATACGAAAAATCAGAAATTCTTTGACAAAATATAAGAATCTACCGAAATTATAAAACAATACAGAAAATCTACCGAAAATATGTTAATGATACCATCTAATGATATTTACACCGTTGAATGTATATACAGCCTTGTTTAAATCTAAAATTTACACATTTTTTGTAATTATTGGAACAAATAAAGTAAGCATCATCAAATTATTTACCCACAAATCTCTCTTCCTCGAAATTTTTTACACTGGTGAAAACTTTATATTTACAGTACATCATGATGTACATCCAATATATAGCTGACATTTTTTTATATAAAATTGTTATCTACGTGTTAGTATGCTTTCATTGCTTTTGTTTAACTTATAAAAGTATAAATACTCAAGATTACTTATACAGTAAGATGTTATCTTAAATATCCTCCTTAAATTACCAATATGATCATTGGTATATTTCCCAATATTATAATTGGTATAATTTTATCCAGGTTTATCCAGATAATGTAGTGGAAGTGCCCCCCCGCTCCCCATCAGAAAATCCTATGGGCGCTACTGCCTATAATTATCAATGTCACTATAGGTCTCGGGCCTATACCTAACCGAGAACCAAATACTGTTTAGGAAGGGGAACTTGATGCCTCTTACTAAATAATCTTAAAAGATTTAATTTCATTATGCAGTTAGGTATTTGTTTCTCATCTGTGATAATCCAAACTTCAATCATTGGACTTTGGCCACTACAACTCGTTTATAAAATTGTAATGAAGCCGTATTGATAAAAGCATCCAAGAATACAAACTCAGAAAAAGCTCGGCTATGATTTAATGTTTACAAATTGCCTAAAGATCAATTTAAGCCTCAGCCGTCAGCCTCCCTCATACTGTTATTAAAGCTCTAGGAACCTAAATCTTTTGACGGATCGGCATTCGTGTTTCATGGATCATGCACAGATCGACAGACGGCCCCATTTCTTTCCAAGGACTTCTTGAATAAATGAGCGATGAAATCTGGAAAAAGTTGACACCAATTACCTTCATCAGCTTCCTCATTTTATCGAAAGAAAGGCAACCTGCAGTTCAGTAACCGTAAGAAGGCCTACTGGCCTAAAAGGGATCTTCCCTTCAAGGTCTTCAATTTAACAATGAATGAATGAATGAGAGATTAAATACCTCTGAACTAAATTTTAAAAGCGTTACACAACAGCACCTAATATAAACCTTGAAAAAGGAACAAGCACTACGGTGGACCAAACTATATGATAAGAGAAGCAGACGAACATTTTTGGAACTGCATTCCGATGCGATGCCCACATACGGGCAAAAACAAAAGCTAAAGAAAGACCACATGTGCCCACATAGACCGAAACCAGCTTTATTATGAATTTAGACTTCCTTTTCGACAAATAACCGTGTAGCAACAGTAATAATTAATAAATTTCTTTACAGGCCAATCTATGAGCGGAAGTTAAAACTTATTTATTCTCAGTGTATATCTATCACCTTTATCAGGTTGTTTACACGTACTAAATGTAAACTAAAAGAGCAAGGTTAGTAAGCAGCCAGTCTTCAGTCTTGGCAATGCAAATACATTCACAATCTAAATCAGTTTCTTGCATAAGTAAGTTCACATCTGGGTTAAGCTGCGCCAGTAGGCAAGATATCTATCATTTTAGGCCTAGCTGTCAAACAGTAGCATAAATTATTCACCAAGAATTTTAAAAACAAACGGGTCAGGGTTTTACTTGTTAAACGAGTCAAAGGAATCTTACATAAGGGAAGACTTGTTAGGCCTACGTCATTTTAAGTCTTCTGAAATATCGAGGTATATCTCCAAACTTGTATTTTTTGTGCTGTATGTAAATCATTAATTAAACTTGCAGTCCATCGTCGTTTTTACGAACACTTTTACTGTCAGTTGTAAGAGAAAAATGAAGTTGTCACCCAGCTGGACCAGACACGTTTAGGCCAAGGCCTGCAATGTTTTGGCAATAATCTAACAAATGAATAGCCGAATACCTATACTGAGCTAAAGAACGCCTTCAGCTTAACCTTTTGGTTTTGTGATTTCTAAAATCCAATAAAATCCAATAAAATGAATATCTAGGTTACCCTGAAGGCTAAGTGAAAACCCTCAATTCAACAGCGAATGGCCTTTCACTGATGAAATACTGATTAGTATGGATTTTATTCTAAGGGCGAAAAAGATGCCATATCATTACCAGCTTTAAAATTAATAAAATTACATTTTAAAAGTGTCTGGCGTTAAATGGCAACTTAAACTATTTCCAAACTTTGATGTTCCAACTTCGACGATAAGAAAACAATTAGATCGAATAACAGCACGTTTTAATTACAGGTTTCACTTATCGTAGGCCTATATAATAATAAGCCCCAAATGCACACTATCGTACATTATTTGACAGGCCCAAGGTAAAAGGCCAAAAAAAGTAACTCATGGAAATACCTTACTATATCAGCTTTTATATTCTTTATGCGTAAATTTAAGGGTTGAATTTTAAGTCTCTTCAAATTCTTGGATTCGGCGGTGCCATGGCACCTTTCGATACCACTGCCAATCGAAAAAGGAACAATGAAAGGCGAGCCTTAAGCTAAATTCCACAATTACAGTCGTGAAGTGATATAGTCAAATGCAGTAGGTTGAAACGCATCTCCCAAAGCTAACGCCTACTTTTGTTTCTCTGCTTTCCATCACGATGAGCAGTGACCGAAGGGAAGCTTTTGCCATATTTGAGAGCATCATTTTAACCCACCAAGTCCCTGACCGTGAGTGGAAGGAAAGGAGACTCAGCTCAGATATGCATTAATAAACTAATTTAGCCTTCTTCCACACACTACAAACGCATTCCAGAGGAGGCTATAAGCTCTCTAACTTCTATCTTGGACCGTCCTTTCTTTTCACTCATTCACAATATATATACGTGTGTGTATATATATAAATATAAATGCATTAATATAGGAAAATCCTTAGCGCTAAAGGTTATTTCCGGTTAAAGAAAAGTCTACTCCAACTGGTCCTGGTTCGTATTTTTTTTAATGGGTTAAATACAGGTTTCATCCTCAGAATTCCAGAATTTCAAAATAAAAAGGGCCTACTGCAAGCTGGCTTACGGCCTCGAAAGTCTACCCAATAGCATTATTCTCCGGAAATGAATAAAAGTTTACGCAAAAGGTATTCCCGTTAATTTTTTTGAATGTAATTATAAAATTACGTGTAGGTTTTGTCAAATAGGTTTACTGCACGTTCCCTCTTCACAGTTTTGTTCTGTAACGGCTTGGCCTACGAATTCCAAATGGAACAAGATCACTATTATGATCGTAGGCCAAGCTTACATACACGGTACGTACCGTACGTAGGCCCTAAACGGACACCCGAGGCTTGACTAGTATTCCTTTAGGAACCTACAATCTTTCCGCTAAAGGCATCGTACAGTTCCCATTCCTCGGACGGGAAAAAATTAAAATCGAGCTGACAAGTGGTTCAATAAGAGTTAGGTACCAGGAGGAGGGAGTGGGGGTTAAAAGACAGAATTCGGGCTACGCGAAATCAAGATGCTAATATAAAAACTCCCAAGATTTGGCAATTCGACACTTCCAAGTCAAGGATCTTAACCCTTAACGCAGCTCCTATTACTCTTTCCATGTCCACCTTCAAAGTTTCAACGCAAGTGACAGCTAAGTCCGTCTTCTGTAACAATTCTTTACACAACCAGACCAAGCCCTGGCTTCTAGAGGCCTAATAGGCCCTATAGGTAAAATTATTTTTAATATTTCAACTAGCATACCTAAAAAACAAACCGAGATGACCTATTCTGCCCACAAAGAGCATACACTTCCAGGTGGAAGCTTTATCGGGTTTGGACAGTCCACGCAAACTAACAAATTTAAGTCTAGCTCAATATCAAACCCAGTCAAGGACTATACTATCCCAAGCCATTATTGGAAATGGGGAAGGGGTAGTGACGAACCCGTTGCACGTAATGCATTTGGCTCGACCCCTTTTAAATGGGACTTATTTCACCTGGTTGGCGAGGTGTTACCGCCCCGCTTCAGTACACTCAGATCGGTGAAAGACGTGAAACAAATCAATCGATTAACCTTAATATCAGATAAGGGTTTAAATTAAAGGCCTACCTTTATACAAAATTGGGTAGGTCCTAACAAATAATACCCGTAGCCTCTGTTAGAAGGCGAACGGTACAGATAACAATCGTTATAGGTGTTTCGATTTTAACTGCAAGAGAGAGGATTGTTGGGTGAGATGTCGGAATACTTACTCTTAAGGAGTGACCGCCATGAACCTCCGAAGCTTTTCAAGTTTCCTTGCTTAGACCTCGGTGAATGCGGAGGGAAGGTGTCTCCTGACGTCACTGTCGGGGTTCTGTCCACCGCAGACATCTGCCTGTACACCATTTTAGGGGGGTTCCTCAAAAGGGGAATCTGCGCTTCAGTTGGGCAGTGGCACGATGACACATTTTGGCACGGGATTTCGGAAGGAAGACCAAAAACCTGAAGATCTTCGACGGAGGTGGCGGCGGAGGACAAGTTTGTGAAGGAGTGTGACCTCATCGGATGTGGGTGACCTCCCCCCCTCTCCGCCGGGGCGTTATTCGCCGGAGTGAGAGACGCCCTCAACTCAGCAACGAGGGCGGCCGCTTCTTCGCCCGCGGACCAAAGGAGAGATTCGTCGCTCCGTGCCCGGCTCAGGTCGAGATAGGAGTACGTGGGCCCCGTATCGGCGAAGCTCTGGTACGTGGAGGACAGTTCCCGTCCGCGCCCTCGGGCTACCATTGTGGGCCGGTTCTGACGCCGACGGCGGCGATTCGAAGCGGAGCGAGGCGACTGACACCGGGGGGGGTTCCACTGGCATAAAACATAGAGCGGACTTGGAGGAGAACCTTCTACGGCTACGACGTTAGTTTTAAAGGTACCGCTAATGAACACGAAGAGGTGCAGTGCAGCACCGCAGGCCGATTCTTTGACGTTTTGTGGGTAAACTTCACAGGGCACTCATGAACGCCCTTCACTCAGTCAAACCGAGGTTAAAAATGGTTACAAGTTTATTTTACCGAACATCATTCCACCAAATAAACTGATTAAACAATTTTAACGACATTAAAACATTTACTTTGAGCTAAAGAGACTAATCAAGTTAAACCTACAACAACAGGTATTGTAAGCCTATGCGAAGAGCCTAGAAGACAACATTGAGATTATAACAATAATTCCACTAATTTGAAACAGTAAAGCTTAAGACTAACAAAGACATTCTTTAGGACCAATTTGCCTAAAGAGGATCCTAAGCATAGAATCCTCCCAGATAATAGGCCTAGAGAGAGAGAGAGAGAGAGAGAGAGAGAGAGAGAGAGAGAGAGAGAGAGAGAGAGAGAAGAGATGCCTATCTTATACCAAACTGGGCCTAACTACAAGGGGAAAGTTATTTACTCGTGTCTAAACGTTTTGTGGAGCACATTTTAGCCAAACCTTCCGTAAATAACACGAGCATTTAAATACTTTTAAGCCAGTTATTAAAACTTGTAATCTTGAGGGTAAGGCCAGATGGCGACAAACGTGATAATGAAGGTGCCAAACCTGGCCCAGTTCGAAGGATGTTTTTTTTTTAAACACGACAGTGAAGGCACGTTGAATATTTGAGTTAATAAGGTACACGGTACTGAAGATAAACGTTCTTATCATAATTACACTGGGCTCGGTAAGACGTTCCTTATCGTGATCTATCGACCGAGAGCATGAAAATCCATTTTATTCCAAGATAAGAAAAATCAGTAAATTCGAAAATGTCCACGCAAGCCTAACGCGTCCCTTAACACTGATTGGCACGTCAAATTTAGTTTCTGGCTACAAAGGACAGGAATACCTTAAGTTCTCAGCTACAAAGCTAAGCCAAAATTAAATTTATAACTTTAATAAACCCCACTTGAGCTTACGATAGCACCTATTCCTAGGCCTACTACGGTTAGGCTCGCCGCTCGTTCGACATTTAACAAAGCCACATAAGTTACCCCTCTAGCTCTAAGTTCAAACCATAACAAAAACCTTTATGTAACAAGAAACTGGAGAGCTTTGAAGGCCAATTTTCAATTCCATACACGGAACTAACAGACATCACTGAAGGTGTAGGCCTACTTTTGTTTTATCCTACAATCCTGTTACGCTAAGTAAAGCAAAACTAGCCAAAGCCCATGCCAATATATTTTTTTATTATTATGGTAGGTTTACCCATACTTTCTTCATAGTACCCTACGAGAATAGGTTCGTCACCCGATTTACCCAGGCCCTGGAGCCTACTTAATGGTTACATTACTAATTTTAATAAGCCTATGGTAGAGTATAATGGCCTTTCGGACTAATTAAGCTAAGTGTAGAGGAGAGGCATTGCCAAATTAAGTTTTAGCCTTAATCCCTACGGTACCCATTATAAAAATTACACTAGCAATACACGGGGTACACCAATACCCCGGAGAGAGTTTAAGGGTTAATTAGCCTAGTAATATGTAAAAGCTTAGGAAAGCACAAGATAGGACGCTATTCGTTTATTTTTGGTTGGTTGAATAATTTGGGACGCCAAAATAGGATATTGCCAAACCATTGAGGCTAAGGTCCAATCATGAATAAACTCTACCCTATTCATTACTTTATTCTCATTTACATTATCACTACGATATGGTAGGCCTAGGATATAGGGGCCTTTTTTAATTGGTTTAATTTTCCCATTTACATTTTACTCCCATTAAAATTGTACCTTCGTGTACCCGTATGTAAATTTAAATTTAATTTAGGCTTGCTTTAAAGGTAGGCCTAAGTTACCTACTTCATAGTAGGCCCATCATGATATATTGTATTAGGCCATGATAGTTGGAGCCTAACTAGGGATCCCATGCTTTCATGACAAATGCTAACTTAGCTGATAAATTCCAAAGAACCTAAGACTGAGCTCATTTTTAAAAAATTAAGAATTAAATCAGTGAAGCCTTATTAAGCCCTAATACACAAAAAATAAAACAGTGTCTATACAGCTTATGAACCAAACCAGCACGAATGAATGTTCTCCCTCATCACAACATCCTTCCACCGTGTCTGAAAACATACTGAACGAAGATCTTTGAAAAATTGTATGTTCTTATTTTTCTCAATTTTCTGCATGTCTTGCGTACTGAACTGAGAACAAACGGACGAACAAATTTACTTTTTATGATTAAGTGTAAGCGAAGTCTGTGTTAAATACTGTTATATACGCTATGAAAGAACAACATAGCATTAATTAGCATTTAATTTAACATTAGTAACAGTATTTGAAAACAGAATATAAGCACTGTTGCAATATTTTTTGCAATAAATGAGATGCAATTCGTTTTGCAATAATCAACATTTTTGCACGACCTTTCGCGTGAATCATTTAACGCCTATTACATACAGGTCATTAACATTATTGTTCCAGAACCAGCTACAAACGAGATATTTGAAAAATACGATATTTTTGCTAAAACTTGAAAACTAACTGTTATATTGTGTAAAATGAGATAGTATTTTGACGGACTGCTTCATCTTAAAATTGAATATTACATGAAGCTGTAGTTGACCCAAGTCAAGTATGTATACCATAATATAAACTTACAAAATGTAATGCATAAAGACTAACCCAAATATGCAAATGTCGAATTGATCACGAAGGAAAATACTATATGATATTTAAATGAATTGCAGTAACTATTATTATCATCACCACCTGTTATCCGATAAATAAACATGGTGGTACATCTTAATACGAAAGCAATCGATGAAACAGGTACAAAAGCATCCGATTCCTTTCTAGCTGTGAGATGGTAAATAAAACGTTTACCGCCCAATTGAAGCCTACAGAATCCTACAGGATACGAAGCTGGACTCGGGAGCAACTCTTTGCCTTCCAGCAAAGGGTTTCGATTCCTCTTCAGATCTGAAAAAGATCGTGGGAAAAAAGACTTTCCCGGGCAGAATGGCCGGAAGTCCGTTGGGTTGAGCGGAGGAATACTGCGGTAATTATTCTGAAGCTGTATCCGTCATTTCTTTATTAAATACAGTATAACGTCGTTGGCAGAAATCTTTACGAGGAATTATTATTCACTGTACCATTACAATTCGTCCCAGTACCTTTTATATATATATATATATACTATCACATTAAAAAACATTTTAAAAATGGAATTATACAGTGTCACAAAAGTTATGCACCTATAAAATAAAATAAAAAATATCATATCTTCCTGAAGATTGGTCCTAAATCAAAAGCTAATCCTTACTTAAATCGTGAAATTTCCTCTTCCCAATGGTATACACGACATTTTACCACATTTTGATCTCTCTCTCCTTTCAGCAAATAACCAAGACAAGGTCGCAGTAAAAAACCTGGGAAGCCGGTAGAAGACGAGAGAGAGAGCGTGTTCACACGCTTTTTAGAGACTTCAATTGTGTTGGCGAAACTTGGCAATATTGTTTTTAAGCGTAGAAAAGCCCACATAATCAAAGTTGGATCTTTTCGGTTTGGCAGACTGCTACAGAGTTTTACGAAACTTAGCAAATAAATTATTATTTACAAATTTTATCTTAAGGAAATGTCTAATTCCAAACGTAACTTAACTAAACCTAACCTAACTTAGCCTAATTTACATTTCCTTTAAGATCAAATTTGTAAATAATTGATTTGCTAAGTTTCGTAAACCTCTGTAGCACTCCGCCAAACTGAAAAGACCCTCAAAGTTTTTTTAGTTAAGCTGCAAATGTTTTATTTTTTTAATTAAAAAGGCTTTGATTTCGCGACGACTGCATTAACTCTCTCGTCATTAGCAACGCTTATCGTGATTATTTGCTAAAATGGGACAGATTTCAAAGTGTGGTGAAATGTCGTGTATACCACTCGAAAGAGGACTTTTGAAGCTTTAAAACAAGTGTCTCAAACACGCGCCATTGTAACGTTTCCGGTGTGGTCCACATGAAAGTCAATGAATTGTACTCGGCGTAAAAGCGATTCTTGAAATGGGAACATCAAATTCCCGACAATGAATTTCGTGTTGACTACATTTTAATTTCTTTTCATTTTAAACGCTGTACCTGCTGAATGATTGCTTTTCCTTGGCATTTGGCGGTATAGTCTAATTTTGCTGGATGGTATGCACATCTTGAGTGTGATGGAGTGCTAGTATAAGTTATGTAGCCGATGACACACTTTCGTGAACTCATATACTGTATATATATATATATATATACCGGGTTGCCCAGAAAAAAGTAAGCTATTGCTTTTAAGGTTTTATTTTAGTTCTTGACATGGTAAAATTGGGTTCGCTATTCTTGACATGATCCAAAGAAATACAAAATAAATAATACCTGTTAATAAATACTCCTTTTATTGTCTATATTATGACATCAAATACTCAAAATATTCACCACCTTGTTGGACACAAAGCTCCAAACGATGGCCAGTTATCAATTGCCCTGTTTATGAAATTTTGTGGTAGCAAATTCCATTCTTCGACACTCTTTTCTTTTAATTGATCAATGTTAGAGAAATTAGTATTCTTTACACTCCTTTCTTCAGTTCATCTCATATTGCATAATCAAGAGGAGACAAATCTGGGCTGTTGCCAGGACAATCTTTAGGTTTTATGTAGTCAGGAACTTCTTTGTTTAAATATTCAATTGTAAGGTGAGCAGTATGATTTGTTGTACCATCTTGCTGAAATGTATATCGATTTGCCGAAATTTCGCGAATTTTTGGTAGATGTTTCTCTGATATATTGTTACAATAATAAACAGCATTCATTTTAACACTGCTTTCAACAAAAACAACATCACTTTTACCCAGTTTTGAGACACAGCAGGAGATTATTAGTTTTTTAGAAAAGTTAAACCGTTGATTTAAAAGTCTTTCCGGTGTTACTTCTCTCTTGGTTCTTGCTGTAGAATACATTCGATTGTTTTGTGTAGTGATGGGTGATCGAATTGAAAATTATTTTTCATCACTAAACCAGATTCTACTGACATTGAGAAATCTTTCAAGAAGAACTTGACATGCTTCCATTCTGTTCATCTTATTGACTTCACTCAAGATCTGCACTGGATAGAGTTTATAAACTGTCAATTGCGGATCTTCTTTGACAATTCGTTGTATAGAACTTCTTAAAATTCCGGTTTCTGCTGCAATTTCATTTGGTTTCTATGCGTTCCAGGCTTTTTTTCCTGGCTTAGAACCATTTCCTCAACCATTGCAATATTTTCATCAGTGCGAACTTCTCTTTTTCTTCAACTACCTTTGGTTCTAGCAACACATCCAGTTCTATAAATTTTTGAAATATTTTTTTCGATAAAAATTCGTTTTAACACCCATTCGAGTATGTGTTTGAAAATATGTTTTTCTGGTGTTATTCGATGCATACTATTCGAATCTAACCTCCAGTTTCCCGGGAAATGAATAGTTTAACCTAACCTAACCTCTAATCTAACCAAATCTAAGCACCAACCTGCTTTAATCCGTGACCGTGAGGGTACAGAGAGGCTACACATTTGAGGAAATGGTGAAACCGTTCTGGTGCTAAAAATATTAAGTTTGAATGGGCGTTAAAACGAATATTATCCTTTTTTTCTACACCAGAACGAGTCCATGGTTTATTTGGAAACATTGATATAATTTTTCCGGCACCATAGTGTTTCTCAATACATAATTGTTTTATCAATATGAGATCTTCTTGACTATATGAAGGCATTTTTGATGGGTGATTAAATATGTTTGAAAAATCTGCAACAAAGATAAATAGAGTATATTAAAAATAAATATTATAAAGACATATAGAAGTGGTACATATAAAAGCAGATTATTTATTTAAATCATTATAAAAGCAAGCAAATCTTCACAGTAGTAAATACAATAGTTGATAAAAGCAATAGCTTACTTTTTTCTGGGCAACCCGGTATATATATATAAAGCCAATCAATCCATGTGCAGTGAAACTGAAAAGCGATTACAAGGCCTTTACTGTCTGTATTTAGTCAGTATACGTGACGAGGAGCACTGTTGAATACACGAAAGAACTTAGAATAGCTTTTCATTTTCCGCTCTGGGTTTGCCTTATTTATTTTCATGTGTTTACTTGTTAAATTCATCCCATATATGAAGATATATATTAAAACCTTAGTTTTGCCTGCGCCCGAATTGTTCATTCTGACGAAGGTCAAGGTTGTTGCCCCATACACAGCTGAACTTGAAATCCGAACCGCAACCAACCTGGGAAATCAGAAATTACGAAGTCCTCATCCGGACTAGATCTCACGACCTCCCGATCAGCAGCCCAACGTCTTAACCACGAGGCTAACCAGGGTAACCATTTATCTACCAACTAATTCTCTTGTATGGAAGACTGTACAGCTGGGTGAGATTAATGACGCCTCGGTGGTGTAGTGGTTAGCGTTGCTAACTACGAATCCATTGGCCCCGGGTTCGAGACCCGACGGCAGCCGACGCACAGCAAAACCCAGCTGTTCATCCTTCCACACAATAAAGAAAGTGGTTGGTAGATAAATGGGTACCCTAGGTGGCCTAGTGGTTAAGACGCTGGGCTGCTGATGGGGCGTGGTTCGGATTCCACGTTAAACTGTAGGTCTATGGTGGAGTGAAAAGCTTGACCTTCGTCAGAATGAACAATTCGGGCGGAAGCTAACCAAAGGTTATATATATATATATATATATATATGTGTGTGTAGGCACGATAATGAATATGAATCAGATTGCTCATCATTGGATTATGATAACACAGAACATTGTTGCCTCCACTGGTGATGAACCACGTTAGTACGTTGATCCTCTATGTACTCAACAATAATGTTGCGAGTTGCACGTACCCTAAATGGATGTATGGGCGGAGCGGTGCTTTGTGTAAAGCAATGAAGCTTTTGTTCCCACTTACATTTAAGTTATTGACCTGTATGTCTCGAGCACTAAGAACATATATATTATATATATATGGGATTGAATTCAGAATGGTCCCCTGAAGGTTTTTCATGATACACACAGACCGTGCATGGAACAAGGAACTCTTCTGGGAAAATTAAATCTACTCTCCACAAAGCTGGATCCTATCTGCTTTGCAGATAGCTGGTGAGGGAAGCTATATTTCTGGGGCCTCTTTACGAGTGACCCGTTGCCCACGTCGGGCTAACATCATGAAAAAGAAAAAACTAGTGTTTGCCATTAACCATTACTTATTTGGACTATAGTGGATTTAATTTTCCCAGAAGAGTTCCTTGTTCCATGCACGGTCTGTGTGTATCATATATATATATATATATATATATATATATAGAGAGAGAGAGAGAGAGAGAGAGAGAGAGAGAGAGAGAGAGAACTAATGTGCGTGGAACAAATCAAACTATAGTTGATTGTTTCTCACCACTAACCTCATACGAACCTCATTCCAGGACGGACGAACCGCCAAGGAACGGTCTTCAATGCCCAAATCCAATCAGGAAGTTGGACAGCTTCCCGCTCAAGAGGACGCACTATACCTAGTCGTCGTGGCTAGAAACGCTCCGAGTTTCAAGCCAGGAACTTGGTAATCATACTATAGAAATGATCCTTTGAAGTGTGATTTGTGTATTCCATAAAAATTATCTCAGGGAACCATTCTGAGTTGGACCAATATATATATATATATATATATATATATATATATATATATATATATATATATATATATATATATATGAAAAGAGACCAACACAACAGCAAATATTTTCGTTTATTTTTTGTACTTCAGAAGTTTCGACAAATCTTTTGTCATCATCAGTGAATTAAGTCTTAAAAACCTTAAAACAAAAAAAAAATGAAAATTACATCAATACAATATTAAAACCATTAAAATTAAACCTTAAAACAAAAATAAAAATAATGAAAATTACATCAATACAAAATTAAAATCATTAAAATGATTAATGATTTTAATTTTGTATTGATGTAATTTTCATTTTTTATTTTTGTTTTAAGGTTTTAAGACAATTCACTGATGATGACAAAAGATTTGTCGAAACGTCTGAAGTACAAAAAATAAACGAAAATGTTTGCCGTTGTGTTGGTCCTTCTTTTCATCTGTAAGCTCCGTTTCCCTAAGGAGAAGTCAATAGCTTTGATATATATATATATATATATATATATATATATATGTATGTGTGTGTGTGTGTGTGTTCATTAATTACACACGCTCAATAAAACTTCCTGTAGGATGAAATTGTAAACAACAATCAACCAGGGAAATACTCCTGGGGCGGGGGGACATTTAGCAAGGGACAGGGAGTGCTGGAATTCTCGTTTCTTCTGTCACTAACCTTCTTAGGTGATTATTTTCCGTGTCTCATTTACCCTGTGAGCAGTCCAGCATGCTCTCAAACACACACTTCTCCCTGTATTCTTCACTACACATACATACATTTTACACACTACACAATCTTCTCAAAATTAGAAAAAGAAAAAAAATGGCATTATGAGCCTCGGAGATCTTGATTTCGGCTCTCTTCTTCTTACATAGGGGGGACATTTTTTCAGGCGTTCGCCCTTGGCCCTTCCTTCCTGCATAACATAATATATATATATATAATATTTTCTCACTGACTGTTACTTTAAATTCAGTGTTATACTTTGGGAAATGTTACTTCAATATATGGTTATGATTTACCCCTTAACTGATATGGTGCGGTTTAGTTACATAAGTGGTATGGTGCGGGTCCATACCACCATACCAGTTAAGGGTTAAATTTCCAGGTTTATGTTTCTCTTTACTCCGTTCATAAAACCATTCTAAGAAAGTGTTTCTTCAAAAAAGGCAAAACGTGTAAACTAAACATTTGGTGAAGCAGCACAAGTGTAGCAACATGTATAGAAGAGCGAGACTTTTGGATTTAATCTCGTGGAGATTGAAAGTCCATCTTGAATGTACGAGCAATCTTCATTCACACTGAGATGTTTCAGAAGAAAGTATTCTCCGGTCCGCGGTCGAATCTATTCTTTGATATTATTTTGATGGACTGACCTTCCGTGACCTTTTTCTAGGGGTTATTTTATTCTCCGGAAATGATCTATTGAAAATTCAAATCCAACTCGGATTCAGATTTCAGCATTATCTAATCGGATTTATGTTCAATATTTCATTAGATTAAGATAGTTTCTGGTTTCAGTTTTTTTTTATCTTTATTCGTTGGTTTGACTGATCAACATCACGTACCAAACTTTCCAAGTCTTCACTCTTAACCTACAGCCTATCCTTTATATGAAATAATTTTAATCGTTAGAAGTGATGACTCTGTGTGCGCGCGCGTGTGTGTGTGTGATGCGAAAGCTGTGTGAACTTTGAATTGAAACAAGTACCGTGTAAACATGTCGAATTAATTAACCCACAGAAAAATACTTGGCAACTCCAACCACACACATGATTCACTACGTGCCAACCAATGCGCATAATTAATCCAACCGTGCTATGATTGACGTAACAATTTACTTTGTTACCAGAAAAATAAGGATGATTACTGAAATTATAGCATGGTTGGATTAACGTTTTGGACTAACTGGCAAACAGTTAACCACATATTTGGTTATTTTAACGAAGTTTAAGAATATATGAAGAGTCTGTAGACATGAAGAAAAAGACATTCGAAGGACGGATCATGAAGAGAGGAAGTTCGTCTGCTGGCTACGTATGAAACATTAACTGCAAGAAGACCAAAAGATTTTCCTAGAAGATAATAAGTTGTGTGAAAAATGAAGAAGAACCCTTATGAAGCATAGATGCAGAAGGAGGATGTAAAGGCGATTGATTCAACGTATTTTGTACAATAATGTATTTAGGCATTTTCGTTCAAGCAAAATTAGATTTATTTTGTATTAAGATATCCCTAAATTTAAGGGATAACGATATTTTATCGCCAAGTTATTTTAAGGTTAGATTAAGTTAGATTAGCATAGATTAGGTTATTAAAGTGTTAATGAAATTCACCGCAGATAAAATATTTATAGGTCTTACATTTAGCCATTACATTTTTAATATTTTAGTTATAAATTCTGTAAAATTTGTATTTCGTGTTATTTTTTAAAATTCTGAATGAATCCAGATTTGAGAGATTTTGATACGATTCGAATTTTGATTTGGATTCGATAAAAGTCTCTGGGTTCGGATCCGGATTAGAAATGGTTGGATTCATCCGAGCTGAAAATAATGTAGGCCCTGCTTTTAACACCCCAGTTAATTTATATGCACAAACAATGTTACCAGTGGAGACCAATTTAGAATCAAACAAGGTCTGTATATACAATTAAGAGCCACACTGTAAAATCGACTAAAAATGTATGGGCCTGAAAACACTTCAGACCAAAATAAAAAAAGGTCCTTCATACTTGACCTCAATCACACTTCATACTTTGCCTACGAAATAAGTTATAAAAAACTGTTAAATTTTCACTTTTTATATGAAATTTGGTGTCTCAATATTTCTATTTCTCCTCATCTCCATTACGGAACTCGATCCCTGAAGTCTATGAATAATCGTAGCCCAAGGAAATGTGTTTGCCAGAAGTAGATACAATTAAACTAATTCAAAGCGATCATTTAAAGCTGTAAACGTGTAAAATAAAATGGTGTTTATACAATTGTTTCGTAAACAGAAATATGTTCCTGTTGGTTTCAGGTGTGTTCCGATAGTAACTGGTATAAATTCAAATAAATTAAGCCTTAATTAAACTCTGGCTTTAAAAAGGCGTATACAGAGCAGTAATAATTTGTTTAATCTCCTTCGTAACGGTCATGCGACGGAGGGGACCTACACTTTTATATGGGACCCAAACCGCGGGACGCTACATCATCTGAACGCCCATCTGATCTCCCATCCAACTACTGAACAGAACCAACGTCTCTTAACCTCGCTGATTTAACGGGAAGTAGTTTTGCAACGTGGCCACGACGTAGCCCCTTATACGGACCAATATTTTTATTAAGGTGCCTGGTACCAATGGTACGTTTATTATGGTAATGGTAGTTAGAAAATAGGCCTAGGGGATTTCTAGGTACGGTTTAGGAATAAATGATTGACTGAAAAGGCTCGTTGATCTCAGAATTATTACAGTGAGAACTACAACATCTCTGGAGGAAAGGATAGTGATGAGTACATGGACTCATGAAAGGTCACATACTGGCAAAACGATGCATGATATCCAGAATGATTTCAACACAAGATTCAATAAGGCTGCACCACCAAACAAGACGGTATTACGCTGGCAGAAAAAGCGGTTTGAAACTGGCTTCATCAAGGACAGACCACGGTCGGGAAGACCAACAACGCGAGCAGAACAATGTGAAGGTGTGATTGCATCGGTGGCTCGTTTACCGAAAAAAATCACTTCGGAAGCGATCACAAGAACTTGCAATCCCCATGTCCACAATGAGAGATCACATGACAAAAGATCTCGGCATGAAACCATACTGCCCGTCATTTGTTAATGAATTAAGCGATACAGACATGCAGAAACGATATTCTTGATTAGTAACTGTTGCTAGTGACTCGTTTCTTAAATTATACCAACCACATATAAATACAATTAATCATACAAAAACAAAATTGGTATTACAATATGTACATTTTGTAGGGGGTGACGGGATTTTTCAAACACCCTGTACAGAAGGCTAACAAAATTAAATAGCTACCTTTCGGTTTTTCCATACTTTTTGATATAATAATAAATAGCAATAAATAATATAGAATTTATTGAATTAATAATATATTTAGAATCGTGTTGCTTTCCCTTCTGCATTATGTACAATTGACACATTGTGGCATTCCACTGATAAGCTTTCCCTTGAGGGAAATCATCCTGGTGTCTATTTACTTTTGTCAATCCTCTATATAGTTACATATATTCACCAGAATCGTAGAACCAAGCAAAATATCGGCGCGTAATTACTCTATAACATTAAGCTAAGTGATTTATATGCAGTAAGATAATTTGAACCCTAAAAACAGGTATTAAGGACCCATCACATACCCACACCCTAAATAAAAGAAGTCTGACAAGACTACTCTAAGCTTACATGGTAACTCTTCTAACACTTAATGCTTATGGCTGGAGAGAATAATGTTTAAAGCTTCTCAAGGTACTCTGTCTTCCATACTAGGATTAATCAGAATTTAAAACAGAGAGGATTAACATAATCTCTTCAGTAGTATTCAATACCAGTAAGGCACAAAATTCTACAAATGAATAAAGAGGGATAATTACGCGGATATTCATTACTTTTATTCTTTAACCGTAGAGAATTTCTAAGAAATGGACGGGCCTACCTGATGAACTTGAAATAAGAGCTCCACAAATATTATTACTGGAAAACATAAGCGTATACTCTTGTTTTTGCGTTTCGCGCCTAAGCAAAACTCTAATCATACCCTCTTCACCATGAAAAAAAAATATATATATATATATATATATATATATAATTTGTTAATAGCCCAAACTTAAATAGCATTTCTAGTCACAAGGATCACATTCACAGGACACTTCCTTAAACAGTCGAGTGATTTATTATATGTATGCTTAAAACTTTAAACATTGATTTTGGCTCTCTTCTTCTCCCTCTATTAGGGAGGGGGTGGCGTTTTTACGATGTTCGCCCTTGGCCCCTCCTTCCTCCACCACGAAAAAAAGCACCTTGCTGCAATTTGTATACAGGATTGAACTCAGAACGGAACGACTATACCTACTATATAGTCATGTTTTTATTTGTAAAAGCTTTATTCATAAATGTGTCCCTGTTATAAGTTTTAGAAGTGTGTGTGTGTGTGTGTGTGTATTTTTGGGGGACCATATATATATATATATATATATATATATATATATATATATATATATATAAGGTGTATATATATTGTGTCCCCCAAAAATTTTCCTATTTTTATTTGCTCGTTATTTTATAATAGACGTATATTTTATTACTGGGATTTCTTCATCAGAAAGGTAACAACAGAGTGAGGGTTTTATTCTGCATATACCTATATGTACAGTAAGGGGTTCCAAAAAACCTTAGCCCCCATTTGCAGCTTATATGTTTACTTATATCAAAATAGTTTTTAGTGATTATAAAAATATATAAAATTCTTTATTTATTGCAGGTATTAAAATTACTCTAGCTGATAAAGTGATAAAATAATGGCTTCTCAATTAATTGGTGATTCGGAGAGTCGGAGAGGCAACGTGTGATAGATCGCATACGAGCAATAACATTTCGGGAAGCTCGTGATGCTGGAGCCACCTTTATAACACGTTCATGGGTTGCCAAAAAGTTGCGAAGAAGTGAGGACTTCGTCAAAAGAAATTGGAATAAAACTTTGGATGAATGTGAAATGGATACAACCAAATCTGGGCGCCCAAATTTGCCACTCTCTCAGGAAACAAAGGACATCATTGAAAGCGGTACGCGTAAGCGGAAAAACAGCTGTGCTAAACTTTCTAGAGAGATCGAAGTGTTGAGAGGAAAGATCGTTAGTGGTGAAATCATTCGACTGTACTGTCATAGGGCAAGGTTTAAAGCCTTGGCATGAACTTCCAAAGCCAAGAAAAACTCAACTTAACATCGATGACAGAATGTGGTTTGCCCATTATCTTGAAGATTGGCATGTGGATGATTTCATGCATTTAGCTGTCTCCGATGAATTTTTTGTTTACGTAACACGTCGGCCTAACTACCAAAATGATCGAGTGTGGGCCACAACACCAGATGAAATCGATGACAATGAACATTATCGCGAATTATTAAAAAGTCCAGATTGTGTTGGTGTGTTTGTTTTGTTCACTACAAAGAAGCTCATATGGGTGCTGAAGCCAAATGGTCAGAGTTGGGATGGACAGTATTTTCGTGATATTATTCTATCCCACCATGTTATTCCTATTCTAAGAAACCCAAACAATGTTATGGATGTCGATCAGGTCACACTTCTGCATGATAAGGCCCCCTGTTTTAAGGCATTAGTCACTCAACAGTAGTTGCGGAACCATGAGATCGATTTCTTTGGAAATGAAGAATGGCCAGGAAATTCTCCTGACCTGAACGTCTGTGAACACATTGGATCAGTTATAAAGAACAAGGTTGAATGTCTCTTGTTTCAAGAACCTGCGGCAAATCGATTTTCGAAGGATACAATGACGCAACACATTGAAACTGTTTTAGCAAATTTGCGTAACAATCAAGATCTATTCACGTCACTTTTGGCAAGCTACCCAAAGCGAATTCAGGCTGTCTTGGAAGCCAATGGCGGGAACACCAAGTTTTAATTGTTTCTCATTAAATGCAGGATTAAATTCTCTTTTGTAAGGTATGTTTAGTTTTACTGTACCTCTAATGGTTTAGGCCATGGGGGGGGGGGGGGCTAAGGTTTATTGGAGCCCCGTATATACCTTTACATTTCTAATCTTTCGTTACTTAATAACTAATACATATCGTATATTAAAACCGTTCTTTCACCATTTCATACTTAAAGTAATAACTTTTCCCTAATTTCGCAGAAATTAGGAAAAGACGATGCCGCTACCAATGGCCTAGTAAGGCCATAGAACTTTACTAAGCTATAGTCTTTAAGGAAGGCTAAGTTTTTAGTCTTCAGCAGGATGGAGCACCACCACCACACACTGCTTGTGAAACTCTCAACTTTTTGAGGAAGCATTTTTCCGGCCGACTAATCTCCCTTCATGAGCCAGTGGAATGGCCCCCATACTCATCTCACCTCGCACCCCTGACTTTTTTTGTGGGGTTACATAAAAGATAGGATCTATTCTACCAAGTCTAAGACACTTGAAGACGTAAAAACCAAAGTCTATGAGATGATCAACATCAGCCCAGCTGTTATTTCCAAAAATATGTTGACTATCGTATTAGAAAAAAATTGGTGATTACACTGAACAGTGGACATGTTGTTTAACTAAGGTTAATAAATTCCTATGTTTTACGTACCTATTGCGTTTGTCTTTGTCTTTAAATTCCTTTATCTTAAGCCTAGAACACTTATTTAGAAATTGAGACTTTTGGGGGGGACACCTAGTGTGTGTGTGTGTGTGTGTGTGTATATATATATATATATATATATATTATATATATATATATATATATATATATAGTTATTAAACCATCATCCGTGTTTTTTTGCGTTTTTTAAGTCTCCATAATTCAGGCTCTTCTTTAGCAAAATATTAAAATTTCAATCCCCCGTCCTCTAGTGCCTTTTTCTCTCACTTTCCCCTCGTAATCTCCCTCATTTGGATGCCAAAGACTCTTTCAATCTAAACAAGGAATTCCTCTCAGTTCAGTGACTGCGAGAGGTAAATCTCGGCTTAAGAAGACTCAGGTTGCAAGCACTGAGAGAGACTCGTTCCTACTGAGGGGGGAAAACTGTCGCCATGTACAGTAAAAAAGTTAAGTGTACACATGTACACAGTATGTAGGCTATACAGGCAGCATCCTTGGCTCAGTGAGTGAAGACAGTGAGATCGGGAGTTCGAATCCCGATGATGCTGGTAATAATAATCCAGGAATCAGAGCAATGGGTCTTATTAGTTGGCCTGAGCGCTGTGCCAGTTTCTGGCCCTCCTTTCTGGCTGCTATTATTATTATTATTATTATTATTATATAGGATATATACAGGATATATATATATATATATATATGGGATATATACATATGTTTTCATATTAAAGTAATAGGAAATAACATGATTTTTCATAGCATTTCTATCCTTTTTTTGAGATTTTTTGTACAAAGTTTGGTATAATGTTTATATATTTCTGGTATGTGGTACGTCTCTTTACATCGAACTCGAAAGAACCACTTCATATTCTAAATTTTCTGACATTCAAAGTATTTCCTTTTAATTAACGAAAAATGGAACTTCGATAATGAATAAATTCAATTATGTTTCTTCATGCAAGACTTTACGTTATTCTTCCAATCTCAGCTTTGAATATGTTTAAGACTGATTTCCTTAATTACAAATTTTGAAGCAACTCCTGATTAGTCCACCGTGGTGGAACTAAATTATCTAGAAATTTACATATCTTCTTCCTCACCTACATATAGTGGTGACGAAACGGCCTCATTTTCCGGCATTATCCCAATTTTCGAGTCATTTGTTTAAGCTGTCTCCAGAAATGCTCCGGTATACCACTATGTCCCGGATAATCGGATTTGCCAGTAGGTTAATCTTGTTAAATTATGAACCATTGAAGACAGAATGAACAAATACATAAAACAAAGCCTTTGGCTGTCACGACAAAGCTCATACATTTTCTAATGTACTCAAGTTTTCTTGTATAACTGATGAGAGTAGTTAGCATTTTGCCTGACAAAATTTGTAATTTTAATACAATACAATACAATACAATGAGCAAACCAACCAACGAAGTTTACATATCCGAAAATTTTAGACAATACTGTCACTAGGGTAATACTGTATATCCATAGCAACAGTAACTATAGCAACGGTGTCCTTATACCCACTTCATTTATTTATTAGATAACTTTTATTTTTTATTTAAGGGCTGAACTATTTTTATCATTTATTTACTTTTCTACGTATAATCTCCTCCTTCAACTCGACACAGGTAACTCAGCGAGATAAACATGGCAATGGCTACATATACAGTGAACCTATATGATATACCGTCCTGTTACGCCGTGACTCGTGCCGTTCATGCATAAAGCGCATTCAGTGTACGCTACTTATATTCGCTAATTTTTTATATCAATACTTTTCTTCTTATATTTCTTTCTTACCCCACCTTGTTATATCCTCATCATCCGAGACACGTCATGGCCAGTGTCGTAACACTGCTTCCCGTCGATCAGCGAAGTTAAGTGACATTTGGTCTGGGCAGTAGTTGGATGGGAGACCGTCCTCTGTGTTCAGATCATACAGCAACCCGTGGTTCGGATCCCGCGTAAAATTATATAAGTCCCCTTCATCATATGACCTTAGATGTTGCGAGGGAGGTTACAGAATCGCATCATTACATTTTCCTCATCAGCCGTATCCGTTACGAAGGTGAACACAAAGAATTGGCTGAAGGGTTGGTGGGTGTATAAGGCGTGCGTGAACAAATCTGCGCGCGATGTGTTAGCTTTGTAAATTGAAAAGATATGATGCGTTAGTAAGAAGTGCTAATTCTGAAGTTGGAAAGGATACGATGGGCGGATAATCCTGCGCGCGAAGCTCTCTCTCTCTCTCTCTCTCTTCCGTCTGCATTCCTTCTTATTTAAACCTGTATGGTTAATACAGTTTCTCTTCTCTACATCACACTCTTTAATTTGCTTTCAAACATTTTCCGATTCTGATAGAACTCAAGTTTACTGAGACCAATTTCGTCTTCAGATTTAGCTTCGGAACCATTTCACTGAAGTGGCTAACGCAGCACCGTCTACCTTCGATCTCAATTTTTTAAATTATAATTTTTTATATCCCCAAATGATTTACAAGAACATAAAAGACAAGAAGTGATATCATTTACACAATTGTTTACTATAGAACTACAAGCTAACAAAATACCCTACAAGATAAACTCCAGACTAACTCGAGGAAACGGAAATTTGGTGAGAGAAAAAGATGACAAAGAAATTGAGTGTTCTCGGAATGGAAATGAACTTCCATACGTTGCTTTCGTTATTAAAGTTTAAAACATTCATACTGGAATAGAAGAGATAATAATGTACAGGACATGTGAAATCCTTCTCCCGCTAGCCACTTCCAGCCGAAATGTATTTAAGGATAATGAATTGTCTGCAACAGCTTATCTCATCTCATCGTTAGTTTAACTTTGCTGCTGCACTTCTAAGACTGAATGGAATCGTCTGCGTTAATCAGAATGGAATCAATAAAGTGGGCTCCATGCAACAACAAATGGTGAACTAAAGTGACGAATAACATGTTTCTATGTTTCTCCTATAATTCAGTATTTCGTCGACAAATTATTTTACCAAGTGTCCTGTGGGCTACGTTAGGCTACACTACGTTAAGCTAGGTTAAGTAAGATTAGGTTAGCACTTCTCTTGACCACATTCAAGGTCATAAACTGGTCGGAAACTATTTTAAAGTTTTTGACTACGCCAAACGATTTTATTAGAAAAGGCAAACCTTCAGCAAGGGTTAAGAACCTGTATACCAGTGGTTCTCAATCTTTTTTTCACTTGGTCACACCCCGGTTAAGAATACTGCTTTACAGTTTAGAGTTTAGCATTAGTTACGTTACGTTACATGGTCACACCACTGATATCGGTCACAGTGTCTGGTCACACTAAAAAGTAACGTTGGTCACACTGGTGTGCCTCGGGCACCCGGTTGAGAATGAATGTCTTATATCCACTTCTAGGCAAGAAATCGCTCCGATAGGACCAAAACTAGAAATACAGTTATCGGTTTGTCCGGACTAACTTCACTCTCTCGGCGTGACATTTAATTTTGTGTTAGATTAAGTCAAATTAAGTTAGGTTGGGTTTGTACTTCTGGGTATAATAATCATGGAAGAGGGCCAAAAACTGGCACACCACTCAGGCCAGACGAACGAAGCACATTGCACTAACTCCTATACTAACCCTAGAAGGCCAGTGTGGGAGAGCACACATGGCAATTAGTGTCGGGCCTACGTAACTCCATAAGAAAATTACATTTATAGGTTAGAGTAAACAATTTATTGTTACTAAGCAATAAAAAAAATTAACTTGCAAACAATAAAAGATCATCATATCCAGAAAAACAAATGTACTTGTATTGTAATTGGGCAGCTGGCTTTCTAAGGTTAACCAACACCATCGTGAGTCGAACCCCCGACCTCAATGTCTTCAATTCGCTTATAGGGAAACGGTGTTAGCCAATGACTTACAAGCGCTGGCCAAAATGGGTATAGGTCTGGTTTGTAGAGGCTAATGAAATTTCGTCGATGTGACATTTTGTAAAAAGATTTTTAGGAATTAAATCAGGTTAGGTTAGGTTAGATTAAGTTAGACTATTAGAGTGTCGCTGAATTCCCCATCGACGAAATTTTGCAGATTTGCCATGTGAAACGACCTACAGACTATTGTCGTTGGGAAATTTCTTACAATTTAATAACTTAACATAACCTGACCTAATGTAACCTAACCTAACTTAATATAATCACAAAAAAAACTTATGATAATAAAAACCCACTATAAAAGACAGTTTATTTCCACAACAGTTTCGATGCCCACTGGCATCCTCTTCGGGTGGATACAGAAGAGGATGCCAGTGGGCATCGAAACTGTTGTGGAAATAAACTCTGTCTATTAGAATGGGTTTTTATTATCATAATTTGACCTTCACGTAGAAAAGTGAAGTTTTTTGCATTTACAAAAAACCTTGTTGATAAAATGTCTTGTCGACGAAATATCATAAATATAATTATCCCGGTGCGTGTGAAGGATATATATATATATATATATATATATATATATATATATATATATATACATGAGAAAGTGGGATGCTGCAGAGGGATCGAACACAGGTCGATCCTGAACGGTTGTTCGAAGCCTATAGAAGTAAATAAAAATAATATGCATATAGGGGCCTATAATATTATTTAGAACGGCTTATTAGTAATAGAACGAGGCTGGGAACTTTGTGTTTACTGAATATAGGCGAGTTTTTGTCATGAAACCAGGCAATAACTGTGAACTGAATACTGTACAAGATCTATAATTACTATTATTAGTACAGGATAATAATGGTGGACTTTAATTTTTTAGTGTACAGCCTCGGCGTAATACTCTAATGAAAATAACGCTGTTATTATTTCATGAAAAAGAGGCTATTTTAATTTATAAGTAAAATAAAAGTAGTTGACTGCTGTGGATTTTGGCCTATAAAATTTTTATTTATCTAAAAATCTTATTGGAAGAGATTCGTAAATGAGGTATAAAACGTAGATACTCCCAAACCATTCTGATTCCTTGTAAATAATAATAATAATAATAATAATAATAATAATAAAAGTTAAATCGATTTTAGGACCTACCATAACAAGAAAGGTCTACGATATACGAGTATAATAATATTATTATGATTTTGTGTACAATCTGCAATCTTTTATTTGAGCATATTGATCTTGCGATTTGCCGATAAACATTCAAACACACAATATCAAACAGTGTGTTGCGCGATGAAAATGGACGAGAAACGTGGGCCATGCATGCAAATGCCAAAGACGTCCACTGAAGTTAAATGGCAAAACAACAGTTTCTAACATAAACGAGTTGTGACGTCATCGCCGTAAACGTGGTTGCCTACGCAACCGAAACCTAAATAAAGGGATGCTTTGATCATAAGTTGGATTCCCATGACGTCAATGAATGCAAAACATACTTTGTTCTTAATTAAGACATCTGATTCCATATCCATTATATTAATTAGTATAGAATCCACTTAATTTCAAGTACGCCAGTGTTCTTAACATAGTGGGCACGCGTGCTTCACAAGCCGTGTGTGTGTGTGTGTGTGTGTGTGTGTGTGTGGTGTGTGTGTGTGTGGTTTTGCTTTTCAAATACCAGTTTTCAATTTCAAGCAATAAATTTTTGGCTTCATTTCAAGGTAGCTTTCAAAGCATACGTGTAAATCCTAAACCCAGAATTAATGGACGAGACAATATTTAAAGTCTGAATTATGTGTCGGTAATATTAAGACGCAGTTCCTTATTCCCTATTGCAACTCAGAAGCAGTCTAAGACTACGAGCTGCGTATGTATAAACCTAGATACAAGTCAAGGTACACCGGAATTATCTGTTATTCATAACCAGTAGATTTCCATGGTCTTAACTAAATTAAATATAATTTCCAATTATATAATTATGCTATATATATATATAATTTTTTTCCTAATTATATAATTATATATATATATATAATTTAATCAGGAGCAAGATGCCCCTCAAATTTTTTCATACCCTGAGATTAGAAAAATTTATTCGACTATAATAATTCATCTGTACAATGTACACACAAATAGCCCTTAAGTCTGCTGCTGTGCGCAAAGTGAGCGACAATCTATGCAAACATGTTTCTATGCCCTTTAACATTCAGGTGATAGGCCTACAACGGTGTCCCTCGGCTGGATGTCGTGACGCCGGAGAAGTTTCTCCACTCACTATTTAACAGGCCTTGTTTCTGGTTCTCCATATATACATGTTTCTTAGAGATTTAAGATTACCATATACAGTACAGTGTTTCTAAAGTCACGCAACACAAAGCATATATATATATATATATATATATATATATATATATATATATATATATATATATATATAGGGTGAACCAAATGTAGGTGGACAGTAAATGATAACGTTTATTTTGAGAATCATATTATTAATTTTTTTTATACTATAATACAAAATAAAATTTAAATAAATTTAGTTATAATATTTAATATAATAAAAACACAAACACATAGTTTATAATGACACCATAGTTATAATATAATATAAACAAACCGTATTCACCTACTGTCCACCTACTTTTGGTTCACGTGTATATATATATATATATATATATGGTTGCGCGACTTTAAAAACACACTGTCTATTACGAAAAGTTATTTTTCTATCCGTTTATAGTCTTATATAAAGTAAAATTTAAGACTACCTTTTTATAATATATAATACTTTTTTTTGTTACTGTCTCATACATATATATATATATATGCCACTTTTGGGTGATGAAGTGGTTAACCTCAATGACTTCGAATCTACCGGCCAGGCTTGATTCCCGGCGAGGGCAAGCGGCGCTCAGCAAATCCAGCTGTTCATGTTTTCCATGGCCCCCCCCCCCCCCCCCCCCCCCCCCCAAAAAGATGGTTAGTAGATAAATGGGTAGCCTGGTGGTTAAGACACTGGTGTGCTGATCGGGAGGTCGTGAGATCGAGTCAATCCGGGCGAGGACTTTGTAATATATATATATATATATATATATATATATATATATATATATATATATTATATATAATGTCGGTAACCTTGGTTCAAGACAATCTTGATTATAGTTTAAGAGAAACTAAGTTGAAAAGTTTCACTGCTTTGAACAAAGCATCGTTCTGCCCATACACCTATTCAGGGTACGAGCAGCTTGCGGCATCATTGCTAAGTACAGAGGGAGTCAACGTACCAACGAGGCTTCCGTAGCTGGCTCATTAATTACACTGGAGAACAAAAAAAAAATTTTCTTGGTGCCTGAGATTTTAGACCTTATTCTGGATATTTCCATGCCACTGATTCAGAAAATATCATCCATTTTGTTCTAGCAGCTCTAGTTTTTGAGATATTGCATACGTCATTACCTACTTTATACCCTTCTGGAACGGTATTATGAGTTGCTCGTAAATCTAAATGCATCTGTATAATTAAATTGTAGCTATGATTTTGCTGATGTTGCTGTTTTGCATGTGTATTGTACATGTACTAACGTGAATTCTTTCCTGTTACAGGTGTTGACATGGCTTCATCACGAAGAAAGTGTTTAAATCATCCAGATGTGTTTTGTTTTATCTGCGGAGAGTACACGTTCATTGAACAGAGAAAAACTATTATTGATTTTGTGAAAAAAGCTTATTTTGCCTATTTCAAAGTACAACTAGGGGACCAAGATAAGCCATGGGCTCCTCATGTTGTGTGTAAAACGTGTACGGAGCATCTGCGGTAATGGACCAACGGAAAGAGGGGTGCCTGAAATTTGGTATACCAGTGGTATGGAGAGAACAGAGAAACCACAGTGATGACTGTTACTTTTGTTTGGTGAATATAAAGGGCATCAATGGACGTAACCGGAGTAAATGGACGTATCCTGACATAGACTCAGCTAGACGGCCTGTTTCACATTCAGATGAGATACCTGTCCCATCATTCAGCCATCTTCCAGAGCTCCCTCAAGAAGATGATGAATCTGCTACTGACAAAGAAAGCATATGTGGGCAAAATGACAGTGATTTCGAAGGACCGTCATCAGTTGCAGAAGGTTTTAGTCAACACGAATTAAACGACCTCATAAGGGACTTAAGTCTTTCGAAGAAATCGTCTGAATTGTTAGCTTCCAGGCTGGGAGAAAAAAATTTACTGCTGCCGGGAACCAAAATCACGTTATATCGCGACAGAGAAAAGGATTTACTGCCCTTCTTCTCAAAAGAGAACGATTTAGTTTTCTGCAACAATGTGCGCGGATTGCTGATGAAAATGGACATATCGGAATACACACCAAGTGAATGGCGGTTATTCATAGATAGCTCCAAACGGAGCCTAAAATGTGTTCTTCTACACAACAGCAACAGATACAGATCAATCCCAATTGGTCACTCAGTCGGTATGAGAGAAGAGCACGGGACAGTCGCCCTAGTCCTAGAAAAGATATCATACCGAGACCACCAATGGGTGATCTGTGTGGATCTGAAGATGGTGAATTTTCTCCTGGGCCAGCAGAGCGGGTACACCAAGTACCCGTGCTTTATGTCTCTGGGACAGTAGAGCTAAGATGAACACTGGGTGAGAAGACAGTGGCCTCTGAGAGAAAACATGGTGGTTGGAGAAAAAAATATCATCAAAGAAGCTTTGGTTGACAGAGAAAGGATCATATTGCCACCACTGCACATCAAACTAGGTTTGATGAAACAATTTATAAAGGCTTTGAACAGAGATGGGACGTGTTTTGGCTACATATGTAGAAAATTTCCTGCGCTGAGCATGGAAAAGCTGAAGGCAGGTATTTTCGATGGACCGCAAATCCGGGAACTCATGAAAGACCCGCGTTTCCAAGATTCAATGGACAACATTGAGGCACGTGCGTGGTCATCGTTTAGTATGGTTGTGAAGAATTTCCTTGGGAACTATAAGGCCGATAACTACGGTGAACTAGTGGAGAATATGCTCTCTTCTTTTTGTAAACTTAGCTGTAAAATGAGCATCAAACTGCATTACCTCCACAGTCATTTGGATCGTTTCCCAGATAACCTCGGAACAGGGTGAACGATTTCACCAAGAACTAAGGACCATGGAAGAACGGTACCGCGGACGATGGGATACTCACATGATGGCAGATTACTGCTGGAGCATCCAACGCGAATGTCCTGGCACATCTCATCGCAAGAAATCTCAGAAACGCGGTTTATGTGAGATGTCTCAATGAAAGAACTTTTTTTGCCGTTCGTGTCTCAAGCTTGTTTGAATTTAAGAAATATTTTTCGTACCTTATGCTTGTTTGATGTTAATACACTATTTTTGCTGACATTCATCATACTTTTGTATTCAATTGACAACAACAGTGATTGCCAGTCAGCAATTATATAATATTATATACATTATATAGAAATATATATAGATATATATCATATCTTGATAAGCAGAGCTGATGGAGAAAAACTAATGTCATTTTTAGAATCAGCGACCTCAATATACCCAGAAACAGGTCTAACATCTAAGTCACCAAAAGTTGTGTTCCCCAGTGTTATCAATGAAAGCAACAATACCTTCAGTTATCATGATCAGTGAACAGTCGGTACATATTCATATCCATAACTATGTCGTGAAGTTGCACTGCAAACCCTCCTGTCTTTATAGGTCTGTGTTCTTGATCCCCCAGAAGCAAGATGCGCCGCTAGTTTGTGTTTTCTCCCCACAGCACAACTGTATATGTTCTAATCACAAGCACATTCAGATCATCTTGGGCTTGCTCTACACAAACTAGACCAGGAAATCAGAACCTCTGCATTTTCAAACGTTTAATTTTTCAGGCCTTTAGTTTATTTCTACCTAATATTGAAACACACACACACACTATATATATATATATATATATATATATATATATATATATATATATATATATATATATATATATATATATATATATATATATTGGCATAGCACCATCAACATGCAAACAAATTTTCACGTACTGGTGTAGTTACATATCTAGAAATTCCTAAATTCGTAATACATTCACCGCCAAAGACGAGAAATCTCATCTTTTGACACAAATCAGTTGACCGCCAAATATGAGAAATCTCGTCTTGAGCGTCTACATTATAAGCTTTATTTTGGTATATTTTGTTTAGAGATATTTTTACTTTTAATTTCTGTTTACATTTTTGGTGAGACCTTGTTTGAAGTTGGGTAAAAACTTGCAAAAATGCTGGCGGTGGCTGGTTACCTTCTTAAAAAGTTCTGGCGGTGAATGTGTTAATAATAAGTCGTCTATATTCCCTTCTACAGAACCCTTACAATTAAAAGCTGATAATGCTTTAAATATTTGCAACAAAATTTACTGATAGAAAGAAAACAGTGTGACATTCTCAAAAATGTCAGTGCCAGTGCCCAAGTGCCTGTTTAGAGAATTGTGTGAAGCCTTCCCTTTAGAGTAATGAGAGGCTTTCCTTACCACGAACTGGAAGCAAATGAAGCCAACTTCATTTCGAATTTACTTTGGCTAAAGTAGATTTGACGAGACAAACGTGCGTAATGAGACCGAATAAATGTCTGATGCTGTTTGTAAACAAAGCAAAACTCAGAATACAATATTAGAATTTGATTTCTATAATAATAATAATAATAATAATTTATTGTTCTCTGCTACGTGAAAAGGCGTACAATAGGTGTATTTGAACTAGCCTGTAAAAATTCAACTTCGATGTTTGGCCCCATACATTTTGTTATTTGATATATATATATATATATATATATATATATATATATATATATATATATGATACACAGACCGTGCATGGAAAAAGGAACTCTTCTAGGAAAATTAAACCCACTATAGTCCGAATAAGTAATGGTAAATGACAAATACTATAGTTTTTTCTTTTTCATGATGCTAGCCCGACGTGGGCAACGGGTCACTCACAGAGAGGTCCCAAAAATATAGCTTCCCTCACCAGCTATCTGCAAAGCAGATAGGATCCACCTTTGGGACAGGATCTAGGGTTTAAAGCAGCCTAGCCCAGCTACATTTAGAACCTCAATATAAGCAAAAGACTCGCTGCCTTCACGTCAGAGTGAACTCATCAAAGAAAAAGGGGTAACTATTATATTTTTAGTCAAAAAACAAAACTTAAACCATCATGAAACGGACACGTTATGTGCCTTGAAAAGTGGACGCTCAATTCTGCCAGTTGAGGTTTAAGTTTTGGTTTCTGGCTAAAAATAAAAGAGTTACCCCTTTTTCTTTGATGTATTCAATCTGACGTGAAGGCAGCGAGTCTTTTGCTTATATTGAGGTTCTAAATATAGCTGGGCTAGGCTTAAACCCTAGATCCTGTCCCAAAGCTGGATCCTATCTGCTTTGCAGATAGCTGGTGAGGGAAGCTACATTTTTGGGACCTCTTTGTGAGTGACCCGTTGCCCACGTCGGGCTAGCATCATGAAAAAGAAAAACTATGGTATTTGTCATTTACCATTACTTATTCGGACTATAGTGGGATTTAATTTTCCTAGAAGAGTTCCTTGTTCCATGCACGGTCTGTGTGTGTCATAAAAAACCTCAGGGAACCATTCTGAGTTCATTCCCATATATATATATATATATATATATCTCGCCCCTTCAGAGGAGGGGCGACAAGCTTGACTTTCGCGAAATGAGAAATCATCGCGCGGAACCTTTGTAAGGTTGTAAGGTAAGGTGTATATATATATACACTCTATTTTCAATTTAATTTTTTTTTCATTAGAAATGAAACGAAAGACGGGCATCTTTGAAATGCGCTCAAATTTTAACCCCCAAAAATACGAGTTTCAAAGTTTAGGTTTTAGCACAGAAATATGAGTTACAGCGGTGAAGCTGACCTCGCTCGTTTCCTTCCCCAAACAAAAGACTTTATCTGAAATCTCGTACTGGTATTGGGTGTTGTAACCTGAAATTAAAGCTCTTAAAAGAACATATTTTAAGTACAAAAAAAAAAAAAAATCATAAATTTTTTCAAGTTTAAATTGCTAAGTTAGATAAACATAATTTAGGATTCTTAAATCAGCCTTTTTATGTTTTGGGAAAGTATTTTGGTAAGAGGATGGTTGGAGGGTATTTTTTGAAATGAATATTAATTTTAATTCAGTACTTTTATGAATAACAATAATGCTAATGGAGATAATTAATTATATAAGCTAATGTGGGCCCTACGGTGCTGGGGTCTTCGGCCTCAGTAATTAGGGGCCCTGCGGCCCCCCCAATTACTGGAAAGTCAATAGTTTTCGGTCACTAAAACTATAGTAAATAATACAGCCATAAAAATCTTAAACTTCGCAAATTTTGATACAATGGATTCGAATGTGAAGCTCAAGATTTTCATGGCTGCGTTCTTTTCTATAGTTTTATTGAGGTGCTGGGGCCTTCGACCCAGTAATTGGGGACGGGGGCAGGGGGGGGGGGGCAAGTCACATATATATTTTCGTTCATTACTCATCAGTCATCACCCCTATCCACCATACGAAGTTTGGCCGAAATCGGTTCGGCAACGTAAAAAAATTTTCTGCGGACAGACAGACAGACATACATTCGCTGAATTATAGTAAAAGATAAGTTAAGCTTTTTTAATTATATGCTCTATTTTAAATTTAATGCTCAAACTTTCCTTATTTCTCTGCCATTAATCACTGTTTCGTTTGAGTAGATAATAATGATAAGTGGAAAGAACACCTTTTACTTGGTTTCCACTTGATCTCCAAAATTTTAACTAGAAAGTACCCAGTGCGTGTTTTCATTTGTTATTCTTTTAACTCTTTTTTTATGGGTTACCCAACTGACAATTTAATACAGGGTGTACACAAAGTCCTTTACCGATTATAAACTTCAATAATAATAATAATTACATTAAATCCAAAGAAGATACAGTAATGCTTTGTTTTGCTTGTTGTTGCATAACAATGTTTGGTGTGGATTAATGCATGATAAGGTGATAGGCCCATTCTTCTTTGCTGGAAAGAATGTTACGGCACGAGTGTACCTGGACAATGGACATGCTCGAGTTGTTTGTAGCTCCCCGTTGGAAGACCTTCAATCATCCATCATTTTACCTCCTCACAGGTTTGCTAGTGCGCGAGTTTTTGAACACCACTTTTCCCGAAAGATGGATTGGGCGCGACGGGTTGGTGCCATGGCCTCCACGATCCCCGATATCACGCCCCTGGACTTCTTTCTGTGGGGATATGTAAAGGATTATGTGTACCATACTCCTGTTGATGACATTGACACTTTTCGTGCAAGGATTTGCGATGCCATCAACAGTGTCACGAGAGATATGCTAGCGAACGGATGGCGTGAATTCGAATTTCGCTTGGATGTGCTACGTCTACGTGTAACTAACGGCGCACATATTGAGATTTCATGAGAAACATAATAAATTTGATATGTTATGCAACAACATGCAAAACAAAGCATTATTCTGTCTTCTTTGGATTTCATGTAATTATTAAAGTTTATAATCGGGAAAGGACTTTGTGTACACCCTGTATATCGATAAACTATAGGGAAGTTAGACAAACCACTGAGGATTATATAACGTTACTTAATCTATATATTAGTTTATGAACAAGTTTGATATCAATGGGAAACAAGTGAAGTCATCAAGAATCTCGTACATTATTTTACTAAAAAGTCTCAAAAAGCGGTACTTTCATTTCTTCTCCTGAAATAGCCAATATCCTCTTAAAACTCTAATAAGAATTCACACTATTCGTGAATTGTAGAATTCGGATTATCGTACTGAAATTAAGACTGGTTTCTTTTAGAAAAAATACAAAGTTATCTATTCAGAGCCAAAATCAGCGCGAAGCATAAAGACAATCGTTGTCTTAATAATTTTTTTTCCTTTTTTCCAGTTTCAGATATATTTTTTAGCATGTCTTTGGCGTCGCGTCGGTGTGTCAATTTCAGCAAAACTCCGTTTGGAAAGTGACATCAAATCATGTTGTGAAAGGAGCAGAAAGGAAAAGGCAATTTTATTGCTCAAAGTGTTTCATTCAAAGCTGTGTGAATGAATGAATGAATAATACACACCAAACAGGTCAAACCAGTTGATTACCTCGTCCACCACAGTTGTGCAGAATGCTAGAGTGTAGTCTTCAGGTTTGGAATTTTGGCAGCAAATGAAACACGCAGTTTACATGACCTGCTGTTGCCTAAAGGTACTGCCATAATTCTGGCATCTGACACTGACTCGCTAATCATTAGACCCCAGAATCCCAACGTGAGTCCCTCTACCCAGGCTCACACAATATGGTCCCACGCACGACCAAAATCGGCGGCACTCTTTGCGTTCGAAATTTAAAACGAAGACTTGCTGACGTTAAAAGGTTAAAAAAAATGAATCCCTGCTCTCACAAATTTATATTTTAACCGCAAAAAGAGAAATAAATCTAAAAATCTAAAACGTTTAGAAATTTAAGTCGCCATCTATTCGTCACGATCATGATTGTCTTTGATTGCTTTGATAAGGTATCAAAACCCGTGACAAAATAGAAACCAAATCAGCTGATTTATGATTACTTTTGTTTACAAACAAGCAAAATCTGGACCTAATCTAACTTACCTTGCTTAGCCTAATGACTAAGTTTTGCTTAGGTCCTAGCTGTCGGAACTAATGGATATTAGGCTACCATGTAAACACACATCAAAATTATTCATCAGACTGACCAGACATGCAACATGCAAATGGTGGAGTTGCGTGCAGACATGAATTTCTTTGTGATCTGAGTTTCATTAGATAAATTTTGTCCAAAAAACAAACAGTAAATGCCATTTCTTGTCTGGCAACATTGTAGACATAGGACTTATACAGACTTTAGGCCTAAGTTACATAACCTACTTCTAAGACCCTAGTTATGAAGCCTTTCCAAGATTTGGGCCTATTTTCATCAGTTCATTTAAAGATAGACCCAGAATATTCTAAACTGCCGTTTGTGAGGTTAAAATGAAAGCAAAATCAGGTTAAATGAGTTCTGTTTTTTATGTTTACAAACGTGAGTGATGACATTTTTACGTGATCAGAAAGTGAACATCCTTTCCAGAATGACTGCTTTGATCGGTATCATTAACAAATAGATAACGTTTGATCGAGATCAAAGCAATCATGACTAGGGTATCACTGACGAATAGATAAAGGTTTAGGATTTGGGGCAAAGGTAGAGGTATGAAAATTTATAACAGTGCAGTGTACTGTTATCCTAATAGTTGTGCTAACTCCGCATGCATCTTATTAAAATTATTTTTACATATTTTTCTTCATTTTTACAAATAATACTGCAATAATTGTCCTGTACTCTGTTTTTCAGTTGTAACCATTAAACCCTACTCGGAGTACTGGTGCACCCTAGTACCCGGTGTATTGCTAGCGGAACTGATATAATGGGTATGGATTAAGGGTTGAAGTTGCCCCTTCGTCTTTTGCAGAGAAAGGATTAGAGTCAGGTAAATTTTTACACAAACTTTACATCAGCATTATCGGTTACGGTTACAATTATATAAACTAGCAAAAATACCCGTCTTACGGACAAAATATTCTTTAACCCTTTGACGACCGGTATATGTTTCTTTGAACTAAACAGTGTAAGTTTTATTGTTATTCAAAATTAGATATGTTAGTAACTATAGCCACTTAAATGACCTATTTTGGGTTCCTTTTCCGACAACTAAACGATACCTATATAAACATGTAGACGTATTTGTAGAAACGTTGCAACTTGCAACATTGTATTGAATATTTGAATTGAATAACCTTTATTGATAATAAAATAAATACATTGTTTTTACAATTTATGGACCTTTTCCCTATTATGGGCACCATTGAAATGAGGGAAATTAATATTTTTTAAACTTATTTTAACTTTGGATCACCTGAAGATCAGGGCCCCCAGCCTTCTTTAGCTAGCCTTATAAGGCTAACTAATGAAGGCTGCGGGCCCTGAGCTTCAGGTGATCCTTAACTTTTTATTAATAATCAGTACAATTTGAATAGGAGAAAAAAAAATTGTCTATTCTTAAAAAATTTTACAATAATAATTTGCGTTGAAAATTGGACGGAGGCTAGAGGCCATCTTATTCTTAGTTCGCGCAAAAACCTTGGCTATATATATATATGACCGGCTAGGTTAATTGAATGTCCGGTTAGGTCAACTGAACGCCCGATTAGGTTAAGTGAATGCCCGGCTAGGTTAATTGAATGCCCGGTTAGGTCAACTGAACGCCCGATTAGGTTAAGTGAATGCCCTGTTAGGTTAATTGTACGCCCTTGATGATTGGTTAGGTTAAGTCGTGATATTTTTTTTAATTTTAACGAAAATATCACGACTTAACCTAACCAGTTGTCAAGGCGTACAGTTGACCTAACCGGACATTCAATCAATAATTTTACCGTAGGTTTATATATATATATATAATTTTATATATATATATATATATATATATATATATATATGGGCTACATCGTGGCCAATGTCGTAACACCACTTCCCGGAGATCAGCGAAGTTAAGCGACATTGGGTCTGGGGAGTAGTTGGATGGGAGACCGTCTTCCGCGCCCAAAATTATGTAGCGACCCGTGGTTCTGATCCTACATAAAGCTGTGGTCCCCTCCGTCATATGACCTTAGATGTTGCGAAGGAGGTTAAACAACCCCAATTAAAAAAAAATATATATATATATATATATACTGTGTTATGTGTATATATAGGGAAACTAAAAGCACACTAAGCGGCAGGACCGGATAAATGGAATGCCACCACTGATCAAAAACTACAAGAATCAATCGCTGAGAGCCCATATATTGGATATGGAGGCAGGCGATCACTAGACACGGGAAAATACCGGCCATCCTGAAGAGCGCGAACATAGTCCCAATATATAAAGGAGGAGATCGATCCGAGGCCAAAAAACTATAGGCCAGTGTCGCTTACATCTCATCTCATTAAAATATTTGAAAGAATAGTTAGAGAGAAAATCTATGACTTTTTGGAAACTCAGAAAAAATTCAATGATAACCAACATGGGTTTCGGTCAGGCAGATCATGCCTATCACAACTAATGGAACATTACATTATTGATGCACTGGAAAGTAATGAAAACTATGTTAATACACAGACTTTGCCAAAGCGTTCGACAAGTACGACCATGGAATCATAATACATGAATTGAAATATATGGAATAACAGGAAAAGTATGGAAATGGATATATAATTTCCTTAATGAATGGAGGTAAGTCGTTACAGTACAAGGAGTATCTTCATCAGAATCAGAGGTCCTCAGCTCAGTACCACAAGGAACAGTATTAGCTCCACTACTCTTCATAATCATGCTAACTGACATAGATGAGGACGTTACCAGACGTTAACATCCTTTGCCGATGACACAAAGATCAGTAGAAAAATAAGAAACCCAGAAGATATAGGAGCTCTACAAATTGACATGAACAGAATCTACAAGTGGACGGAAGACAACAATATGAAGTTTAACACTGAGAAATTTCAGCTGTTACAGAGCAAAGAGAATAACTGGGCAGATACTGAGAACCTTTAAACGAAGGGATAGGAATATAATGATTCCTCTACTGAAAACACTGATCATACCCAAATTGGAATACTGCTCGGTCCTAACATCCCCATATGAAAAAGAAGACATTAGATAGCTAGAAGGTATTCAGAGAAGCTTCACAGCCAAGATCAAGGGGTGCAAAGAACTAAATTACTGGGAAAGGTTACGTGAACTAAACCTATATTCACTGGAAAGAAGAAGAGAGAGATTCACCATCATTTACACTTGGAAAATAATGGAGAAACTATTCCCTAATCTTACTCTGTCTGAACCCTCTAACTCCCCAAACAACGGTGGAAAGTAGAAAAGGAAGACTGTGTCGTGTTCCTAAATTAAAGACGAGACAGGGAACATCCTTAACCCTGAAAGAAAACAGTTTTGTTGTGAGAGGACCAAAACTGTTTAATCAGCTAGCTGCCCAAAGACCTAAGGAACACGAATGGTGTTGCAGTGGACATCTTCAAAAGAAGATTAGACGCCTGGCTCAGAACAATCCCCGATAAGCCGAGCGTACATGGCTATGTGAGGTGGAGATTACAAGAGGCCAACTCACTACTTCACCAGGCCAACTCGAGAGGAGGGGCGACAAGCTTGATCTTCGTGAAATGAGGAATCATCGCAAGGAACCTTTGAAAGGTTGAAAGGGGTGTATATATATATATATATACAACTGCAATGACCACGCAGTATATTAATGTATAGAAACGACGTAAATATTGAGGAGCGTTCTGCACACGAGAAAGAGAAATAACGAACAAATGAAAAATGAAGTCCCCGCCGGGAATCGAACCCAGGATCTTCCGATTGCCGGTCAGATATGCTAACCCTACACCACAGGGCACACAATAGTCAGAAGTCGTGATTCTCCTACATAGGGCAGAAACCAATGCCTAAGAGGGCAAATCGTGAATATGTACATTGAACTGCAATTCCCGGGCGGGGACTTCATTTTTCATTTGTTCGTTATTTCTCTTCCTCGTGTGCAGAACGCTCCTCAATATTTACGTCGTTTCTATACATTAATATACTGCGTGGTCATTGCAGTTGAATGTACATATTCACGATTTGCGAGGGTGCCCTCTGAGGGCATTGGTTTCTGCCCTATGTAGGAGAATCACGACTTCTCACTATTGTGTGCCCTGTGGTGTAGTGGTTAGCATATCTGACCGGCAATCGGAAGCTCCTGGGTTCGATTCCCGGGCGGGGACTTCATTTTTCATTTGTTAGTTATTTCTCTTCCTCGTGTGCAGAACGCTCCTCAATATTTACGTCGTTTCTATATATATATATATATGTTTAAAAAGTTTAAAAAATATTAATTTCTCTCATTTCAATGGTGACCATAGAACGGAAAAGGTCCCAATTTACAGTAACATAAATAATTGTGAAGCTGGACTATTTATTTTATTTAATTAGGCCCTTAAGCTTTAGGCTTTACTGGGTTACAATTTATATTATTATTTCCGTTGGGACAAATATGTCCCTTGTCCTCATAGGGTTAAGCGAGGTAGAGTTTAACATTTACAATTAGCTCACGAATCATTTAACCCTTTCAGGACGACCGATACAAATTGGTAACGTTTCAAATACACGCATTCATAACTTACCCTAAAAAAAACTACGGCCTTAAAGGGTTAAATTTTAAATGCAGCTTCACATATTTTACTTGAAGCTCACGAAGCACTTAAATTTCAAACAAAGTTTGTCACACTTTTTTTACCTATCATGGCTTCCAATGCCTAGCTAAAAATTTCTAAATTTATTGACCAACTTGATTTCCTTCATTCCAGGAAAGTGTATGAAACGCTGTAAAAGCGTGATGGGACTTGGTTTATTTTAAGAAAATTTTAGAAGTTCAAAATCTTGAAATTTAAGTGTTTCGTGTTTTAGCATATAATTTTTTTGGTACTTACGTATTATCGGGACTACCAAACTGTTTATATATGTATTTTTGCTCTCGTCATTTTCGTTTAAACTAACGAAAATATCACAACTTAACCTAACTAATCATCAAGGGCGTACAGTTGACCTAACCGGGCAGTCAGTTGACCTAACCGGGTAGTCAGTTGACCTAACTGGGCATTCAGTTAATTGAATGCCCGGTTAGGTCAACTGTACGCCCTTGATGATTGGTTAGGTTAAGTTGTGATATTTTCGTTAGTTTAAACGAAAATGACGAGAGCAAAATACATAATAAACAGTTTGGTAGTCCCGATAATACGTAAGTACCATTTTTTTCTTTTTTTTTTGGAAGGGGGGAAGGAATAAATTGCGATAACATTTTTTTTAGACACCCAATCTCAAAAAAAAAGTTGCTAAAGCACTCTAGGGATCCCACAGGGTGTTGTCACCAAGTTTCATGAAAATCGATCCAGCCGTTTGGACCTAAAAAGGAGACAGACAGACGAATAGATGGATATGCGGTGAATTATGTTATGATAATTACATTTATCCTCGCTAATTTAATAGTATTAGTATGATTAATTATTTATTATTCTACACAGCGTTTAATTTAGTCCTCGTTATATCTCAGCCAGCCACTCAAAAAGACATTCCGTTTTCTATTAAATCTTCAACACACTAAGCGTAATATAGAAAACAGAGTATTTATGGGCACCCTAAATAATATGGCATTTCTAACTAAAAATGCGAAATATATCAATGGTCTTCTTCTGCTACTACTACTACTACTACTACTAATAATAATAATAATAATAATAATAATAAACGCGTAATTTTTATGTTGATTAAAGTCAAAATCAGGTTGTGGTAAATTAAAATTTGGTTAAGCAATCTGATAAAGTAAAATTTACAACGCAACAAATCTAAATTATGAGGCACTTAGTGTTAGAAAGTGTTCTTAATTTCTGAGGCCTTGATAAGATATAAATAACTAGGTGGTAGTCTTAAATATGTAGTTGATACGATATCTATTAGTACTTTGCCCAAATTTAAGTTAATGGTTTACTGGTTTTTACGTCATCATAAGAACGTGGTGTATTTCCGGTGAAATATATTGGTTTCAAACGTAAACTCAACGTAGATGTAGTAATAAATACACTAGCAAGCAAATGTAAGATAATTCTGATGTAAACAAAACGTAAAAAAATTGTCCCTAAACCCCTTTTACTTTAAAGTTTTGAATAATTACGACTTCGCACGAGAAATCTCCATTACTGTGATGATTAATAGCATTTTTTCCATTTAAGCAGAAAACACCAAATTTATCTCCCTAAACGACGCTTGAACCTGAACGAGGAATTCTGACCCAAATGGAGCAACTAAAGGGCTTAAAAGTGTTGGTACAACTTTAAATTAAAAGATGAGAATGCCATTTTTACAAGCTACCTTACACGCATGAGGCAATGTAAATACATGTGAGGTTACAGCCACAATTAGCAGCAAAGAAAACGTATAAATGAGAATTCATCTACCAAGCACAAATGAATTAACTACTCAAGATGAAGAGAAACTGCATTCAGAGATGACCGAGCAAATCTTGATGAAAAAATGACTGACAGTTTATAATATATATAAAAAAAATAGAAAAAAATATAAGCCCCGTAATCCGTATAGACACGCAAAAAATATGATATATGATTTTAAATGCAATAAACAAGCTGATACGCTTAAAACAATCCATGGTTAGCTGTACGAATGTGAACTTAAGAAGACAGATTTAGTGTTCGGTGTCAATTCATTCCTTGATTGCAGGTTACTCCATTATATTTCAGTTCATGAACCTATTATATTCTCCGTATACTTTCATTCGAGCCTCCGACGAAACGCTGTGCTACAGGTTTTTCAAATTGAGTTTTGTCGTAAGATTATAAAACGATGTCCAAACCATTATATATACTATATATATATATATATATATATATATATATATATATGTGTGTGTGTGTGTGTGTGTGTGTGTGTATGTGTGTGAACAGAACGAATATTTCACATTCTAATTGAATTTAATGTTAAATTTCAAGCATTTATGAAGTGCTTTCAAACCCTATATTGGTACTGATATTTACGGATAGTAGGTATACACCATCACAGATTTCCTGATGTAGTTTGCAGACAGATCTAATATGTAAAAATTAGAGTGCCTCACTTTCTTTCTGTATAAAAATAAACAATATAGTATTGTACGATCTCCATTTCATAAACACAGCTAATAAGATACAATCAGTGTTTAGGTGCGGATGAGAGAGAGAGAGAGAGAGAGAGAGAGAGAGAGAGAGAGAGAGGTGTAAACTACTTACTGTCATTGAGCGAGATATAAATGGAATTCGCACCTAGAGAGAGAAAAAAGGGAAAATGTATTAAATAAAGAATTTCCCTTTTACGGGTGATATTAAAGCATAAATAAAGATCCGGTCCGGCAGTTCCTATAGCGCTAAGCACCGGAAACAAAGAAATCGCATTCCCTAATCGGAGTAGGCCCCACATAAAATAAATAAATAGGCCATGGCACCGAAACTCATTCTGCATTGGTTACTGAAAATCTTTGCACAAGAAAACACTTTAACACAGGAAAAATTATATATATATATATATATATATATGATGAATAAAACCACGAAGGAAAGGAAACCTTTTTGTGTTTCCTTTCCTTCGTGGTTTTATTCATCATAAATATTTTTCACGTGTTACTTTCGTGAAATAATTTTCATATATATATATATATATATATATATATATATATATATGTGTTCATTATTTGTAGGTATATAAGGTAAGTTGCCTTAGAATTAATAAACACAGCGAAATGAGGAACTGAGTTACGAGCTACGGACCGCATATAAAGAGTAATCACCAAAGGGCGCCTCATGGACGTGCTGAAGATTGCCTATTTTGCAGGGTCCGTAAATGGACTTACAATAAGGTCATAAGTACGGGGAAGTGTAGGTATATTACTGGACAAGTCGCAATTTTCTCTTATTAGCAGAGAATGAATTTTGCTTGAATAAAAACGAACATTATTAGTCCGTTTTGAGTTCTAAAACTCTTTTTAAATTATTTCGCTTTTAAAGGGAAAATTATCCCCTTTTCGTGTCCACCTACTTACGACCGATCATTTGTCAGTGTTGGGAAGTTGCCCTCTTTTTTGCGTTTTAACTTTACAAATACTTATTTCAAAAGTTTTGCCAAATTTTCCAAGTGAAACATTGAATTTTCAAAGTTTGGTATAAAGGAGTGGAGTCGTGGGGTCGGGGGCCTCCGAAAGAAATGGGTTTCCAATTTTATTATATAAAGGGTTTAGATGGCCTCGCCATTAGACCCTTTTTATTCTAAGCTCATTAAATTTCATTTTTAATCGAGGATAAAGACGGTAGTTTACTAAGTTTCTACAGAAAGTGTATCTTAGTTTCTTAAAGAAAATAAATGCTGTACATACAGTATAGCCTTGGCCAACTGAAATAAACGGGTCCCTTTATACTTATAAATCTCAAAGGCAAGCAAAACAAATTCTAAAACTTACCGCGATTCGTAAAACGTATCACGGTAACGAAAAAAAACGCTAATTCAATAACCTCTCTCTGATAAGTCTCCCAAATTTTCCATATTAAGAAAGTGGCGCGCAGCACCCGCGATTTCTGTAATGGAATTCCTCCAACCACGAATGCTCGTAATGAACGTTTGATGCTCCCAACGTTTAAAAAGGAAGAAAGGAAGACAAAGTCTCGGCACCTTTATTTGGCGTTTTGCTTTCATCAGTGGCATTTATGGAACAGAGAGGCACGAAATAAGAGGAAGCAGGAACTGAGATACGTGTCTTCTATATAAGCGGAACGCTCCCTCTGAAACTTAAATCAAGAATTCAGTTTCATTTAATTTATTCACTTGGATTCCTTGGCTAGACTTTCATTAAACTACGCATTAACATTTAATTTGTTTGTTAAACTCAGTGATTCTTAATGCGTTCGAATATGCTGATGCTTACGGACTGTAAAGTACCTATTTGAGATTGTATAAGTGTCATATTCTGTTACATAAGGTTAAAAAAGACTCTGAGGCGGGTAGGCCAAAGTACTGAGGAAAGGTTATACATCATAGTGACTGCAGTCATGGAATATTCACCACGCAATATTGTGTGGTTAAGACAATAATAACATTTACGCTATTAGGATCAAATGAATTAATGATAGCGCAAACAAGAATACTCACTTAAGCAATCATAATTAACTATTTTCCAACTAATCAAGATACTTAAATCAACCATGTGATAATAATTCTCCTTCACATGTTTACTTTTCCAATAAGTAACCATTCTCAATTAGATGGCAAATAATTAATGATACACGTGAATTTTTGTATCCAAGTATTTTTCTGTGTAAGGTTGAGTTAAGATTAAAAAAGAACTAAAAATAATATGAAAATCAAACTGGATTTGCGAAATATGTTGTGTTTCGTAAGTGTGAATTCCAAACAATGAGGAGTAAATACAACTTGCATCACGTTTAATAAAGACTTTTGAATCAGCTAACCGTGGTTGAATACTTATAGTCGTATAGTACAGATTACAGATTCTTCATATATATAATATATATATGAATTTCACAATTAAACACGTGAAATGAATGAATGCTGCAAACCCACAAGGAAAAAGAAAACGATTCAAGGCCTTTCGTGTGACGAGGTGTAGCTCTGAATACACGAAAGGCCTTGGAATCGTTTTTCTTTTTTCCTTGTGGATTTGCAGCATATATATATATATATATATATATATCAAAAGACCAGATGCCTGGCTCAGGACAGTACCGGATGAAGCGGGTGTATCTGCTATGTTCCTCCACCAGGCCAGGCCTAAATGCGAGGCCACCTGCTGGAACTATTGAAGAATAGGGACCCCAGCCTTCTTTAGTTAGCTTTATAAGGCTAACTAACGAAAATATCATGACCTAACCAATCGTCAGGGCGTACAGTTAACCTAACGAACGATTGGTTAGGTTAGGTCGTGATATTTTCGTTAGTTAGCCTTATAAGCCTAACTAAAGAAGGCTGGGGTCCCTATTCTTCAATAGTTCCCACCTGCTTAACCTTCGTGTAAGAAGATCGACGCATGGAACTTCTACGAAGTTACGATATATATATATATATATATCCTATTTCTTAAAAGAAGTTAATTGTCTGTATCAGTGGTACGTGCGTTTATAAGAGACAGAGCCTATATACCCACTTTTCAAAAGGCATAAACAGGTGGTATTCTGCTAGCATGACACAATAAATTAATAATATTCATACTTATTTAAAATTATTTAAATTTATTTAAATTATTTAAAATAAATCTACAGCTGCAGAGTTCACATAATGAAATATGAGTTAGTAACAATGTTACTTTAAATACTAAAGCTTAATTGCTACCGGTTTGGCTGACTCGGTGGTCGAGCCTAATTCTTTGAGTTTTTTTTAATTTAAAATTTGTCAACCTTAATATATATATATATATATATATATATAATAATAATAATAAGATATAAGCTCTAGTGGTACGATACAAAACCTATAAAAAGTAAAATGAAGGGGAGAGAGAGAGAGAGAGAGAGAGAGAGAGAGAGAGAGAGAGAGAGAGAGAGAGAGAGAGAGAGGGTCTACAAATACAATTACCCCAACCATAGGGGCTCGATAACTCAAATTTTATTCTTTCGTTAAAATAAACGAGAATATAATAAAAACCATTATTTGCGCAACGACTCTACAAGGTTCTCTTCACTCTGTGTATATTTTAAAACTAAAAAAAAAAAAAGAGATTTCTCTATATTTCTAAATAAGTTGCTTTTTAAGTTGCTTTACACAAAAGCAGAAAATGAAGCGTATAAACAGTCATACAGGAAGGTCGAATGGTGGTCTTGCGAGACCTTCAGAGTATATAATAAATTCAAGGCTCGAAACAAATTGGGAACCAAATATCTCGACGTAAATTTAGGAAATGAAATTTAGGTGTTAGAGAAAGAATCGTTAAATATCGTTTACAGAATTTTAAATTGTAGCGTGTCAGTATTAAATGGCCTACTATATACGGGCACGCGTGCCCCGAACCGTACGCGATCATAATTCATAATGTCACAATTCAAAAGAGGAGATACTGAGCTGGAAACGGTGTGATAATGTTATCGAAATATTTTTTTAACTATACAGTCCAAAATACCGGGAAATGTACTTCCATAAATTCTACTTTTTTCCCTTTTTTTAGCCTACATTCTGCAGTAATAAACTGGAAACAGAACTTTCCATGAAATTATTTTATTCACTTTTGAACCCACTGATGTATTTATACTCTGTTATGGGCGCTGGAATGGGACATTGTAAGCCTTATGCTCACTCTTGTATTTGTTTGGCGATGGAAACACAGCGAAAGAGGAGAGACGGACAGTCGTAAAAGGAAGAAGATACGAGCACCAAAACAAGCGGAAATGACGAAATAAAACAAAACTTCGAATTAAATAAATGAAGTTTAAGTAAATGCCTTAAAATTTTCGAGATAGGTTCCAATCAGTCTACGAAACCCGTATATTATACAGCTTATACCGAAATAAGTGTCGGTACACTATGATCTTATATCGAGAGAACGGCGTTACTACGCGCCTTACATCACTTCTCCATCTATATACAGTAGGTTTAATCTTAAAAGAGATGAAGATCATGCGCAATAAGAGTTATCAAGCATATATGATTGGAGATGCCAATGATTTACCATTCTGCGATGCTAATGGAAGTAAATCTGCTGTAAGACATAATCTTCCACAGCAAGGTAGGGTCTATAAAGATTTCTGACTGGGCCAATAACTCCGTTATTAGCCTAATTTACATCTCAAGTATGACTCATAGTACGGTCCGCCCTTCAGTAAAAATTAAATATTCAAAGATAAGAAATAAATTTAGTAAATTTGAGTAATTTTCCAGGACTAAAACTGACTCGAATGTATCATTTTTGACGTCGACGCTTTCACTTCTCGCAAGATGAAACCTCCTCCTCTTTCGCCCATCTACATACACTGAACAGGGTCACAATCACGTTTTCTAAGTCCACGTGGGGCAACACCCTAATATACAGAAAACAAAGCGATTTCAGAGATGCCGTGCTGATAAAGCATTTTGCTGCTTTTAACAGACAGACATTTTTGTTCAAAGAACCTCCGTGTCCTCAAATCATCTTTTGTTGAGTGTATGCAGGTTGCCAAGCATTAATGGGGGCCCAGCTGAATTCTATATATGTAAGTTCAAATTTATAGCTCTTTAAGGGAGTCATGCAAAATTTGTATAACTAGTGTTTACTTGTTTACACCAAATAAGTAAAATATGTTATTAGGCCCATAAAATGAACACCAAAGATTAACGCCTATTCTACTTTCGTTATGTTAATTCTGAGTATAGAGCATCAAATTTATATTAAATGAATCCTAAAGAAGAAGAAGAAGAAAAAAAATCAAATCCACATGTTTGGCAACGTGTTGAGAGAGGCCTACAGCCTATTTACTACCAATTCTGGTAGAGAAATTGTACAACGGGCGACACACAAAGACAACAACACAACACACACGCAGTAAGAGACAAAATAGGTCGCATTAACGAAACCACAATAGGTTAAAACAAAAAAAGTAATAATGAAAGATAACAGCTGTCTACGAAACTGCGGTCATTTCCAGAACCACAAAAGAGTATAAAACAGTGAGAAGGTTGGCCACGACTCCCACTGAGCCAGAACGATGCATTGCAAGATCGGAGGTATAAAGTATTTCGTAAACACCTGCAAGATGTGCTTTCAAATACTTATACAATGCCCCTAAAACGCTTATGGCATTTAACATGTGCATAATAAATCGGCTGTTTATTACGGAACAAAACTTGGCTCACGTAAGCAGCAGTGGTTTAGTCTTCTGCGTATCGACTTCTCCTTGCTTCATCAGTAATCCATTCGCACCCAGTGCTGGAATATACAGATTTATTTTCCGGTTCTTTTAATCATTTTAAGATAGATTGCTTTTACTCACTTATTTAGGCTCATATATATATAATTTAGTGCGATTCAATGATTCTACATTAGGATATATAATTTTTCTTAATTAAAATAAAAAAACCGTTTCACTGTTATTACGAATTCAACTACTAATTATATTCAGCACGGTTATAATATATATATTATATATATATATATATATATATATATATATACACCATGCTTCTTTTTCCCGGAGGAAGGGCAACCAACGCGTTTGACCTCCGTGGGAAGATGTAATTTAAAGTAAAAAAATTGTAAGGTATACAAGAAATAAGTGTATATATATATATATATATATATATATATATATATATATATATATATATATATATATACAATACCCAAAAAAGGCTTTTGGCATTTAGCATATGCAAAACAAAACTAGTTTATTACGAAATAACATAAGCAGTGGTTTAGTTACAGGCCTCTACGTATCGACTCCTTTATAAAAGCTTGGATATATATATATATATATTATATATATATATGTGTGTGTGTGTGGGTTAGCGTCGCTGACTACGAATCCATCGGCTCCGAGATCGCGACCCGGTGACGGCAGGCGGCGCGCAACAAAACCCAGCTGTTCATGTTTCCACACAATAAAAAAAATTGGTTGGTAGATAAATGGGTACACCGGGTAGCCTAGTGGTTAAGATGCTGGGCTGATGGTGGGGCGTGGTTCGGATTCCACGTTAAACTGTAGGTCTAAGGTGGAGTGACAAGTTTGACCTTCGTCAGAATGAACAATTCGGACGGAAGCAACACCAAGGTTAAGCAAGGTTATATATCACAAATTCTTTTAAATTCAGGTCATTATACATCGTACAGATAAATTAGATTTATATCTAACAACGTTGTCATAAAAGTATTGAAACTGTCCTTGTATGTAGGTCCAAAATGAAGCCTAGAATAAAATGAAGACAAACGCCGAATCTGAGTCCCGACGAAGGACACAATCTTCACCTAAATAATGGGACTGCATCTTTTGGGGGGGGAAAAAAAAAAACTCTAAGCAACACCACCCAGAGAAGGGCAGCGCCACTTTGATCATCACCATTACGCGCAAAATGATGATACGAGAAGCGTACGTCATTGACGGAAGGAAAATCCGGTGAGGGTAGTTTCGATTGAGTTCTGAGGTTGGTCGGAGAAGATAGGAGGGAGATAGCGCCCAATCTTTGCTCAGTGAAAACGCTTCTATTTTTAGTTATTTGCTCATTGCTCAAACGCCACATTCGGAGCAAAATATTTTGGTATCCTATACTCCTTTTTTACTCATATACTGTGTATATATATACAGTATATATGAACTTCTAGTGGTGTTTCCTATCTCGTGTGTATATATATATATATTAAGGAAAAGGAAAACTACCGATTGAGCGCTTTTACACACGAAAGCGCTCGGTTGTATTGTTTTTTCTTGATGGTTTTTAGTGCACATATGTCATGCGTTCTAGTAATTATTTCACACACACACACACACACATAATATATATATATATATATAATATGGTTCTGTGGGTTGGCGTGAAATCACTGTTTCTTCAGTGATGATAAGCTGCATACGCATGTCACGTTAGCTATACTAATCTATATTGCTTGCCGGCGTTAGAAATACCGTGCTGTGGCGTTTAGATGTATTTTCACAAGAGTATTTTATAAAGAATAATAAAAATTTCCTGTATCTTCGATTCTAAATCCACAGAATTTGTATCAAAAGTATTAAGTAACCCAATACACTTCACTAGGCCTCGAGGCTTAGTGAACCCTTTAGGTCTAAATGCCCAATTTATATAGAAGAGAGTGTGAAAGTCTGCCGAAATTGGTATAACCTCATTTCTTGTTGAGTTTTCGGTTTCAAAGGACGGAGAGAGAAGATATGTCGACGATTTTCCTCAAAGCGTGTATCATCTTCGACAGGAAGCGAATCCGAGGACGTCGTTTACATGCATTCCGCGGCGGAAGTAGGCAAAAAGGTTTTCTCAATTGGATCCACGTCGCCGAGATTGTTCGAGAAACAAAGGCGGCAAAGGATTGGCTGATCCTTGACGAAAAATCTATTTCAATGGCTATAGCATGTGGCGTAAGGCCTCCTTAGGCTGGGACACTTAAAGCCGCTTTGGTAAACAACGGCTTTTTTAATTTTCTTTTTATATATAGATTAATGGCGAAATTGTTTGAACATTTAAAGTAGCATACAAATTAGCCACAAATAAATAATCACACACACACACCCAAAAGTGGAGCAATTACGTGTCTCATTTTGACATTTCACCGAGTCAAATATGAAGGGAATGGTCATTTATATTGAAGTTTTCAAATATTGTAGTGTGTGTATATATAAACAGACGAATAACGTTACTAATCTCATTTGGTTTAATCAAAGATTATATATAGAACTTATAAATAATCTAAGACTCATAGTTTTGATCCTATAACATGAAACTCTGGCTGTTAATTCAGTTAATTTGTTTAGGTCCTGGAGACTAACATTTACTTAAGTAATACATAAAATTACAAACACGTCTAAATTAAGTCCACCTGTAACAATACATATGATACCTTAGCCGAGAAAAAAATAACTAAAAATAACGCCGAGGGCTTACTGAAAATATGAAAGTAAAGAATCAATAAAATTAGCCACACTGACTGGATGGAATCTGTTGTTTGAAACGTGCCTATCTACACACCTGGTTGCACAATTCATCGTTGTAAACCGGAAAAATTTGCAGGTACAAATAAATCATCTTAAATAAAATTTAGATTTACAAAAGATTGTTCCAGACACGTTGATATTAAAGGTCAGGGCATGGATGCGTATTCTTTTCAAATGCAAATTCACGGTGCTGCGTTCAGCCACACTTTCAATACTCTAAACTTTGATAAGTATGAAAGTAATCTTAAAAAAAAAAAACAATCATAATCACGAATCAGGCCTACTATTTGGTACCCTTTGGAACCAAACGTGTTAGTCATGAATCACGTAAGAACCATGTCGAAATTTCATTTTTTAATAACGTAGTTTTCTCATTTTTGAAAGAGCCCCGAGGATAAAAACAGCCGCAGAAACATATGCTCAACACACACACTATATATATATATATATATATATATATATATATATATATATATGGTACAAAAGGTAGGTACCGTTAAATCTGTTGAATCTAATTACAGTAGCATATTCATAAGTACTTTAGTTACAGACCTTTCATTTCATTCTGTAAATGATGTCAGGGATTATGTAATAATATTTCAGTTTTTTTTTTATACTGCGTGGCTATCAACAGTTTTATACGCGTATAAATATTGTATCACAATTGGCAGGCAATATTACCGTAATAAAATTGCTTTCGAGTGGACCCTAAAATTCTAGAAGTGTGACTATACATTCCCACTGTGCTCGGGGTCTGTACGGGAGATGGAGACCCAATACTGATTCTTCCACCCCGATAAGAGAAACGTAACAATGAGCCCTTTGGAAGGCCGCGAGTGTGAGATTGTATGGACGCCCATTGTAGCGGTGTTAGGCCAAACCCATTCCAGGGATCTCCTGCTGGAAGCTTCTGGAAACCATATTATAGCCTATACACCATCGTCCATTTAGGCCCAACTTTTTTTTCTTTCCATTCGGTGACCTTTTTTTTTTTTTTTGGACTGAAAACAAAATAGAAATGAACAATACAAAGCCTACTTTCTTTACTGAAAAGGAGGTAGAAAGAAGGTTTAGCATATTTTTGCTACTTTATCAGCATTAAACGTGGTAATTGTCATATGAAGAAATTAAAAGAGTAGCTAACTAGACAAATATGAGGAACTAGCATAGTATTCTCAATTTATTTTAAAAGAGAATTACTGTTCGAACAAAACCCTCAATTTTGTTTTTTTTTCTATACACTTACTAATTGCTCTCTCTCTCTCTCTCTCTCTCTCAGAGTCAAGGTATATTTTCAATCTTTTTCCGTACCCGCCTCTGATGGGAAGGGAGCAGAGGGTGGGGAGAAATCCTTATGCTTTTCCATCCAGTTTTCTACTACTGCTAGAATGGTTTTAAAAATGTACAATTTAATAATAACAGGAACCTCCTCGAGTGGACCGAAAGGTCTTTGAGGCTTCCTCTTGTCCTTGTACACCTTGTACTCCTTGTAACTCTCTCTCTCTCTCTCCCGTCTTCCTACACCCGTCATGGCTTTTCCCCTAAAATCAACAAACATTTTCTGATCCCCCACCTCCCATTTCTTCACGACTGCCCTTCCTCAAGGTCGTTCACTTACTCGCTCTCTGTTTGAACCACCTCCATCACTAACTGTACAAGCAGAAAAGAATGTCCAAACAATTAGGTGCACAATTTGTGCCCTGAAGGATTAACGATATCTTAGTGCAAGTTCTGTTTACTGTGCCCATTACTTTTTAAAGGAACCTCAAGGATTCTCCGCCCTGGACACAATGTTTTTGGCTTTTCAAGAACCAAGAATATAAAATTTTCCATAAATGGCAAAAGGATCTAAGGACTCTACAGACTAACAACGGCCTATTTTAGTTTTTTTTTTAAATATAAGCTCCTAATTAGAATTTCAAACTTTCAAATGAGACCCGGTTTTCATCCTCTTTAAACCTTTTTTTATGGCCGATTTTAAACAAAACACATTACTGGGCCTACATACAAATTAAAGAAGTGGACCAGTAACTCTTAACAGCGATAAAGACAAGAATATTTTCGACAATTATAAAATTTATGCGTCATTATCGTAGTCGAAGACGGCCTTCATATATGAGATAATAAGTATATGAAGGCCACCTTTAATATTAATGTAAATTATAGCAAATAAAAAAAATAACGCAAATATCTCAGCAATTCTATTGAGCAGCTGGAAATTTTTATCTCGATAGCCAAAATGACTGCAGAGAGAAAGAGAGAAAGAGAGAGAGAGTTACAAGGAGTTACAAGGACAAGAGGAAGCCTCAAAGACCTTTCGGTCCATTCAGGGAGGTTTCTGCTATTAAATTAGTGCAGTTTTGAATTATTCTAGAAGTAGAAAACTGGGTAGAAAAACATACGGCTCTCTTCCCAGCTCCCCGCCAGTACGGAAAAAGATTGAAAAAAATACTTGATCCTGGAAAAGTAGCCAAGGAAATTTTATTGGAAAGGAGAATATGCAGAAACGCAACTTTACCTCACCTAATCCATGCCATGCATTTTTCATTTTAGTTTTTTGTTCACTAGCAAATTAGGTATTTTTACAAAATACTTATCTACTTTATTAACAAGGCAGACGAGGTGTAACCGTGTTTTCTGTAATTAGATGGTTGTGATGCGTATGTGTCTGCCAATTCTTTGAATGTCGCCAAATTTCAACTTGGGTATCCCGCCTTAAAGGTGTTTATGCACAAATGATATATTGAGTCGTTTATACATCGCGATGTTGTGCCACCAGAGAGAGAGAGAGAGGAGAGAGGAAGAGAGAGAGAGAGAGAGATCTAGGATGAAGATAAAATACGCACAATAACCTATTGAAATTTCTGAAATTCCTTTCGACTAGGATAAGAGGCATTTTTTGATAAGATGAAGGTGTAGGAAGGTGGGATACGACCTTGAAAGGTTGGCGTTTTTCTACTAATAAACTTTATTTAAGAGTTCCCTACGTGACTAACTTAAATGGGATAAACACTGCCTACGTACATCTACTCTGTGGCGAAGAATCATCAAAACTCACTCTGTATTGCTTAATTAAGAAATACAGGAACATTATTAACTAGCTAAATTGTATAATACTGATTAAGGGATATATATATATATATATATATATATATATATATATACAGGGTGTTTCAGGAGGAAAGGTCAAATACTTCGGGATGTGATAGTATCGGTCATTGTTAGGGAAAAAGTTCATATGACATGTGTCTAATTCTGAATGGTTACGGAGATAGAGCTGTTTGAATCTGATGCGCGCGCAGCTCTTCCCCCCCTCCCTCCCCTAACCTTGAACCATGTAAGCTGTGATGTAAGCATGTAACATAAGCCAATCGACAGCTGACTGTTGTGAGTGACATTGTTTGGTGTTTGAAGCAGTGTTAAGAATGACACACACCTTCAAACATGCCCGAATATGCAGATATAGTGTATGTCTACGGTTTTTTTTGCGATGGAAGTGCAACAGCTGCTGTTGCAGAATGCCGTCGACGGTAAACTGTAACAAATTTGTCATTTCTGTATCTGATACCATTCAAAATGCCAATGTTTAAACATTAAATGTTAGAAACGTAATTGGTTCTCTTTCTTGATTACCATTAACAATGCTTTTGTATTTGTAGATTCAAACAGCTCTATCTCCGTAACCATTCAGAATTAGATACATGTTCATATGAACTTTTTTTTCTCACAATGACCGATACTATCACTCCTCGAAGTATTGACCTTTCCTCCTGAAACACCCTGTATATATGCTTGATGAGGGACAACATACGGGCAACGAGATATTTTTTTGATAATTGGGACAACTACATACGATATTTGGAATAAAAACAATGATTTTTTTTTTATTTCTACGTTTGATAAGGAGAAATCTTTTCTGATGGAGAGGGGGAGACAAATGGATAATGGCGCAAGCACTACAATTACGGTTTTCGAATCAGTGATTTCAAATTTCTCGAATTTCTGAAGGCAGCGGTGTGGTCTTCCAAATACACAAGACGCTTTCATCCTGAAAAGGTTTTTTTCGGTCCATCACGTCATTTACGAAATATGTAAAAGAATGAAAAAAAAACCGGACCTGAGTATCATCAAGGGTTACACAGTGGTCATGTCTCAACACCGTTTCCCGGTAGGTCAGCGAAGTTAAGCTCGTGGAGAGTAGTAGTTGGGTGGGTGATCATTCTCAACGTCCAGATGATGTAGCGATTCACGGTTCGGATTCCACGTTAAGCCGTAGGTCCTCTCTGTCATATGACCTTGTCCGTTAGTACGAAAAACGAAATAACGCGATTAACAAAGCGAACAACAGGGTGTCACTCAAACATTTCTATCTTCCATTGTTCAAATTTTACTTCTTTTATTTACCAAATGTAATCCGCTTTGTACATTAGATTATTTTGAATAAATTGTTAAGCAAATTTCTTCTCCCTTTTAACGACAGAAAACAATATCAGTGATTTTTTGAGTTTGGCCTTTGCTTTTATTGTATTACAGTTTTTTCAAAAAAGTTCTGTGGTGAAGTTTCAATTTCTTTATTTATAAATGTGACACGCGGAACAGAAACAAAACACCGTGGGAAAAATGCAGTTTAGTTTCGTGGACTTAATTAAATTTCAAAGAGCGTTTTCAAAAAATATACTTTTTTTCTGTAAAATACATAAAATGATCATTCTTAATACGTAAACTAAAAAACGGTAAACTAAATAATTTTTTCGTGACTGTAAAAGTAGAAGGCAACTCGCCTCCCCCCCCCCCCCCCCCCGCAGCCAACACATTGCAGCATACACTCCAACCAACTGTAAAATTTAAGTATCGTTATAGACCCTTCTCTATAACAGCACGCCAGCGATCGCAATTCAGTGGGTAACGCTGTATCCCCATAAACGAAGTAAGGTCGAGGGTTCGACTCTAGATGATGGTAATAATAATTTGGGAGTTAACACAATGGGCCGCATTCATTTGGCCTAAGCACTGTGTCAATTTATGGCCTTCCTATGTAATTATTATCATTATGTCATAGAACACTAAAAATGTTAATTGTCAAGCATATTTCATGTCTTTAATTTATCCTAATCATACCCCCCCCCCCCCCCCCCCCCCCATTTACTGGGTTCTTTTTTAATATTTTCACTGACGCAGGAGTAACCTTTATCAAACATAAAGGGCACTGAGACACTTAAATTTTACGCTTGTCCATTTTGGGGGGTATGTAGTGAAAATCTGTTTTGTTATAAAGGAAAATAAAGGATAATGTTTATGTTATACGGCCATAAAAAAAAAAATTTAAGTTCTACTTTACATTTTACAAATTAAAAATTATTAACATTTTAAAATGTTACAGACAAAGCGTTAAAATTTGTTATTTTAGGAAAAACAACATACTTTGAGGTATGTGGAACTAATTAAGACCAAAATTAAATGGCATTCTTTCCACTGGTGCACTTTTGTTTGTATCACTCGATAAAAGAAAGAGGAGCTTCACCACACGACTTTTGAAATCGAATGTACATTATTTATAAGTAAATTATCCATACTTTCAAATTTATTTTATTAATTTTAACAAGTACAGCCGCGATTACAATAATGAATAATAGTATATATATATAATATATATATATATATATATTATATATATAAGCTTAAAAACGTGTTATTTTTCCTTATAGGCCTATGACGTTTCAGTCCATATGAAATTTTTCTTAAAAAATATCACGTCAGCCTGATTTTGACATGGCATTATTTGCCTTCCCCCGCCCTTTGTGCAAGTGGGTCTTTGGACAACTGAGAGATCCAGCCTAACATTCGTCGAAAATTACTTCCATGAATGATAGCATTTCATTTCCAAACTTTGGGTTTTGACGCGCCGAAAGCGGTCTCAGACTGTAGCGCGGTCCTGAAGCCAAATGGCCATAAAATGCCTCTTTCCACATGATTATTTTTTAACGCGAAAAGGAGGAGCAGTTAATTCACTTGACTTCTCGGAATCAAAGGGTCTCCAGATCTCTTCGAGTAAAAAATGAATTTTTCTTTCAACTAACTTCTGCCGCCACAAAATTTTTCAGTGTCAAGTGCAGTTAGCTATTCAAATAGGTCTAATTGTATAGTTGCATATATATATATATATATCTTGGTAACCTTGGTTTTGTTTCCGCTTGAATTACTCATTCTTCAAGAATGTTGTCCCACCTTAGACCTATACCTAAACGTGGAATCCGAGCTACGACCCACCGCGAAAGTCAGAAATTGAAATTACAAATTACCCTGATTAGCTTAACCTCTAAGTTAATCAGGGTACACATTTACCTATCAATCTTTTTTTTCTTTTTTATATGAAAGAATGAACAGTTGAATGCTCTCAATGCCGTCTGCCCTTTCCGGGAATCGAACCTAACGCCGATGAATTCGTAATTATATATATATATATATAAGGGTTGAATTTTACTACTGAATATGAAGGTTTCTGCACAAGTTACTGTAAAGTCTCTTGATGGCCTTTGAGACATACTTGCCAACCCTACCGATTTGAAGGCTATACAAATAATATCAACCCTTTTATGCTCAGAATGAACTAGACTGCATCATTTAAGGCTAGATGTTTTAAAATTTCGGATCACTTTAGCATATTGCTTCCCAGGAACCTCTCTTTAACATATTGCTTCCCAGTGTATATCACTTTAACATATTGCTTCCCAGTGTATATACTTCAACATATTGCTTCCCAAAAATAGACATCACACAACCAATTACAGTTACATTACAAAAGTTTATAATATTTAGAGATTAGCTAGTCGGAAAATGTAAATTTATGGACAACTTAACTTACTATGCTTCGCCATTTTTATGAATGTAAAATATTTGGATCACCTGAAGATCAGGGCCCCCAGCCTTCTTTAGTTAGCCTTATAAGACTAACTAACGAAAATATCACGACCTAACCTAACCAATCGTTAGGTCAACTGTTACGCCCTTGACGATTGGTTAGGTTAGGTCGTGATATTTTCGTTAGTTAGCCTAGATTACCAACCTCTTTCTAACCAACCAACCTTTCTCTTTTTAACATATTGCTTCCCAGGAGGGATCACTTTAACATATTGCTTCCCAGGAGGGATCACTTTTAACATATTGCTTCCCGAATGCTTTGGGAAGCAATATGTTAAAGTGATCCAAAATTTCCTTGGGGGGGCATGCTCCCGGACCCCCTGCATTGATTACAAATTCCACCGCTTTTGCTTTTCAAAATGTTGGCAAGTTTGCTAAGGATAACAGAAAATAATTTGATGGTAATTAATTAATTAAGTGAATTCCGAGTATTTTTAAAAACAAGGTACACGTTTATTTTATTATTTACTCATTAAGGAGAGTTTACTGACGCAATCTATTCTTTTTGGTCACAGAATTTGGTCCCTTTGAAGTCTAAAAGTATAGTTAGTAACTCGACCACATCTCGCATGCTTTGATCGTTGTCTGCTTGCGTCGTTTCAAATATTCTCTCTCACCGTCAAATTCAAGTATAATTACATTACATTTATCAATGAACGAATCTTTTACATTTTCTTATTTCTCAATCGTGGTTGTGTCACTGGAAAATTGGTCGTAAATTTAATATAAATCACTAATTTACTCGTGTCTGAGTCGAAAATAAATATGATATGAGTAGGCACTCATCCAACAGGACACACCGCTCGAGTAAATTTAATAGGAAACTTTTTTAAGTCTTTCTTAATGAAGGCCTAAGTCCAGCATATGAACAGTATCTTCGTTACCTTGGTTTAGCTTCCGTCCGAACTGTTCATAACTGTTCATTCTGACGAAGGTCAAGCTTGTCACTTCACCTCAAACCTCACTTCACCTCAGTTTAACGTGAAATCCGAACCACGCCCCACCAGTAGCCCAGCGTCTTAACCACTAGGCTAACCAGGGTACCCATTTATCTACCAACCAATTTTTTTTTATTGTGTGGAAGGATGAACAGCTGGGTTTTGCTGCGCGCCGCCTGCCGTCACCGGGTTTCGATCTCGGGGCCGATGGATTTGTAGTCAGCGACTCTGACCACTACACCACCGAGGCGCGCAGTATATAGTGGTGGTGGTGGTGGTGGTGTTTCCGTATAAACCTTGAGGTTTTACATCAGAAAGAAATTAAAAGAAGGTTGACAATATGATGGATTGAAAAGGAAGAAATGAATGAAGTAAGATCGTCAGGAGCGGTCTTACGACATCTGATCGACTTGACATTCTGTCGATTATAAGGTAGATTAGGTTAGGTTAAGTTAGTTTTTTTAGTGTCGATGTTTTGGTCTCTAACGGATCTTTTTCAGTTTTAGGAACTGTAAAAATTTTAAATAAAAATACATTTTTTCACTACTTTAAAAAATAACTATTTTGGGGGAAACTAAAAAAATTATAATAATTTGCGTTCAAAGTACTAATATATATATATATATATATATATATTAGGGATGTACCGATTCCAGAATTTTGGCCGATACCGATACTCGTTTTTCCAACGATACCGATACCGATAATCCGATACTCAAAATAAGCCGATATTTTACCGATACCGATACTTTATTTTAAAAATCAATAAAAACAGATTTTATCAATAATTATTTACGCAGTAATAGTCGTACATACTGTAGCACATTCAATGTATAAATATAACGTACTGAGATAAATTTAGTCACAAGAGAGTAAGTATACCTTTAGATATAAGTCCTCCGTAGGCGTTAATGTTTAATTCTATTGAAAAATTGATGTAATAATCTCGTGATAGGCAATTGGTTTCAAATTATAGCAGTTTAGAAAATAAGAGGAAGAAATGAAAAAATGATGAAACTTCAAATGTATTCAATAAGTTTATTCAAATGAAAATTTATTCAATTGAATTTTATAAATAATTAAATATTAATTTTAAAATGAGAACTTGGAAAAGTATCGGCAGTATCGGTCGATACCGATACTCTAAAAACAGGCCGATACTGCCGATACAGATACATCGGTACATCCCTAATATATATATATATATATTTTAACATTAAAATTAACCAACTGGTTAAGGTAATTGAATGCCCGGTTAGGTCAACTGCTCGCTCTTGATGATTGGTTAAGTGAAGTCGTGACATTTTCGTTAGTTTTAACGAAAATATCACGACTAAACCTAACCAATCGTCAAGGGCGTACAGTTGACCTAACCAGTCCAGTTGACGAAATGGGTATAGATAGGTCCGTCAGGAGTAGGTCCAAGAAAGCGTAAACCAGCGTCCCAACATGCCGAGTGTTGACCATCGACTCTGGTATTCCTCGTCCAATGGCCGCTTGCTCTCTTTTCTCCGAGAGAGGCCAAGCCCCCAACATCGTAGTAATCTTAGTTCCCATCGAACCCGATTCGCTTTCCCCTCTTAATGAGTGTAATTCTTGCAGGATTTGTGGATAATAGGAGGGGAACTCCACCAATCCATTCATCGATTCTGGCTTGACGTTTGTGGATTATCATATTGGATGTCTCCATCCACGCTAGTTTTAATGTGAATAGTTTGAGTCCTGGATAAAATCAGTATATATATATATATATATAATTTTTTTTTTGCTTCGTTATGATATACATAGGCTTATGTAATACTTACAAGTGACAAAATTTCCCTATTTTTTTGAACTCCCTCTTTAGATCTTTAGGCAAAGTTATATGGTAGCTGAGAGTTACCCGGACAATCCCCATGCCATGATGTTTGCCTAGCAAAGAAGAAAAAACGTTACATAATAAAACTGTATAGTGCCTCAAATTATACTGAAGTCTAACAATTCATACGCAGGCGTACCAGTTACTGTACCGCATGTATTCACTGGGATGAATCCCAAAACAAACCTAGAAAAAAAATAACGTGATCGGCAAATTGTGGGGTTGAAGGCACTGCACTAAGTAAAATCAGCTTAGAGTCCAGGACGTAAGCAGAGCTATAATGAAAAGCTCGTGGGGCTGCCCATACCTTGCAAAAGTTTACCTCCCCCTTTCTGGCAAATTGATAACCTATCACCGAGTTACAGGGCCAATAGGGCTCTAAGGGACATCTGGGGAGTATCGTTTCTTTCTTATCAAGCGGATGCAAGGTCTGTCTTCTGTTACATTTATTTCAAGGAGGACCTGAGACTGACATCATTGGTGTAAAGACCCTCTCAATGACCCCCCTATGTGGCTAACGACCCAGAAAAGAAACCTATTACATTTGATATATTTTATTACGTGAAGAGCTACCTTACCTCCAAAGATCAGTTCAAATTTTCTTTCCCTACAGACCTACACGCAGACCTGGAACGAGATGTAAGGCCCGGTCCTTAAAAATCATTGAAATGACACACAAACAAAGTGCTGAACAAAGGCTTTTTACAGACTTGTACCTAAGATAGGCCTATAGAGTCTGTATAGGCTTATATATGAAGGAAGATACAGACTACCTTGAAGTAAGAAAGAAACTTGATCTTAGTTTTTCAGGTACCGCGTGAATTACGGGCCTATTTGTATTTTTAAGTAGGCTACCTATCTTCGAACAGCATTCACAAACAAATGAAAAGACGAGGCCGATCAAATAAGGTCTTTCTCAATAGCAGAAACGCGACGTTTACATATGTTATTCGCACTTAGTAGCAAGAAGAGAAAAACGAATCCAACTTTCAGCATGCTCATTTTCCAAAGAAACATAAATGCAGTGACTAATATTTTAACACTATTTACTTCATCACATCTATAAATGGCTGACCAGGAACTGTTTCAAAGTTAAAAAGGGAATATATATATATATATATATATATGTGTGGCGCACTAAAAATTTCACAACTGCGTTCCCGAATGTTGCGCATCATTATTCTTTGCAAATGCTAAACCCAGTGGCGCCTCAAAGTCCGATAAACGAAAGCAAAATTATCTTTGCACTCTGCAATGCAGACTTCTGAAGCATATATTGCAATACAGACCTAAGGCTTTGGCCTAAAATTATTACAGTTTGATTTACCATATAAACTAGTGTAGTATAGTCTATACATATGTAGAGTGGTCAAAGGGTTTATATATATATATATATATATATATATATATATATATATATATATATATACACAATATATATATATATATATATATATATATATATATATATATATATATATATATATATATATATGGGATAAATTTCACGCTTAAATACGTGAAATGAATAAATGATGCAAACCCACAGGGAAAAAGAAAAAATTATTCCAAGGTCTTTCACGTATTTAGCAGTACACCTCGTCAGGAAAAGGCCTTGGAATATTTTTTTTTTATCTCTGTGGGTTTGTGTGAATATATATATATATATATATATATATATATTAGGCTTATACGACATAGCCCTCTTTCGCAAACAAAATCACCCGAGAATTTTCTAAGCCTAAATGATCCCCTCCCCTTTTCGGGGCGACACGAGGAGCAAGGTCCTTTCGTTAATTAGGAAACGAAAAAATTGTTATTAACAGCCACTGCACAAATTCTAAAAAGGCTAAAATTAGTGATTAGTAATCTTGAAGGATCATTCGCAGTTTGAATCTTCGTTTCACTTCAATGGATCCTTAAATTCCGGATAACCTTGAGTAAAATTAATTCCTTTTGGAGTACGAGCGTCACTAATTTAGCTGTAAATCTGACGGACACATAGGTCTAAATATGATAATTGAGAAGCTACCTAACGATAGGCCATGAGGAAGGTTAGTCTGAAAATGTTTGATTATCGTACCAGGCCTACGTAAAGGCTTAATAGACTTAAATCTACAAAGATACAAGTGTTTGACAATATTTGTAAGAGGTTTGTTGGCTGAAAGGTCAAAAGCAATGCAGTGCAGTGGTGAAGAATTCAGACTGACGACAGCTTATAGTATACAAACCGGATATGTTTTTTTACACACTTTACTCTGACAGGCGCCGAGACTGGTCCTATTTATGTATGAGAAACCAAAATGATTTTTATGAAAAAAACAAGTGAACATTACGACATTTGATTTAGCCAACGGCGCATACTGGATTACAAGAACCCTTTACCCTCCCCTTATGTGAGCGATCCCGGTAAATACTTTTCATACCGGTCTGCTAGCGTTGCTATATCTCCCCCTGCTCTGTCTTGCCTGGACGACTTGCGCAACGAGATTGTATTGCAGTGCCTTATAAGGACATTTTTCAAAACGGCGTTCCAGGAAGAAGATCGAACGTGGATAAGAATCGTTTGGAAAGTTCACTTAATTCTAATTGTCCTTTGAAATAGGCTTATTAATTACTACCCTAGTTAAAAAAGTTTTCTGAAAAAGGATTCTCATCGGCTCCAAGTCCTACGTCTATCAACTACTGCAAGCTAGCGTAAGGCCCCTAACGAAACATATGGTGCACGATTTTGGCCCTTAAGTCAGAAATAACTCAGAATTTCGATTAGAGCGAATCAAGTAGGCCTGCCTTATGGAAACATTCGATTTATCGCAGTAGCTTGAGCTACCAAAAAATATTTTACTTAGTAGATTGATCAAACACACACACACACACACACATATATATATATATTCTTAAAGTACTGAATTAGGTATCTTGTACAAATACATTTAATTTATTCGTAGCTTTTACCGGAAGAGGTTTTGGCCCACGAAAATGTATTAAAAAGTAAGGTTCATCGTCTAGTCATGCATCAACGAGCACAGATATTGCTAAGTGTATGCCTAACCTTGGCCTATGACCTGGTCTTCCGTACTCGAACCAAGAGTTCGGCAAACGCAGTTTCGAGTTGCTTTTCCGTAAAACTGGAGAAAACCAAATGTACACGTAGTAAGGATGGAGAGGGCTGGGGCAGGTCCTGGTAGGCCAGACATTTATATATACTGTATATGGGCAGTCATTATCAAGTTACAAATTCTCATTTACTTACTTGAGACAACGATATACAAGCATGTAATCATAGCCTATTCTTAGATTTTTTATGACAATATTGCGTTTTCCAATTATATACACAAACAAATTATATACAAATTAATAGACTAATCGCTTGAAGAATGGGTATTATGAGATCTCAATATTGAGAATTAGATATTTGGTAATTTACTGTTACTTTTGAAAATAAAACCAAAGTTGTCTCAAATGATGTATTTTCTATATTAAACATCTTCCTTTACAATAATATTGATGTTCATTATAAAAAAAAATCATTACAAAGTATAAATATATAATAAATAAATACAAAATGTTTCATTAACTGGAAATATCTTCAAAAGATGACATGGCCTCAAACTCTACTTTACCTCATTTGCAAATCTTTCATTGGATTAAATTACAAGGCTTTGTTTAAAAATAAATAAACAATTAAGTGTGTTTAATTCATGATAAAAATTAATGATCTGTTTTTAACTTTACAAGGCCATCCCTAAATAAAAACGAGTCTGTTATAATCAGGGTTGCCATGCAGGCGTCCCGTATTTCAGTATACAGTTCCGTATTATATATAAATACGTCCCGCCGCCGCCTCCTTTACAGTAGTACCTTTTAGGGACATCATTGGTCCTGTAATTGAAGAACGCACTGTATAAACTGTATAAATGAAACCCTATAATAATTAAATCTGAAATAATTTGTTTCCTTTGCGTCATCGCTTCAAAAGTGACCTACAATTCTATATTCTAATTTATTTTTATATAACACTAGTACAGTTCCCGCCGCTTCGCTGACGGTTAGACAGGCTAAATTACAAAAAAAAGAACCCAGCCGTGAAAATTTTGAGCTTCACATTGTGTCAACATTTCTGAATCTGGTATCTCCCAAAACCTCTCACCCCCATTCATACAAACTTGGGGGCTAACCCCCTCCCCCATTACCCCCACCCCCACCCTTCCCCTATTGCTAAATTACAGAAAAGAACACAGTCATGAAAATCTTGAGATTCACATTGCCGCCCGTAATACAATTTCTGAATTTTTTTTACAATTTCTGAATTTTTTTCTCAATTTTTCCTCACAATTTCTGAAAGTGTGACGGACAGACGGACGGACAGACGGACGGACGGACAGACGGACAGCTCTCTTATTATAGTATAGATTTGGACGGTATACGATACCAATTTGCTACTTGTAAGACAAATTAAAGTAACTAGCTAGGGGGATTTCTTATTAAAGATCCCCTCATCATTGGGTTTCTTGTAAATTAATTTTTATTGTTAATGAAAACGTGATCATAATTTTAAAAAAAATGATTATTTAAAACAAATGAAATAAATTCTCAGAAATTTGTGAAATGAATTTCAAATAAATGAAAAAAGTAGCTAATAATTTTATTTTTGTTGTTGAGGGGGGTGGGGGGAGTGTAAAGGACTCATTAAAACAAAACAGGATACATTTTTGTGAAAACCCCCACCATGATATTGATTGGATCTCGCTTAATTGTTGCTAACCAATTAATTATTTAATTTTCTGAAATATGCTGCTATACGGATGAAAATAATTAAATGATTCATATTATTTAAGGAAAGTCTTGTTGGGGGATCATGCTAAATTTTGTTGGATTACTCCTACCTGACGTGAGACCCATTCCCATCCGCGGTCCAAACGGGGGAATTCTAGATTTAGCCCCAAGGAAAAAAAAAAAGTCTGACGTAACTACACATCCGAGAATATTTTTTTGATGAGAAACGTAAATTAAAGTGGGAAATCGTACCCTGGGAATAGATCAATTTGAGAATTCCCTCTTTTGAGATCCCTACTTTGGAATTCCTTATTTTGGACAAAGACTAAAATGGAAATGACTGAGCTGCAATTAGACGAAACCATTTTGCTTTACTTGCAACTTGCTGGATGTTGGACTTCAAATAAAAAATTTTCACGTATATAAAATTTAAAAGTAGTAATCGTGAGTCCAATTTGTAAAAATCTAAAGTTTATTATGAGTTACCACATCATTTCTAGATGCAATCTCTTTACTTGAAACTTCTTTTTCTTTACTTCCATCGACTGTAACATTCTCGCTGGATTTTGACTGTAAATACAAATCTTGTTGAAGTAGGCTAGAGGTCTGCACGGGCACGGATAGGACCGTAAGCTCGTACCCGGCCCGGCCCATGGGCTGGGTATGGGCGGGTTATTGAAAGCATGACGGACACGGGCCGGTATGGTCTGAAAATATAGTGTTTGGCCACAGGGCTGGGCGGGTAAGGGTTTCAACTTTTTCCAAATGTGTAGTAAATGATAAAAAATAAAATAAATAATTTCAAATATTAGTAATTTTTAAAAAAATGCTGGTAACATTAATTTTATAGTTGTCATAATACACAATTTCAATAGTCACACCTATAAAGATGGCAAAGTGTTATAGGTCGGTGACACAGTGTCAAATGTGGGCGGGGCCGGACACAGGCTTCAAAATAAAAAGAATATACCAGTAACTGGCCGGACCGGGCCGGAACCAAAACCCACGGATACAGGGTGAGCCGGGGCTGAAAAAGTAGGCCCGTATAGACCTCTAAAGCAGGCTACTTCTTCATAGTTTAAAACTAATTTTCGCTTTAATATGTCTGGGTTTCGAGTTGGGTATGATCAGAACCATAAGGGGGGGTAGGATTGGAGGGTATTAACAGAAGGCAAATTGCAGTCCATCAGGCAATAATAATGATGGAGTTGTTTAACCTCCTTCGCAACATCTAAGGTCATTGACGGAAGGGACCTACAGCTCAACGTGGAATCTGAACCACGGGTCGCTACATAATCTGGATGTAGAGGAGGGTCTCCCATCCAACAACTAACGAGACCCAATATCGCCTAACTTCGCTGATTTCCATCAGGCAATAAATGGCCAACAGGTAGTCCCGAGTGGTCCGTGAATTAAGACTAGATTATTGCAACTGTATTGCCCACCCAATCATGAACAAAACAGAGACCATAAAACTAAAGTTTTAAAATACTTAAAAGATTAGAAGTACCAGATGGCGGCTTGGGTCGTACAACTATTTCCTTATGTAAAGCCATTTCAGTTCTGTCATCAATTCTATTCCAACCGACTTTAAAGCAATGCGACTATTTTACCAAATATCTTTTCAACACTTCAGGCGAATCGGGGCAAGGCTATTCTAACCGGTCAGTTCTTACATTAATAATATCTGTAAAGTGAGGTATCTGTAGGTCTGCCGCATATGAACGACCTTCAGGTTATGTTTACCCACTCTTTTGTACCGTCGGCTAACAGAGATGATAAATTCTGCATCGGCCTAAACAAATGAGCCGCAATAAATCAGATAAATTTTAAATTATTTCCCCTTTACTCTTACTTAGAATGGAACCCATATTTGGCATTGTTTTGTGAACTATATATAAGCGGTTACGACTAAGCTGGATTTACGTGATCCATTCCATACTTTTAATTTGACATGCAGATCTGAATGGCCCTATAATGTAGTATACTTTATTTTATTTATTTAATTAACCTTTCTCTCCCAAATATATATATACCCCGCCCCGGATAAAAAGGGCAAATGTACTGGAATAAGAGCACTTCTGCTGTTTCTATACTAGCTTAAAAACGAACAAAATATAGATGCAAAATATGACAATTCTGGAAAAGCCTATTTTTAAAGTAATTAACTTCATGTATTGTTTCCTTTATATATATATATATATATATATTATACACAAAATAATCCATTTGGAGCATCATTTTCGGTCTCATTTCATTGGAAAATAATTTTTTAATCCGTCCAATGCGTTCACGAAAGAGGTAAAAATTATTAGATTAAAAAGGTTAAATTAGACCCAAAAGAATATTTTTGAATCTCTTAGTGTTCGTGTATTACTGTGCTGATCTCAGATTTTACCATAAGAAGATTATACTGTGTGTGTGTGTATATACATATGTGTGTGTGTGTGTGTGTGTGTGTGTGTATATATATATGGAACTTACCATTTAGTCTTCGAGGCATACTTTATTTTCTTTTGCACAACGATGGAATGTAGGTAATTAGTAGGCTCTGTGCTATCTTAGTTCAATGCTGAATAAACTAAATAGGCCCTAATTTGTTAGGGTATTATTTCGTTATTCAGTGCAATGTCTGATTTATTTTCCTTTGAAATCTCGCTTCGTTATAGGCCATTTGGCAATTTATTCAAAATATTAAATTAACGAATAGAAAAAAGAAAACCTTAAGCCTACAGCAACAGTTGAGGTGTGCACAAAACACCAACGCATCCAGTCCCCCTCACATCACAAACTACACTAAACAGAGCAAGAGCAAGTCAGAGTAGACTAACAAGAGTGGTCTCATGGTCTGAGTGGAATGGATCACACCATCAAAAACAGCAATTCAGTCATCACAATCTGTGCACTTTGTACAATGTACTCCATTTCTCATACCACACAAAGTGCCCAGTACGTACTGGAAATCGTTGCGATACGAATGAATACAATATTGAAATGCAATCTGGGAATTAAACATGGAACTCTTTCTCCCAAATGTATTGTGAACAAGTTTATTAAATTTGGTAGATAGCCCCAGACTACGACTCTCTCTCTCTCTCTCTCTCTCTCTATATATATATATATATATATATATATCCCACAAAAATCCTTAGGGTTTTTATGCTCAGAATGGATTTTTTTTTTTTATTCAGATCCAGTAGGCTTTGAGCCAAAATTTCTTTTTACTTCATTTGTGAACTTAATCTATTTCAGTGATTAATTACTCGCAGCATGATTTATACAAATCCATCATCTTTTAAAAATAGTTCTTACGACACCATGAAGCTTTAGGCGCTGAGTATCATTTATAAAGATTTGCCCTGCGACATTCACAAATGTAAATGAATACCTTCAATAATATATATATATATATATATATATATATATATATAATGTTACCTTAACTTCTAAATAATTTTTAACTTCTCGAAAGAAACAGGAGAAGGTCTTTGCTTGCTTGAAATCATAAATTTTAATATTTTGAAATAAGAATTTAATCCTATTCTAAACGTCAGCTCGAAGTGCTAGTGAATAAATGCGATTTTGACATGAAAATGAAAAAGGAAAGTGGTTCATCTGCCTTCATCATTATCCACGAATGACTGTGACTCTGCATTAATAGTTTAGTGACTAGAGTGACTCTTTGTGACTCGATGTGAGTCATTGAATCCACGGTAAGGAGACTCCGAAAGGGAAATCTAAGCTTCGAAGTTCCATAGATCAAAGCCATCGGGAGAGTTACAGTGTAAAAAGAACACCGCTTGAGGGTTGAACGAAGTTTACACCAGATACGAATCTAGGGAATAAGGGCACTGGAAGAGAGAGAGAGAGAGAGAGAGAGAGAGAGAGAGAGAGAGAGAGGTGTCAGTAAAAGAGAAATTTGCGAAAATGAAAACAATAAATATGCTTATCTTGGAAGATTGAATTTACTTAATTAAAACAGACGTGCATTGAAATCAATGAATTATAATTTCAATAAATAAAATGTAAGAACTTAAAAATAAGAGAAAAATGGACCATAAATTCTTATTTAAATTTCCCCCGACTTGATTGGGTAGAACTTTTTTAAAATAGATATTAATTTCTAATTACAGATCACAAGTAACACATAAAACCTAGCGAATGAACCCTCATGGATCACAAGATTCGGTGAAAATGTTACGGTTAAAATACCTCTTTTGTTAAAAAAAATAAAAAAATAAAAAATAAATTTTGGTTTTAACATTAAAATATGAGGAAATTAATCCTGAAATGTTAAGAGTTAATGAAGCACACACAGTAAATGAAATGGGAACTGTGGGTTGCTTCAGAATTAATTAAAGGTCTTCTGAACACGGACTGACCACGATGGAAGGAAAAGCATCAAATATCACAAACAGTAAGACACAGTCATTAACGCCCACACTTGATTCAGTCTTTCCAGAGTGTTTATGGCATTTAAGATTAATGAAGATAGAATAATATCGTAATATATATATATATATATATATATATATTATACAAACTTAGTTTTGCTTCCGCCCAAATTGTTCATTTTAACGAAGGTCAGGCTTGTTGCCCCATTTTAGACCTGCAGGTTAACGTGGAATCCGAACCACGACCCGCCAGGGAAGTCAGAAATTACAAAGTACTCGCCCGAACTCGATCTCACGGCCTCCCGATCCGCAGCCCCAAAGTCTTAACCACTAAGCTACCCATAGTACCCATTTACCTAGCAACCAGTTTTTTTTTTGTATGGAAGGGTGAACAGCTGGATGAGCTGAACCCCGCCTGCCCTCTCCGGGAATCGAACCTGGGGCTAGTTGGATTCATAGTCAGCGGTGGTAATCACTACACCACCGAGCGTTCAACCGATGATGACAAATTCGTCAGATGAAGCCAACAAATCGTTGGGCATTATCAAATCTCTCTCTGGATGTCGTTAAAGAATGAATTACGGCAATAAATAATCGGGCATCAGCATCGCGCAGTGAACTCAGCAGAATGCATTGTATCTAACAACCAACTAGATTTTATTAAACAAATATTGTTCTAATGAACATTTATTGTTCAAACGTTAAATAATCACATTTTTTTCTATCTGTTTTGAATTCGTTGCTATTTGGAAAGGAAACTCAAAGTCCATGTTTGTTGATGTACCCACATGTGCCTCCATAGCGGTGGCTCCATGCCCTGTGGGGTTTTGCTGTTCAACCTTTTCAATATTATATTTCCCATAGTGAATAACCTTTTTATATACAGATACAGTAAGACTACGAAAGAACAAAATATACATTATATATCTCATTATACATATTTATCCTAAAATGTCGTTGTAGGAGTTAACACAAATACACGTTTCGCGACATAAAATGTGGAATGCGAGGTTTTAAATCTGACCTTCTCTGCTCGAAGACATTCCTAGTGCGACTGTAATCATAATGAAGCAGTGTTATTCCGCTCATCTAGTCTGCTCAAATCATGGCGGTGTTCTACACACGAATTCTTTTTCATTTTCAACCTGTTTTGCAACTGAAAACATAAACAGACTACTAAGAGGACCACTTTGGGGCCTACAAGGGGGAAGAAGGGAACTTTCAATGCTGTTTTGCAAGTTTATTTCATGATAGAGAGAGAGAGAGAGAGAGAGAGAGAGAGAGCACTCTGTCATTCTTAGTGGTTAATCTTGTCAAAAAATGTGGTTTCAAATGATGTGAAATTATTCCCTATTACATAAATTGTGAAGCGCTCCTAATAAAGTCCCGATTGATTTGCATGACCACAATTTACTTTACTCCTTTCACTTGTTTATTTAATATGTTTAATTTTTTTATTTTTAATGTTAATGCAATTATATATATGTATATATATATATATATCCTCATTTTTTCATTTGTTCGTTCTCCCTCCTCATCTTGCGCAGAATGTTCTTCTATACAAGCGTCGTTCTTTACGTTAATTATACTGCGTGTTCTTTGCAGTTGATATATATATATATATATATATATATATATATATATATATATATATGTTCTCCAAAAGGAGTTACCGTTTTAACCATGCCAATAAACCCACAATTCCAGTGATAAGTAAATGAGACGAAAATCATATTAAACTCTTTATGTTTTTCTTAAAATGAGAGGTAGTTTATTTAAATCGGATGAGTAGTCTTTTTACAAATTCAGCTTGAAAAATAGTCGTTAAAAAACAAAGCTGAAGATTGGAATGTAGAAAAAAAAACTGCTAAATTTATATTATCGCATACTTGCAAGAACAATATCCTGATTTCACCGCGTCAGTTGACTATTTAATGGTTTCCAGACAAAATCTTCAAGGTATCACTCAACTTCGAAAGTGCATTTTAACAGCATGGAATGAGCTCGATCAAGACATCATTTTTACACAGCAATTCGCCAGTGGCGCGCATGGCTACAATTGGTCAATGATTATAATAATAATGGAGGACACAGCGAACACTCGCTGAGTTAATGTTTTATTCATTTTGCTTTTATTCAGTGTAAATTTCTTTAATGTTTAGCCAAGTCTAATTACTCTCCTTGCCAACTTTATTTTTTAACAACTATTGTTCAAGTTGAATCTGTATAAAGACTATTCATTCGATTTAAATGAACTACCTCTTATTTTAAAGGCACTATAAAGGGTTTAATAGGATTTTTGTTTAATTTAGCTATCCTTGGAATTGTGGTTTTGCTGGCCCTGGCTCCACTTGTTTGGGGAGACAGTATATATATATATATATATATACACACACACACACACACACACTTTGTCTACTTTGTTTTATCGAGGTTCCGGAGGTCATTCGTGCTGCAAGTCAGGTGTTTGAGGTCCCGCCACCAGTTGTTGCCTGGTGAAGGAGGGAATTACTTTCCTGAACTCGGTATTTGACGTATCAACGCATAGCTAGTTCAAGTAGTATCTTGGTCCTTTATAACCTCAAAATTATTCTCTTTAAGGGTTATATTTTTCACTGTCTTGCCCTCAGTTGTGATATCCCCCCCCCCCGCCAAGTCCTTCTTTTTCAGTTTTGTACATAATTTTTATAACGTTATCGAGTTTATTTTAAAATTCAAGAGTCAGTAATTATTTTCTCTGCACAAATGATGTTATTATCTCTTTTTTCTTCTCTCCATACAGAGAATATGGTGGATCTTCGCCTTTCTTAGCAGTTTAATGATCCTTAACTGAGTTTGTTTATTTTTGCAGTGAAATTTCTTTCCTCTTCTCGTAGTTGATCAGTTTGTTTTTTTACAACTGAACAGAATTCAATTGTTGGTACGATTATTATGTTGGTACGCTTGTGTCTCTTTTTTTTTTTTTTAAGGTAGCGAATATCTACCCAGTTATTCTCACGGCGGCTTTGTTTACTGCATATATATATATATATATATATATATATATATATAATACACACACACACACACACCTTACAAAGGTCCCGCGCGATGATTCCTCATTTCGCGAAGGTCAAGCTTGTCGCCCTTCCTCTCATATATATATTCAGAGAAGCTTCACAGCCAAGATCAATGGGTGCAAAGAACTAAACTACTGGGAAAGGTTACGCGAATTAAACCTATATTCACTGGAAAGGAGGAGAAAGAGATACACCATTATTTACAATTGGAAAATAATGGAGCAACTAGTCCCTAATCTTACTCTGAACCCTGTAACTCCCCAAACAACGGTGGAAAGTAGAAAAGGAAGACTGTGTCGTGTTCCCAAATTAAAGGCTAGACAGGGAACATCCTTAACCCTGAAAGAAAATAGTTTTGTCGTGAAAGGACCAAAACTGTTTAATCAGCTGCCCAAAGACCCAAGGAACACGACTATTGTTGCAGTGGACATCTTCAAAAGAAAATTAAACACCTGGATCAGAACAATCCACGATGAGCCGGGCGTACCTGTCTATGTGAGGCGGAGAGTACAAGAAACCAACTCACTACTTCACCAGGCCAACTCGAGAGGAGGGGCGACAAGCTTGACCTTCGTGAAATGAGGAATCATCACACGTAACATTTGAAATGAAAGGTATATATATATATATATATATATATATATGATAGATAAAAATTTGGATGACGAAATAAATGCAACAAATTTTCCAACTGAACACCAGGAAATAGAGTACGTCGATGATAATGAAAATGGAATGCAAAAAACACCAAAGAAAGGGACTCTGGAACGACGTGCAGAATAACACGTAGACGGAAAACTTCCACAAATAAGATACTGTAGCGTCATTCATGATAATAAAATCACACCGTAGATTACACAACCATAGAGTATGGATGAAGTAGTGCGAAAACAAAAGAAAGAAACTGAATCTCACAAATCTTATAAAGGTAAGTCAGTAAGCATAAAGGAACCGAAAAGACGGATCATATGCAAATACTACAAAACAGGATCGTGCAAATATAGCCTTAGATGCATGTACATACATGATGAGGAATGGAACTTGTCAATATGGATTAATTTGCTACGTCTTTCACCCTTCTGTGTGGAGACATTCAATCAGAAAGAGGAAATTTTCATAAGAAGAATACAAAGAAGAGAAAGAGAACTAACACTTCAAATCCCAAATAAAAGATATGACATCATCAATGAAGGCCATTTTTTTAGAAGAAATCGACTTTAAAAGAGGAAATATCGCTCCTAATGAGAAAAGACCGGACTTCGCAGACATATATAACCCAACAATGCATTCACCACTCACCTCTCACCTATCCAACATCACCCACAGGCTAGGTTTGCCAGATTTTATCTCACATTCTGCGGGACAAAATTTGTTCTGAGGTTTTTTCAAATTGAAACTAGATTTCTTCAACGGTTACAACAAACAAAATTAGAAAAAATTATTAAAACTGCTTAATAATGCTTGATTTTTGGATCAAATGCGGGACTGTCCCGCAGAATGCGGGACGTCTGGCAACTCTACCCACAGCCAATTCAACTACCACAATGGTACCAAGGACCACAGCCGCAGTATTCTTAAATGCAACGGCCCACCCAATAACATCAATCACAAATCAACAACACCCGACCAGATAACGACCAATACCCAGCAAACCGAACACAAAGCCTACAAACTCTCTAAATTTAATATACATAAATATACGAGGATTGTACACTGACAGAACAGATTGCAAACTACAATACCTACAAACCTCTGGAACCCAACATAGATATCTTATGTTTAACAGAAACATGCTTACATAAATGTTAAAAAAGGCCGTGAAAGTGGCATTGAAGACAATGAAATAGCAATAAAGGACTACATATATATATATATATATATATATATATATATAGAGAGAGAGAGAGAGAGAGAGTTACAGAATTACAGCCTAACAAAGACCCTAAGATCCACTCTAGGCTAGCCCAAGAAAATAGAGAACATAAAGGAAAAATAGAAAAAGCAAATGAATATAAACAATACTGAAAACTTATATCATATTTACACTTATAAACATATAAAACTTTCATACAGGAAAAGGAGTAATAGTAAAGTCTAAAACAGATAAGGCTCTCCCTCCTCCGCCAGCCAATGATGACAGAAAGCAGTTGTGAAAGAAAATTTATGGGAAAGTAGGAAAAAGTATAATGGAAACAGTAGCTTCAGAATTCATTTACATTATGCGTACACTTATCTCGTGTACTCAGTTACCCACTAGAGGACAGTGGGAAATAAAGGATAGCATGAAACACTAAACCACTTATTTATTTATTTATTATGTACAAGAAGTCATCATTTCATCGTTGCATCATTTTTCCGTCGAGTGATGAAGTCATTGTGCCGAAAGACTTACTTTTATTAAAAACTTCGATTTACTGCCATCTTTCGCACTGGAATTACTTAGATAAGGGAGCAATGATTCAGAGGCACCTCCAGCTGGTCAGCACACACCAATTTAAGAATTCCCGCGTAATTTTTTTTTTAACGAAATTCTATTACACACTATTAAAACTAAAATTCTACTCTAGCTAAGTAGCTTCCACAAAGATGACTATGTCTATTCAGAGGCTTTGACTCCCGCGAATTCTCATCAAGTTTCCCATTATCTGAGAACCCCGAGTGCTCTGAAACAAGACCAGACCAGCGCCTCCTACTACATTTATTGTAAAAGGGAAGAAGGGAACATTCCTCCTTCTGTATAACACTAAAAATTTCTCTACCTAGCTAGGTTAAATATACCGCGATTTTCCTTTAAAGTACCAACAATCCTACACTGTGCACCAAGTAGCATCCCTGAAATTGAAAATGTATATTTGGAGATTTTGACTCCCGCGAGGCCCCATCAAATTTCCCTTCTCTACCAAAGGAGTATCATTTGAGAACTCCCACTGCTCTGAAACCAGACCAGACCAGCTCCTGATACTAAACATATTGGCAAAGGGAACATTACTACTTCTATTCTATCTTGACTGGCCCTCCCTCAAGCGCACCCTTTTAATAATGGAAAAGAAAAGGATGAAGCAAAAGAAAGAAAGAAGGGGGTAGAGAAGCGGCTTTCCAAAATAATTTAATATAGCGAATTGGAGGCTTTAACTCCCGAAAATTCCCATCTCTTAGAAACAGGTAAATAACAATATAAAAAAGTAAAACAAGGCTATCATTTGAGAACTCCCAGTGATCTGATACCAGACCTAACCAGCGCCTCTTACTCCATTTACGATCAAAAGGGAACATCACCATCCCCAACCAACTCCTCTTATGAAAAGGCAGCTCCAAAGTGAATCCATGCTTCTGAACAACATAAAAATTCTGAGTATACTACTACTACTACTACTACTACTACTACTAACTACTACGGTTTAAACAGTATCTTTATTATCCAAAAACGACTACATCTGAGATATTTTTCGTAAAGAGATAGAAAGAATAAAGCAAAATTTAGTAAAGAATTCATTCTCTTTTATTCTTGATTGAAAGAAAATCCTAAAAGAACTTTTTATCAAAACATTTGAAGGACAGGACCGGAAATAATTTCATTATACTATACTTCCAATCCCAAACTGTTGGACAAATTAATAAGAAAATAAGGTACAAAAAGAAATGAGAGTATTAACCCTTTCACGCCGTATGGGCGCAAATGAGACCATAAAATTTTATGGGATTTTAGTCATTCTGGAGATATAAGTGTTTTTTTGTGTCATGAAAAGTAAACGAAAATCAGGTATGAAAGGGTTAAACAGCACATTTTGACCAAAGATAATAAGAAACTGATAGTAAGGGCTGAAAACCTCAACGTATGTCGACAGTTAGCAGCTGACGAGGAAGCTTCTAACAGTGGCTGTATCCTCCAGCGCGGGACACGTCAACGCGAAGAAGAGGCGACGTGAAACCGAAACATCAACGCGCTGGTGGCCAAACTTCCTCAAATCTCCGTGCAGCGGGCTGTCTACGGTTGGCCAGACTGGCAGTCGACGGCCTGTTGCGTGACACAGTCAGAGTGCTGGTCGGCTCCCGGGGCCGGACCTATACCAGCGTGCTATTTTTTTCATTTACATAGACACAATAGGACCATGAGACACATACAGAAGCATAATATTAACATATTACAGTACAATGTAGATGGCCTCACAAACAAAATCATGCAGCTTGGGGAATTCGTGCACAAACAAAACATTCACATAGCACTTATACAAGAAACAAGACTAAAACCCACACACAAAACACCCACCATCCCTGACTTCACGGCGATCCGTCAAGATCGTACTGGGGGTCACGGGGGTGGACTCATCATTTACATACGTAAAAGCATTAGCTACACTAATGCCACCCAAAACATTACAAACACAATCCAAGCAGATAACACGATAGAAATACAGGCAGTTAACATTAAAACACGCGCAAAACACAACACCACACTCATCAACATTTACATCCCACCAGATAGTTCCCCTCAGGTGCCAGCCAATTACAATCCACAGTTACACAATCTGGCCTCTCTCACTAATGTCATCTTAGGAAGAGACGTCAACGTTAAAGACACTAGTTGGTACCTGCACAACCAAAGCAACACCAGAGGCGCCAACATAGCCACACAACTAAACAGCCTCTTCATTCTTAACAATACAGAAGAACATACACACATACCACATCAAGCAGGATACTCAAACTCCTCCCCAGACATAACGGTCTGCTCCCCCTCACTAGCAACACGTATACACTGGAGAACAGAAAAACAACTGTCATCAGACCACCTGCCCATCATCATTACAACACGTTCTACACTCTGCCCCAACAGCCTTAGGCACACTTACAGAAATTACAAGAAAGCTGATTGGGAACAGTTCAAAATACAGACTGAAGAACAATTCACCACATTAAACAGCACACCCATCATTAACATCAATACAACACTCAAGACATTTAATCAGATCATCAATAATGCAAACAAATACATACCCAAGGGCAACATTAGGAAATACAACCCAAATTACACTAGAGAAATAGCCCACCTCATAAGGCAACGTAACAACCTCAAACATAACACACAAACACTACACACAGAAGCCATAAAACAGCACATACAACAGCTCAACACAGAAATAAACAACAAACTTCAAGAAAAACAAACAGAAACATTTAGGGAATTCATAACAACACTAAACCACTCCACGGATACATCCAGGCTATACAAGACTATAAACAGCATTACCCATTCTAACAGCGGCATTCCCACCTCACACGCGGCTATCTGTTGCAGCCAAAATAATATCCCAACATATACACAACAAGCTAACATTCTAGTTAATCACTACTCAAAGATAAGTCACTTAAACAGAGACAACAACCAGAAACATGCAGACAGGCAAACTGCCAGATACAAGAAAACCTACAGACTTGACACGACCATTACACCCTTCAATACAGACCAGACCACCAAGATCATCAAACACATTAAGAATTCGAAGGCTACTGGACCAGACAACATATCTAACATACACCTTAAACACTTGGGTCCACAGGGAATACTAGCTCTCACAAACATCAGCACATATTCATACCAACAATGTATTATTCCTGACATATGGAAACAAGGTAAAATTATTACACTACTCAAACCAAACCAAAATCCACCAGAACCAGCTTCCTATAAAGTATAGACCCTATTACTTTACTACGCACACCTCCCAAAGTAACAGAAAGACTAATCTTACAAATCACCAACCAACACATACTACTATCGCCTACTCAACATGGATTCAGACCTCACCACCCAACCACGACATTACTCATTAACCTCACGCAGCACATCATGGATCGCATCAACTCCAGACGACCAGCTCAGCGTACACTATTAGCAACAATAGACATTGGTAAAGCATTTGATGCTATCCCACGCTTCCCTCTCATAAACAACTATCTTTCAGGAAGATACATGTCACATTTAATGGCAAGTCATCCAAAAACAAGCTTTTTCCGAACGGGGTCCCTGAAGGCTCTGTTCTCTCACCAACACTGTTCAACTTACACATGCATGACATTCCAACACCCATAGATAACAAGCTTACCTTATCATCATATGCAGATGACATCACTCTAACATCCACCCACAACAACATCGACACCGCTACAAATAACCTACAAACATACATAAACAGTATACAAGACTAGCTCACACACAATAGACTCAAAGTAGCGCCCACAAAATCAACCATCACCTTGCTAACAAGCAACACAGAAGAACACCAGATAACTCTACAGATTACTTGGGGTCACATACAACACATCATTATCTTTTGCAAACCACATTCAGGACATTAAAAACAAATGAACAAAGTACGTCAGACTTAACACGCTTAGGGTACTAACAGGCACAAACTTTGGACACCAGCAGGAAACATCACTCATATACAAACAATATATTCGCTCAGTTATGGACTATGCTAGCCCATGCTGGGCATCCATTATCTCAAACACGCACATACAAACACCTTACAGACAATACAAAACAACGCACTTCGTATCATTACAGGATGAACTCAGACACCAATAGAACACCTGCACACAGAAACAAAAATACTGAAAGTTAGGGAACATTTAGACATGAGGGGAACACAATTCTTGGCAGCAGCGACAACTAACACACAACACCCTTGCCACTACATGTACAATCATGCACCAACACCTCGCACCATTAAGGTAACACCAGAGAGACATTATAATCAAATACTCCATTCCATACCACGCCCCACAGACATCACAGTACAGAAAACACATACACACACACAGTCACACACCTAACCCACAAAGCACTGACACGACTCGGTGCGAATGCAATCCTAGGTGCGAAGCCGCCACCCATTAACAGGTCAGAGATCAGCCTGAGCAGATCGGATCGAGTTAACTTAGCACGATTCCGATGTGGACATCACCCCAACTTACAGACATATAAACACAGACTAGACAACTCCACAGACGACACCTGCCACCTGTGCCAGGACACACCACAAATAATTGAATACCTTATGACAGACTGTACCGCTATAGCACACAAGAACACAACACAACATCACTAGTGCGCTGAACCTCTGGTCCACTCCGGAGCGGGCGATCGGTTACTTGCGTGCCGCCGGCTTGCTCGATCAGGGTGGGCTGATCGGCTAACCAACAACAACAACTCCTCTTATGACTCCTTTGTAGGCTATCAGAGGTTTTGACTCCCGAGCGTTCTCACATTGACAACACCCAGTGCTCTATAACCAGACCAGAGCAACAACCAGCGAGAGATTTACTAGAAGAGGGGGAGGTTGTTGTATTTACATAAAACAGGTATATACGTGAAGTAAAGTTAAGCAAATCAAACAGCACAGTCGAATTTCTTATTCTAGAAGCAAGAAAGTTAAACCTAATCATTATAAACGTGTAGAGGCCACCAATCACCAACAAGATGAATTTCAATTCATTACAATGAAATAGAAAACACCTTAAACATATTATTTGGAGAACTTAACTTTCATTTATAATAGGAAGAAAGTGATGAAGCTATATATCTGAGAAGTTCCACGGTAACATTACAAAACAAAGTAGAACACAGGTAATAATGCTATTAGATATTATGGAAAATTATGGCTTACCCAAGAAATCTGTGATAAAACTCGAAACAGAACGCCAAAAAATTTCTGTTCATAATATAATCGATATACAAACAAGATTAGAAACCAGAAGATCCAAAATTCATCCTAGAGAGGCAGAAGGAATGTTTGAAGGATTAAATTAGAATTCAAAAAAAGTAAATTGGGCAAATATAAATGCAGAATTAAAGAAGAAGAGTGGAAATTGCAACTTCGCGGAAAACTCCAGAAAAAATACGTTTAGTAGAAAACGAAACTTAACCCATATTACTGAAACATGCTCCGAAGAAACTGATGTGGAGTTTCCTCAACGCTTTCGCGAACTATCTCAAACCGAGTTGGACTTCGGCTTGTCCGAGGACGCCCAGTCCGTGGTTCGTTTCCCTGACCCTTTCTCTTACGAAATTTAGCGACGTACCGTCGAATAGCTCGATCAGAAGGAGCAGAACGTGTGTTGAATTTTAATCGAATTTCTTATTCTAGAAGCAAGAAAGCTAAACCTAATCATTATAAACGTGTACAGGCCACCAATCACCAACAAGGGTGAATTTCAATTCATTACAAATGAAATAGAAAACACCTTAAACATATTAATTTATGGGGACCTTAACTTTCCATTTATAATATGGAATCTGTTAATGGATTTAACATTCTTGGAAGGGATATAATTAACGAACTTCTTGAAATGTTTAATTCCTGGCTGCGTCGTCGGACTGATGTAGATTTTCCTCAACGCTTTCACGAACCATCTCAAACCGAGTTGGACTTCGGTTTGTCCGAGGACGCCCAGTCCGTGGTTCGTCTCCCTGACCCTTTCTCATACGAAATTTAGCGACGTACCGTCGAATAGCTCGATCAGAAGGAGCAGAACGTGTGTTGAATTTTAATCGAAAAGCTCTTTGAGCGGCAACGATGGAAGAGTTGTTTGTCAAATAAAGTTCCACAATAGCCACTCTTTGCTGCACTGTCCAGGATTCCATTTTCACTAATCGCAGCAAGGGTACTTTAATTGAAAAGTAAAAATAAATAAATTAATCAAAAAAGAAAAAGTTATAGCCAAATAAACTCCTCCAAGACTTCTGGGACATCCTGTACAAGGAAATATAAATGAAGGTGACAAAGAAAAACTACAAAATGACACTGAAACTCTATATATCATGTAGGCGAAAGACAACAAAAATACGATGGAAATTCAATTTATAAGGTATGGTAACAAGAAGGAGTAACAGAATAAAGGGTACAAAACGCAGCAAGACAAACAAATAACACCAAACCCACAAGTCAGGGATCTTGGCGTAATAATGTTATTTGATGCAGAATTCAGAGAACGCTGTAACATTACAATTATAAAAACTAGAAAGATGATGGAATTATACGGAAGAAACTCCAAAACAGCAGAAAAGCAAAATCAAGTTAAAACTACGGGGAAACTTTTAGGCCTACCAATAATTGAGTAATCCTTAGTACTCAAGCCTATACAAGGAACGAGACATTGCAAACATAGAAACCATACAAAGGACCTTTACGTCTAAGAGAGAGGAAACGAAAGATGAAAATTACTGGTTACAATTATTAAGTCCTTGAAACTCTACTCCTTGGAAATAAGTCGTGAGCGAGAGACAATAATATACTAGGGGCACTCAATATATTTTGCCCCACCCTTTTTTCTTAGCTAAATAATAGGCCATGGGGCTGAAATGTTTTTCGGGCCGTAAGTTTGAACTTTCTGCGCTTCACATAACCGGATTTTTCCAGTTTGAACCTCCCCTCCTTGTATAAAACCGCTTTTAAAAGCCCTTGTATAAAACCGATGGTTAACAGAGTTTCGAAAATGGCGTCTGACAGTGATGTGCATCGTAAACAGAGAGCTGTTATCGAGTTCTTAACCGCAGAGAAGGAAACAGTTGGAAATATTCACAAACGTCTACAAAACGTTTACGAAGATGCTGTTGTTGATCGAAGCACAGTTGGATGCTGGTCTAAACGTGTGAGATCATCGGAGAGAGGGAGAGCCAGCCTCGATGATGAGCCATGCAACGCTCGCCCGGCATCGGCTGTGACATCTCTCACTGTGGAACGTGCTAACACATCATTCAATCAAATCGGCGCGTCACATACAAGGAGCTATCACTGGAGCTAGGAATTAGTGAAGGAAGTGTGAATACGATAATTCAGCAACTGGGATACTCAAAAGTGTGTTCACGGTTTGTTCCTCGCCAACTGACTGAATATCACAAAGCCCAAAGAAAAGAAATTGCTTCTGAGTCGTTGGTTCGATACGAGACAGAAGGGGATGACTTCCTTTCACGAACTGTGACTGGGGATGAGACTTGGGTACACCACTTTTAACCTGAAACAAAACGCCAATCCATGGAGTGGCATCACGCAGACTCCCCACACAAGAAAAAAATTAAAATGGCTCCCTCTTCAGGAAAGGTTATGGCCACCATCTTCTGGGACATGAAAGGGGTGATTCTGGTGGACATTATGAAGAAAGGACAAACAATCAACTCAGAGGCATATATTGCTATCCTACAGAGTCTCCAGAGACGTATAAAGCGAGTTCGACCGGAGAGAAAATTGGAAGACGTCTTTCTTTTGCACGATATCGAAAGACCACACAACAGTTTGCAAACAAGAGAGGCCATCACAAAAATGCGCTTGACTGTGTTACCCCACCGTCTATACAGCCCGGATCTGGCACCTTCAGACTTCCATTTGTTTGGGCCAATGAAGGATGCTATTCGTGGAAGAAAGTTTTAGAATGACGATGAGGTTATTGAGGAGGTTAAGAGGTGGCTCCAGCGGAACCCAGCGGACTTTTACCAGCAAGGAACAAAGGCCCTTGTTTCGAGGTGAAGGAAAGCCGTAGAAAAGGATGGAGACTATGTGGAAAAATAAAAACTTGTAAAAAAGGTATGTAACTACTTGTGTACAAAATTTTGGAACTTACAAGGAAACTTGGAAAGAAAAAAAAGGTGGGGCAAAATATATTGAGTGGCCCTCGTACATATAGAAAATACTCGAGGAATATGTCCCAAACTTTAGAAATTAAATAAAAACAGTCTTGAGAGAAGAGGTAGATTTGTACTGTCCCAGTTGCGGTGGGACAGGGGCCCATTAAGACAAAGATGAAAAATACTCTCAGAATAAGAGGCCCAGAGCTCCTTTATGCGATGCGAAAGAACAGGCATCTCCAGCACCCCATTCTACATACATTCAAGAACCAACTGGACAGGTTCTTGTACAAAGTACCTGACCAGCCATGCATTGGATAAGTAAAAAGCAACTCTCTCCTCTATCAAATCCAGCAAATGAAGCGGGATGCTGCAGAAGAGTCGTTTGCAGGTCGATCCCGAACTGTCGTCCGAAGCCATCAAAAGTATAAAAGTATAAAATAAAAATTCAGCGCCCTATGTCCCTTTTCTCCCCCTCGAATGGCGTCACCATTCGATGACGTCATTAAAAAAGAGGTCACCATTCGATGACGTCATTAAAAAAGTCGCTATTCGATGACGTCATTAATAACGTCATCATTCACCTATCCTTTCATCTTGGATATGTCTGGTCTTGCGTGCGAGGTATTATTTGACCCTGATTAGCATTTCTCGTCTTGGATATGTCTGGTTTTGCACGTATTTTTTGACCCTGACGAGCATTTCTCGGACGGCTTTTCTGAAGGCAATAACTTTTTTCGGAAGAAACTATACCAAACGCATCTTACATCAAAAGACAGAGGACGCCATCGCGAATAATTTGATGGAAAACATTGAACAAATTCATTCACTGCAAAAAAGTTCATAGTAAAGTTTATGTGACCAAAAAGTTGTTCAGCTGAGTAAACAGTCCTTCCGCATGACGCTGGGCGGAGCTTAATCGTCAAGAGTTCTAAGCTCCACCCAGCGTCATGCCTCTTGTCGGCCGCCTCTTAGCAGCAGCTCTTTAGAAAGAAAACTGGTCATGCACTTTAATTAATATTGTTTTGCAGATTGAATCACCACATGTCACTCTAATAAATACGATGAGAATAGAATTTTCATCCAGGTTATAAGGGGTCAGTCATTAAACCACTCCTGATGATTAATTTATACTTTAAATCATGAACAGTGACTCATAAGGGACTCTTAACGACTCATCTTTCTTATATATATATATATATATATATATTTTTTTTTTAAAGTTCGGGAAGAACCGATTCGCCTCTATTTAAAAGGGCATATCTCGGCGGAAAAACAAAGAAAAAGTGAGAGGAAAGACAGAGGAAAAAGAAAGGGTGGAGGGGACAGTCGAAGTGGAAAAAGACCAAGGATGACGAAGACTGCAAGGTCGAGCCCCATCATCCTTGGGTGCTAGGGCAGGGAGGGCGCACGTGAAACCTCCTGGAAGAAGCACGTACAAACGAGCACAAAGAGCACTCAAGAGCACGAGCTTAGAACCCCCTTGCGGGGATATATATATATATATATATATATATATATAGGTGTCTCAGAAGTCGCGCACCAAAGGTTTTATTCAGATTTACGAGGTTTACGAGTCGAAATGGTTTATAAGTGATGTTTAATTACAATATATGTTCGATAATGTCCGAATAATAAAATTAATAGTATGTACAGTTAATCAAAAAGCTATCTTAAAATAATTAAATTGAATGAAGCTACATTAGCCAATGGTGTCTCAGAAGTCGTGCACCATTGGATAATGTAGCTTCATTCAATTTAATTACACTGAGCGGCGGAAAAATCGGCCCACTTGGAATATCACGGAAAGCAAAAAAATGGGGATCACTTTACCATATTGCTTCCCAAAGCAATCGGGAAGCAATATGTTAAAGTGATCCCTCCTGGGAAGCAATAGATTAAAAGAGAAAGGTTGGTTGGTTAGAAAGAGGTTGGTAATCTAGGAGATAACCTACCGACCGTAAACAAAGCTATAAATGTTAACAAAGTTATAAACTTGCTCAGTTCTTTCTTGGTATTAATAAATTGAATGCCCGGTTAGGTCAACTGTACGTCCTTGATGATTGCTTAGGTTAAGTCATGATATTTTCGTTAGTTTTAACGAAAAATATCACAACTTAACCTAACCAATCATCAAGGGCATAGAGTTGACCTAACCGGCCATTTAATTGACCTAACCAGGCATTCAATTAACCCGAGTTATTTAATTAGGTTTCGTTAGATTAGGTTAGGTCATTTCTGAAAAAATGGCACATTTCCCAAGGAAATGAAGGTCATTTTCAAATAGTACGCATCAAATTACATAAGAAAAACATGTTTTCAATTCATTAGCGAGATGCGTGTTAAAACGAATAATTACCCTTTGATATACTGGGATCACTTTAACATATTGCTTTCCAAAGCATTCGGGAAGCAATATGTTAAAGTGATCCCTCCTGGGAAGCAATATGTTAAAGTGATATACACTGGGAAGCAATATGTTAAAGAGAGGTTCCTGGGAAGCAATATGTTAAAGTGATCCAAAAATGGGCAAGTTTCTGTTTATAAAAGTTTTAAAATTCGAAAATATAGTCTATGAGGCAACCAAATAACGAGACAAAACAACGTCAGCTGCGAACACACTAGCTGTAACAAATTTTCGACTTCTTTTAAGAATTCGACAGTCTGATATTCAGTTGCTCTTAGACTGCTAGTGCCACTTTTTTCTTCCACTAGTGGGAGTAGGCATTTGCGTTTAGTAACAGATAGACTTCTAATTCTTTAGGGTTTCAGAATTGGACATTTACAATGGATTTGAGTGCCGTGAACGTCGCAAAAGTCGTCGCCCTAATTGAAGATGGTCGGAGCCAGCGCTACGTCGCCGATGCGCTAGGAATTCCAAGAACAACGGTTCGACGTGTCTATCAACTTTATATGCCCGTGACGATCGTTTCATCGTCTTGAGTATTTTGCGAGATCGTTGCTTGACTGCCACAAACGTCCGCAATGAGCTGGAAAAGTCTCGAGACTTCAGTGTATCGGAGCGAACCGTTAGAAGGAGATTTATGGAAAGTGGCTTACATGCTAGCCGTCCAGCACTGGGCCGGGAATTGCTCCCACATCACCGCAATGCTCGTGTTGCTTTCGCTCGTGAGCATGTCAATTGGACTATGGTCCAATGGGGACGAGTATTGTTCACGGACGAATCAAGATTTAATCTTCGAACATCCGATGGAAGTGAAAGAGTGTGGAGAAGAACAGGAGAAAGATTCGCCCCGTGCACTTTTACGGAGAGGGTTGCTTTTGGAGGAGTCCAATTGACATGCTCACGAGCGAAAGCAACACGAGCATTGCGGTGGTCTGGGAGCAATTCCGGGCCCATTGCTGGACGTTTAGCATGTAAGCCACTTTCCATAAGTCTCCTTCTAACGGTTCGCTCCGATACATTGACGTCTCGAGAACTTTCCAGCTCATTGCGGACGTTTGTGGCAGTCAAGCGACAATCTCGCAAAACACTCAAGATGATGAAACGATCGTCACGGGCACAGATGTGCAGCGCGATCTTCCAGATCTTGGTCTTCTGGTGTACTCTTCTGTCTCCACATAACGTTGGTAGACACGTCGAACCGTTGTTCTTGGAATTCCTAGCGCATCGGCGACGGAACGCTGGCTCCGACCATCTTCAATTAGGGCGACGACTTTTGCGACGTTCACGGCACTCAAATCCATTGCAAATGTCCAATTCTGAAACCCAAAAGAAGTAGAAGTCTATCTGTTACTAAACGCAAATGCCTACTCCCACTAGTGGAAGAAAAAAGTGGCACTAGCAGTCTAAGAGCAACTGAATATCAGTCTGTCGAATTCTTAAAAGAAGTCGAAAATTCGTTACAGCTAGTGTGTTCGCAGCTGACGTTGTTTTGTCTCGTTATTTGGTTGCCTCATAGACTATATTTTCGAATTTTAAAACTTTTTTAAACAGAAGCTTGCCCATTTTTTTGCTTTTCGCGATATTCGAAGCGGGCCGATTTTTCTGCCGTTCAGTGTAATTAAATTGAATGAAGCTACATTAGCCAATGGTGGACGACTTCTGAGACACCATTGGCTAATGTATCATAGCTTCATTCAATTTAATTATTTTAAGATAGTTTTTTGATTAACTGTACATACTATTAATTTTATTATTTGGACATTATCGAACATATATTGTAATTAAACATCACTTATAAACCATTTCGACTCGTAAACCTCATAAATATGAATAAAGCCTTTGGTGCGCGACTTCTGAGACACCCTGTATATGTATATTTTAATATGTATACTGTTTCTGTTTACACACACACACACACACACACACACACACACATATATATATATATATATATATATATATATATATATATATATATATGAACAGAAACAGTATACATATTAAAATATACATACTTAAACCAATGCGAAAGAATATACCAGGTGTCCCAAAAAATTTTTCCTATTCTAAATAAATGTTTTTAGCTAAAAAAAAAAGGGAATGTAGACACAAAGTCAAACGCAATAGGTACGTAGAACACGAGTTTATTAAACTTAAATATACATGTTCAGTGTACTCGCCATTTTTTCTAACTATTCAACCTTCAACAAATGTTTGACATAATTTTTGGAAATAGCTCAGCTGGGATGTTGCTGATTGCTCATTGGACTTTGGTCTTTAGATCTTCAAGTGTCTTAGGCGCCGCTTGGTAGAATAGATCACGCCTTGTATGTAACCCCACAAAAGAATTCAGGGGGTGTGCCAAGATCAGATGATGATCAAGGTGTACATAAATAATTAAATGAACAAATGAAATTAAACATTAGTTTACATTCAACATACAGTTTATTTACAGTACAAAAAGTATTAAACGAATAAAAAATATTAAGAAATAAAAATACACATAAAAAATAACTTTAATAATCTAATAATGCATTCACTCTGGCTTGGCCTCCTGCTCCTTCTCCATCGCCTCGACGTGATGCTGGTTGCCCTTCATGAACATCAGCCTCTCAAAGTTGGCATCTGACAGGGTGGCTCTCTTGGCGCGCAAGATGTCCTTGCCTATGGAGAACAGGCGCTCAACTGCAGCACTGGATGGGATGGCTGTGTTGTACTTGATGAACAGGTCGATCAACACTGCTCACCCAAGAAGGCGACGTCAGTCAGGACCTCCTTCGAGCCGGCTCCAGCCAGGTCTTTACCAAGATCTGTGCCTTGGACTTCAGTGACCTGTGGCTCCTGCTCACCTGGGGCTGAGTGGTGCTGCTGAAGAAGTCATCTTCCTCATCCTCATTGCTGGTGGTGCAGCTGGTGCTGCTGCCCTCCTCAATGGTCTCCCTCAGGGCTGTCTCCACGCCGGTCTCCATGGCCTTCTTTACCTGCTGAGCTGGCTGTGATTATGCTTCTCCAGCCAGAACAGGCGAAACCTGGGGTGGAAGGCAGCGGCCAGCTGGCACTCCTGGTCTTGTAGGAGGGGCCCAAACCTTTTGGTGATGCCTGCCAGTATCGCGTCTACCAGAGGACTGCAGTACGGGAGACCTTTGACTTGGCGTCCTTCAACCTCATGACGGCAGCCGCTACAGTTGGCAGAAGGCTTCCGAGATAGGCCTGTCCTCCCCCTGGATCTTATCCAAGGCCTTGGCAACAATGGACATCACCTGGGCGTACTCCTTCAGGAAGCCGACCTCAGAATCAGTGAAGGTCTGCAGCTTCAGCTGCGTCATCACCCTGTGGACAGCTCCCCTCTTCTTCTCTAGCAGGTTGTTGAGGACAACAACAGAGTCATAGGTGGAGTTCCATCTGGTACTGTTGGGGACCACCAGCCTCCTCTTCAACTCGTCCAGATGCTGCCTGCCGACACCGTGCTGCGGCTCTGCTGGTTCCACAGCGCCTGTGATTTTAGGGTTAGCGGACTTAAAGTTAGCGGAACTAATTTAGCGGAAGTTAATTGGTCCGCTAACGGTTCTCAAAGTTAGCGGAAACGCTAATCCGCTAACAGAAAACTTAGCTTCGCTAATTAGCGGTTAGCGGATTAGCGGAACCGTGCCCACCACTGCATATAGGTATATGCGAATAAAACCCCGATCGTTTACCTTTCTGAAGAAGAATCCCCAAATAATAAAATACACATCTATTATAAATAACGGGAAATAAAAATAGGGGTATTTTTTTGAGACACGTTCAATATACGAGTATATACAAAACTTTCCAAGTACATAACATGATAGCTCACAAAATTTGAATCTTCATGGCATCGGTTTGAATCTCGCTGGAGTAAGCTAAATTTATTTCTAATGTATTTAATCTTAAAACTTAAGTTGCTGTTAGTATGTTGTTCCTGAGTAACATAAAACTAATACGCATGTAGTTAGATATGTATTTAATTGACACTTCCTCTAATTTAGTCTAATAGATGGTGCCAACAATTTCAATTAAATTATTTTTAAGGAATCAGTTCCCCAAAAAGTACAAGGTATTCCTAAATTATCTTTCCTATTTTGAATGTAAATTAAAGAATAACTAATAGACGTGTATGTCTATTAGTTATTAACTAATAATAACTAATATACATATATATATATATGTCTATTAGTTATTCTTTAATTTACATTAAAAAAAGGAAGATAATTTAGGAACACCCTGTATTTCATCAAGCATCGAAGTTTGATGAAAAATACTGTCATCACCTGAGGGCACTTGTTCGATGAAAGAATTTCCCACATTTTTATGAAAATTTTGGTCTCGGTGTACATGTTAAAAGCTGCCGCTAAATATTTTTTGCTATTTTAACTATGAATTTTTAACGCCAAATGATTTTTTTTGTCATTCTTGTCTTGTTCTTTTTAAGGTTTATTTTTATGCACACAAAAAGGTTTGCTTTTTGCAGAACGCATTTTTCAGACTTTTATAATGCTTGTCGTTATGTCAAACGGATTAAGGTCAGGTATTATCGTGGGAGTTATTACCATATTTATACTATCTTAAGCTGGTGCTGTTTATGAAAATTAAACTTAGACATTTGTATCCTCTTGTGATTTCGGTAATCTCGTGTGTCAACGCAGTTTTCACATCTGATCTTGCAGTCTTTGATGCGTCTCTGTTAAGCATGTCAGGTTCGCATTTATTCCTTTCATTGTTTCTTTTAGATATACTGTATTACTATATCCTCTTAGATATATTTAGAGATATTGTATAAAAAGTTTTTCGGTTGCTTTCGATGCCTAGCGATCTTCCGTGAAGGGCTTTTGCTAATTTTCTCGGAAAGCCCAGCTTCCATAGGTTCTAGACGCACTACTTTGTGTTCTATGTCTGTGCGAATAAATTCTCGATAAGGCTGTCTCTTGTTATACGAATTGGATAATGTTTATTTAATTTTCTAGTAGACTGCAGGGTGAGGAACCTGCCGCCCGCGGCCTAGTTTTTTAATTGCCCGCGGACAGTTACATTATTTAAAGTCATATAGTATTTACATTTTAATTTGTCCCAAACTATTTTTAAGCTGCAATTTGCCCGATAGAGTGTATTTTAGTTGAAATTTGCCCGCTAGAGAGTATTTTAGTTGAAATTTGCCCGCTACACAATAAAGGTTCTCCACCCCTGTAGTAGAGTAACTTTGGTTTTGCTTACTCATTCTGACAAAGAAGATCAGGCTTGTCACTCCACCTTAGACCTACAGTTTAACGTGGAATCCGAACCATGCCCCATCAGCAACCCAGCGTCTTAACCACTAGGATACCCAGGGTATTACCCATTTATCTACCAACTAATTTTTGTTAGTGTGGAAGGACGAACAGCTGGATTTTGTTGCGCGCCGCCTGCCGTCACCGGGTCTCGATCCCGGGGCCGATAGATTCGTAGTCAGCGACGCTAACCACTACACCACCGAAACGCATTACATCACGACTATATCAGCAAAATTTCCTTCCTGATTTGCAGTTCTCTCCAACGAATCAACTTTCTGAATTCACGCGTTGGTTCAATATTTGTAAGGTTTTTTTCGACGGATGATAGAAGAAAGAAGTACGTTTCATCGTATTTACAGATTCTATAATGATTTTTATATACAATTTTCGTATGAAATGCAGGTAGATTGTAAAATGGCGGTACTTACACCCGTCTCTAAACTTACGAAAACCATATATATATATAGTTGTATTTTCCTTCCTCATACATGCAATTTCCGTTACCAATAACTGTACAAAAGCTCCTTTACTAATCTTTGGCTGTATTTCGTTTCACTGTTTGCGCGTCCTCTTTTGGTTTTCCATGGCGCTTTTTTTCTTTCATTAAATAACGTGATTGATTCTTATCTAATCGCTTCTTCACTCTGGTTTCCGTTCTCTTTTTTCTTTCCTTTAATGTCCCTTTCAACCTCTTTGTTACGTTAAATAACGTGTTGAGGAAAGTAAGCCTCTTTCGCATGAGACAGCAACTACAGGAGAGTAAACGCGTAACGCTTTTGTGTCCAGAGGTGTTTTACGTGTCAGTGGACGCGAAAGCATTATGTGTTTCCTAAGTTATTTAAATGTATGACAGGTTGTTTTAACTTTTATCCCGTCGTAGTGAAGTGGCTATGACTCCTCACCCTCTATACAAAAGATTGTGGGTTGAAATTCTGGTGGTGGCGATTTTTTCATAGCGGTTTCATGCATATATATAATTATATATATATACATTTTAACTGCAAACACGCAGTATATTAACGTAAAGAACGACGCTTGTATAGGAGAATATTCCGCGCAAGATGAGGAGGGAGAACGAAACAAATGAAAAAATGTACGGCATGCGGGAGGTGCCCCCTTGGGGCATTGGTTTCTGCGCGTATGTAGGAGAATTACGGCATTTGATGGAGTGAGGCCTATGGTTATCATATCTGACCGGCAATCGGAAGATCCCGGTTCGATTCCCGGGTGGTTACCTCATTTTCTCATTTGTTTCGTTCTCCCTCCTCATCTTGCGCGGAATATTCTCATATAGAAGCGTCGTTCTTTACGTTATTATATATATATATATATATATATATATATACACTGTATATGCACAGTGGTGCAAAAAAGTTTAAGTATATTTGAAAACCTAATTAAAAATTGTATTTTGATTGAAGCATCAGTTACAGTTAAAGGAAAAAATACCATAAAATAGTTTCAGAAACAATAAATTTATTAAAGAATCTTAAAATTAATAAACTAATCCAAATTGCAACATATAATAGAAAACATGTGAAATTAATGTTGAACAAATGCTTGAGAACAGATGAATAACTTGAATAGCTTCAGTCAAACAACTGGGACATTTCTCTACCAGCTTCGGGTACTTCCCAGGAGAAATTCTGACCCTAAAGCTTAAGGGCCAAATTAAATAAAATAAATAGTCCAGCTTCATAATTATTTATGTCATTGTAAATTGGGCCTTCGTGTATGGACAGCTCTCAACGCTTCTATTTCTTCTTCTTCAGCCATGCCTTGGTAGGTCTGCTCATATGTTTTGCATCATCATCCTGCTGTATAATAAAACTGCGACCCATGGAAAGCTGACGAACTGAAGGTACGACATTTTCTTTCAAGATTTCTTGATATTTGGTGGAATCCATGTGTCCGTTGATTTTCATCAATTTACCAAGCTCATAAGCACTGGAACAGACCCCCTAAAAGAATACTGCCACCACCATGTCTGACCGTGGGTATTGTATTTATTTCTTCAAATGCTTTACCAGATTCCTTCCAGACATACCGTTGATCATTCTGGTCAAAGAGCTTAATCATGGTCTCATCAGTTCACAGATTCGTCTTCCAGTAGTCAATTCCATGATTTCGGTGGTCGTTGGCATACTTTAAACGAGCATCCTTGTGAACTTGCTTGAGCAGTGGTTTTTCTCCTTGCATCTTGTCCAAAGAGTCCATTTTTGCTCAGTGTCTTGCGTACAGTGGAAGGATGGACATCGATTCCAATTTGACTCAAAGAATGTTTTTGGTCCGTGGAATTCAATCGAGGGTTAGCAGTAGCTTCTCTATGATTTTACGAACAGCTCGGTTGGGAATCTTTCGTGGTTGTCCTTTACGAAGGGACTGATTTAGTGATTCCAAGGTGTTTAACCACTAACGAATGACATTTAAAACTGAGGTAAAAGTTACAGCAAGTTGTTTACCAATCTTCCATCACTATGCAAAGAAATAATTCTAACGTTAAGATCCTGAGACAGCCCTTTGCCTTTGCCCATGGTAAACTGATGATAGAACAGTATTCACATTTACGTTTTATACTCTGACCAACGTAAATTACCAAAAATGTTTACTCAGGAATTTTCTACAAGTTGAAGGTGCTTCTGGTGTCGAATATTCTAGAATATTTCACCGCTTGACTAATCTATAATGGATTTTAACGCCGAAATTTTTTGTAGTGTTAAGTTACGAATGTGTATATTTGAAACACTATCAATTTGTAGCGGTCGTCGTTAAATGGGTTAAACTTGTGCACAAGAGAATATGTAAATATTGGTCGACAACTTAAGATATTGTTAACTATAACAAAAACTGGATTGGTATAACTTAGTTTGCGATATTTCATGTTCATTAAATAAATAATAAACAAAAATAAATTTCATAAGAATTTTAAATGAACAAACATGATAATATAATGATATATTTGAACTTTTTCGCACAACTGTATGTATATATTACTCACACAGTTCTCTGTGATGTACTAATTCTGGCCATTGTTCATTTATCCGTGATCATGACACCGAATTAATCTCGATTTGGAGCGGTGTTTACGCCGGCGGCTCGCCTCCCGCTAGCCCACCACAACGCGCCTCAATCAGTGTCACTCCACGCAGGGACGCTTTTAACATAGGTGTAATTGGTGTAATGCAACAGTCAATTCCTTTGCAGTTTCCAAATGTCGTTGTAGCTTTCAACTGACGTAAAACTAATCCTGAACTAAGTTATTACGTTATATACATATTGTATGGTCTGTACCCATTTGTTTGGTCTGATCTTTCGAGTAATTCATTGAATAATGAGTGCATAATAAATGCTTTATATAATTTTCAATAATTAATCCTTTTTCATTAAAAATGCACCGAACTGAAGTTATATTATGTAATTAATGCAAATAAGTTATGCTCACTAAAGCACCAGAACCTTGCACCGAGAATTCTGAAAGCTTAAAAACGTCCGTTCTGAAAGCTTAAAAACGTCCGTCTCCACGCTTCATAAAGTACTTATGTGCGCTTGTGGCTTTGTATATGTTCACTTCTTGTGGTGAGTACAACTACTTAATTGTATATTTTACTGTAATAGAATAATACTGTGTGTATTACTGGCCTCCCACGCTGAGGTGGGAGGCCAATCAGTGGTGGCGGGCAGCAGCGGCTGCACCGTCCACCCACCAGCGGGGTATAATGAGTTAGCCGTTAAATAGAGTTATCCGTGAACATGGATCCCCACCCCTCAATTACAGATAACTGAGTGAATAATATACATATAAACCTAAGAAGCTCATGTTCCTACTATGTGGGGATGAGTATGCTTCAAGGGTCACCTGAACCAGAGCAGAAACGGAATAAGGGACCAACTGAACTCCAACCGATGTCAGCAGCTGGGAGTGAACCAGCCACACACAGCTTATAGTCTGCCACCTAACCACTGAGCTACAGGCGTCCAATATATATATATATATAGCGACTACTGGGGCGACTAGTGCTTTTTACTGCCGTGGATTAAGAGTATTTTTTATAGATGTTTAGCCAATTAATAAACGAAACGTCCGTCGTTAATTCTTCCTAATTATGGGCATTAGGACGAAATGGCACTGCCGTAACGATTAATTCGGAACCGTATTCGACCCTCAAAAGTGACGTAAGCGGCAACAACACTCGTCACAATCCCAGAGGACCCACGCGTCAATATATGCTCGTCTTTGACGTTCTTTGGCGGAAAATTGCCGCTGAGAATTATGGCGGGGCAATAACAATAACGAGTCCCGCCCGCTAAGAATGCTCTTCTTCCAATACCGCGTAGGACGATTAGGCGTACGGCAATTTGTACCGTACAGCAAATAAATGTACGATCATTTGTGCCGTGTGACAAGCAAGAATACAATCCGAGTTTCAGTCATCGTCGCAAATAGAAAAAAGACATTGTTAATGTCTGACTCTGAATGGTAATATATATTTTTTTTTTTTTAGTTCAGGAAGAACCGATTCGCCTCTATTTAAAGGGCATATCTCAGCGGAAAAACAAAGAAAAAGTGAGAGGAAAGACAGAGGAAAAAGAAAGGGTGGAGGGGACAGTCGAAGTGGAAAAAGACCAAGAATGACAAGGACTGCAGGGTCGAGCCCCATCATCCTTGGGTGCTAGGGCCGGGAGGGCGCACGTGAAACCTCCAGGAACAAGCACGTACAAACGAGCACAAAGAGCACTCAAGAGCACGAGCTTAGAACCCCCTTGCGGGGTGGTAATATATATGTGGCACGCAGTGGCACTCAGTGACACTCAAAGGCATTCCCTGTAATGGAAATTAAAGCTTATACACGAGCTTACAAAATTTGTAGGCACTGACTGTGTACGCGAATGTATATATACGAAGCTTTCAATATACAGTAATTCATGAGGGTAGAGCCACTTCTGTTTAACCAATATATATATATATATATATATATATATATATATAATATACAGGGTGAGAGAAAAGTCTTTAGGATTTTATACATACAAATAATGTGTTGATAATAAATAAATTCCAATGATATCACTGCAGTGTATGCGATACTTTTCAAAGAAACTATACAAGGCCAGGAATGACTCTAGGCTAGAACAGGAAGGCCCTAGACTCTAGCCCCAGTCAGCGTCATTTCAGTAAGGATAGAATACAGCAATGAAGAAAAAGTGTATCTTGTATCGTGGGCTATTTCTTGTAATAAGTGTGAAGAAAGTTTGCGTTTATTTCAACAAAAATATAATAAACCACCGCCAAATGCAATCACTCTTCGATACTGAAAGCTCAAACTTTTGGAAACAGGGAAACAGGAGAGAACAACAAAGAAAATGTCCTGGCCAGTTTCAAGTCGATCCAACAACTTCAACGAGAAAAGTCGCACAGAAATTGAGTATTTCCAAATTTTCAGTAGCAAAATATTTGAAATCACAGAGGTACCACAATTAAAACCCATTTACTCTCAGCTCATATAAAACGATGATTCTGATGTGACGGCTGCAGTTTGCTGAAACAATGAGACAAAAGTTCAACAGTGATCCAGATTTCGTTCGAAGGATCAAATTTTCAGATGAATGTGTCTTCGGATGGAAAACACTATTGCTAGTTATTGAGAGACAAAGTTTTGCCACAATTTACTAATGGCGTTGGCAGGAATTGGCTTTATCAACATGATGGAGCACCATCACATTACTCTGCAGCTGCCCGTGAGATTCTGGATATGAGGGAAGATGGCTTCGGCGGCGAGGTCCCATCGAGTGGCCAGCCAGATCATATGATTTAAGCCCATGTGATTTCTGGCTTTGACTTATTTGCGTGACAAACTCTACACTCCTGGTTTCATCTATCCAAATGTGAATGCCTTTGGCCGCAAAATAGATGAAGAACTGAAAAGGTTAATAGTCGATATGTTCAGATGAACAATGAAGAGTTTCACGAGAGAATCCACATGTGTATCATAGAGGATGGAGAACTCTTTGAAGATTAAATTACAATTTAACAAAATATTTGTATGAATAAAATTCTTTTGACTTTTTGTTGGATTTCTTTCAGCATTTGAACACTTATCTGTATAATGTTGTTAACTAAATAGTTATATGTATAAAATCCTTAAAGACTTTTCGGTGCTGGTCTAATGTGCGGTCTACCGGCGTTTTGAACGGTCTAATGTGCGGTCTACCGGCACATTCAAAAATGAAAACTATCATATCATAAAATTTATTTATTTAAAAACAATCACATCATAACATTTGTTTATTTATTAGATATTATTTATTAGATATTTATTAAAATTTATTTATTTAAAAACAATCATATAATATTTGTTTATTTATTAGATTTATTAAAAGATTTAAAAAATTTTATTGAAAGGTAAACCAAAAAATTAAAAAAAGGAGCAAACAAAATATGCCTAACAATATGCGAGTCTTACATCATTTAAAAAGGCTATAAACTGATCAGGTTCTTCTTTCCGTAAAATTTTCCATGAAAGATGGTCCAAATGGGATTGGAAGGTAGTGCTGCCAACTCCTCTCATCTTTTTCATCATGTGAATCTTTGCATCTAGAATTAAATTTTTTTTCCGCCTTTTTGATTTTTCTTTTTCTTCTTTTTCTTCTTTTTCTGGCTTCCGGTTCTGTGAACTAATTATCTTAGGTAGACCGCACAAAAATTAGAGGTAGATTCACTTTGCTAGGTAGACCGCACATTAGACCAGCACCGACTTTTCTCCCACCCTGTATATATATATATATATATATTATTATATATAATATATATATATATATATATATATATATATATATATATATATATATATTATATATATAACGAGTGAACCAAAAGTAGGTGGACAGTAAATGATAACGTTTATTTTGAGAATACATATACAATTATATTTAATTTTTGTGTATACTATAATACAAAATAAAAAAAAAATTAACTTATACCAATACAATACAAAAGCACTGAAAATTTTATCAACGCAGGTGCTCAAACTACTGTCCATCACAATTTACACAGCTTTGAAGTCTACCTTTCACACTTCGCAAAACATTTTTGCACAAGTTTCTTTGTGCATTAATTTCTTGAAATGCATCTCTGATGTAATTTTTCAAATCACCAACACTTCGTGGTTTTCGACTATAAACTTTGTCCTTGAGTACTCCCCAAAAGAAAAAATCCATTGGGGTAAAGTCAGGTGAACGTGCAGGCCATTCAATTGGACCTCTTCGGCCGATCCATTTCTCGGGAAATGTTTCATCAAGATACTCACGGACTGCTCTTGAATAATGTGGAGGGGCCCCATCTTGTTGGAATAGAGGTCATGTGAATTAGGCTGTTGTTGTAAGTGTGGAACAACTTCATTCATTAGAATTTCGAGATACTTATCACCTGTGACTGTTCCATCAACAAAAATTGGTCCTAAAACACCAGAACTTGAAATACCACCCCAAACAGTGACACCAGGCTGGTTTAGTTGCTGCTCTAATGTTAAATGCATGTTCTCACTATACCAGTAAACACAATTATGTCGGTTAACATGACCTGATAATTTGAAAGAAGCCTCATCGGTCCACACAATGTTATCTAAAATTATTGGATTTCCTTCAATTTCGTTCAGCATGATCTCACTAAATTGCAGCCGCCTGTCTGGGTCATCCTCCAATAAGCCATGAATTAGCCGTGGACGATAAGCTTTCAACCCATAGATTTCAGAATTCGTATAATAGAGGTTTGTGAAATGTCCAGTTCTGCTGAGGCTCTTCTGGTGGACTTTTTGGGACTGTGAACAAATGCTTCGGCAACAAGTTGCTTATTGTCCTCTGTGCAAACTGTTTTGGGTCGACCAGTTCTTGGGGCATTAAGAACTGAGCCAGTGGCATCAAATTTGTCACGAATGCGGTAAATGGTTTGTCTCTTTGAGGCTTGAGTACCAAATGTTTCAACCCATTTTGTTCTAACAGTTTCAGTATTTTGAGATTTCCAATACTCTTTTAACACCCATTTTCTGGCATCAGTATTTAGATTATTTGCCATTATGGGTTCTCTGAACTATCTGAAAAGAAAAAAGATTAAATTTAAATAAATTTAGTTATAATATTTAATATAATATAACACAAACACCATAGTTATAATGAACACCATAGTTATAATATAATATAACACAAACCCTATTCAACCTACTGTCCACCTACTTTTGGTATATATATATATATATAATGTTAGGAGGGACAAAAACTAGTACAGCATTCAGGCCAACTAATGTGACTCATTGCTCTAACTCCAGACCAGCATTATCATGATTCGAACCCCTGACCTCTGTCTTCACTTCGCTTATGGGAAAACGAAACCGTGTTACCAATTGAATTATATATATATATATATATAATATATATAACCTTGGTTTTGCTTCAGCCCGTATTGTTCATTCTGACGAAGGTCAAGCTCATTGCTACACCTTGGAGCCTAACGTGGAATCCGAACTCACCACGGATGGTCGGGAATTACAAAGTCCTCGCTCGGACTCGATCTCATAACCTCCTGATTCACAGCCCAGCGTCTTAACCACTCAGGGTACCCATTTATATACCAAACTATTTTTTCTGGAAGAATAAACAGATGGATAAATTGCGCGCTCCCTGCTTTCGCCAGGGCTCGAACCAGGGGTGGTGGATTAGTAGTAAGCAATGCTAACCACTACATATGTTTAGTCAATATATATATATATATATATACCCGCAAGGGGGTTCTAAGCTCGTGCTCTTGAGTGATCTTTGTGCTCGTTTGTACGTGCTTGTTCCTGGAGGTTTCACGTGCGCCCTCCCGGCCCTAGCACCCAAGGATGATGGGGCTCGACCCTGCAGTCCTTGTCATCCTTGGTCTTTTTCCACTTCGACTGTCCCCTCCACCCTTTCTTTTTCCTCTGTCTGTCCTCTCACTTTTTCTTTGTTTTTCCGCCGAGATATGCCCTTTTAAATAGAGGCGAATCGGTTCTTCCCGAACTTAAAAAAAATATATATATATATATATATATATATATATATATATATATATATATATATATATATATATATATTGACTAAATAACTTTGGTGTAGAAATGTATCAATTTGAAAATATTATATAAATGGTTTTTCTGTTTGCTATCACTTATTAAAATAATTCCTGTATTTCATCTCGGGAATTTAAAATATGTTGTACGCAAAAAAATTGCAGATGACATTAAGCAAACCTTTACCTCTGACATTCCGCTTACCATTCATTGGGATGGTAAAGTAATGCAAGATATAACAGGTGATGAAAATATAGATAGGCTAGCTATTCTTGTATCCGGTGGAGGAAAGTCTAAGCTTCTAGCAGTACCCAAACTTGCTTCTGGAGAAGGCGATAGAATTGCAGAAGCAGTTCTAGAATGCTTAGACGATTGGAATTTGCGAGAATGTATTCAAGCAATGTGTTTTGATACTACCGTTAGCAATACTGGCCAAAAAAGGGGGCTTGCATGATAATCGAAAGTAAGCTTGATAGAAAACTCCTTTCTTTGGCCTGTCGGCACCATATTAATGAAATTGTTATAATGTTTCAGACCAACAAAGACCCTAGGATCCACTCATGGCTGGTCTACCTAACTGTGTTCGTAATTGTGTATTGTGTATGTCCTCCGTGGTGGCGGAGGGGACCTACAATTTTACGTGGGTTCCGAACCACAAGAACATAAGAAATTTATGTAAAAACTGCCTGTACATTGGCAACGACCAATTTTTACAAAACTAAATAATTATCAATTTAAAACTAATTAATTATCGATTTAAAACTAAAGACGTCTTCCAGAAGTGTTACGGTGGTTCAATGGGACTGGATATATTACTTTTCAAACGTTTCAAGAATTCCTGGAAACAAATGGATGATAAAAGATTTGAAACTGCCAATACAACCATGTCGTGGAAAGCAGAAAGCCTCGCACTGTGTGAAGAACAGCTTGCGAGAAGTCACCCAAGAGCGGATTATCGCAAACTTCTTGAATTATCAATTATTTATTTAGGTGGTGTTCCCTCAGGAGGAGTACATTTTCGTCAACCTGGGGCTTTATATCGCGCTAGGTGGATGTCACGAGTGATTTATGCCATCAAAATTGTATTGTTTCGCTCACAGTTCAACCTGACAAAACAGGAACAGAGTGCAATGGAACGCTTCTCTCGCTATGCTGTTCGCTTTTATGTGCCAAAATGGTTTGCGGCTCCCATCGCACCTTCTGCACCAAGAACCGATTTGGAGTATCTACAAGAGCTTCAGCAATATGATAAGGAACTTTCAGCAATAGCTAGCAAAGCACTATGCCGTCACTTCTGGTATCTAAATGAAGAACTTGTGTCGCTTGCCTTTTTTGATGATGGCATAACTTTGCAAGTGAAACGGCAGATGGTTCAGGCATTGGAAAGACTTGGTTCAGAAATACCAGAAAAACGAATTGTTTTGACCACACTCAAGTCGCTCCTTCTTTGAGAAATTGTCCCTTCAATCAACGTTTCTCGAAGTAGATCCTACAGAATGGGATAACAGGGACGATTATAAATTAGCTAAGGAATATGTTAAAACAATGAATGTTGTAAACGATAATGCAGAGAGAGCGGTCTCATTATTTCAGAGTTTCAGCAGTCATCTCATAAAAAACGAACAACAACTGCAGTACCTTCTTCAAGTCGTGGAAAAACACCGAGAGCGGTCTCCAGAGGCAAAGAAATCGATGATAAAGACAGGAAACACAACATCATGAGTTAACATTAAAAAAAGTGGATTAGGCCTATTGGGAATACCACTTAAAAAAAAAACGCGCCTGTTGTAGTTACCTCCTGGGTGGTGCGGAAAAACTACACATTTCAGAGTCTGTCGCCACCACTAAATACTATCGAATCGGGCTGAAACTTCACTCAAAACTTTCTATCGACACGCATAACAAATTCCAGGGGGTGAGACTTAAGAAAAGAAAAAATATTTTTCACCCCTATGAGCCTGGGCTCATGTTGTTTCGTGTGTTTGTCTCTCTTCACACGGAGGTCAAGCTGGTGGCCCCGCCTCTAGGTCTGGCCTGGTGGAGGAGCGAGTTACTTTCTTGCGCTCTCCACCGTACATAGCCAGGCACGCCCGGCTCATCTGGTACTGTCCTGAGCCAGGCATCCAGTCTTTTCTTGAAGACTTCAACTTTGACCCCCGTTACGTTTCTGAGGTCCTTAGGAAGCTGGTTGAAAAGTCTTGGCCCCCTGACAACCAAGCTATTTTCCTTCAGGGTTGAGGAGGTCCCTTGTCGTGCTTTTAATTTGGGAACACTACACATTCTGCCTTTCCTATTTTCCAGTGTTGTTTGAATGGTAATTGGGTTTAGTTTTAGGTTTGGTACCAGTTTTTCGATCATTTTCCATATGTAGATTATGATGTACCTCTCTCTTCTTCTTTCCAGTGAGTACAGATTTAGTTTACGTAGTCTTTCCCAGTAGTTGAGTTCTTTGCAGCCATCAATCTTGGCTGTGAAATGCCTTTGCGTTTCTTCTAGTTTATTAGTTTCTTCCTTTTTATATGGGGACGTCAAAACTGAGCAGTATTCAAGTTTTGGTATAATCAGTGTTTTTAGCAGGGGAATCATTACTGTCCTGTCCCTTCTCTTGAACGTTCTTAGAACCTGTCCGGCGACTCTTTTTGCTTTATTTATCGCTATCTGATTTTGTGTTTCGAATTTCGCATCATCTGTCATTATTATCCCGAGATCAATCGCTTTCATGCTTCTCTGAATTTCCTGTCTATCTGGAGCATAATATGCAGTCTGTTTAAGTTCTTCTTTTCTACCATATCTCAAGAGCTGAAATTTCTCGGCGTTGAATGACATGTTGTTGTCTTCTGACCATTTGTATATTTTGTTCGTGTCCCTTTGCAAGGCCTCCACGTCATGTACATCGCTGATTTTTCTGCTGATCTTTGTATCGTCTGCAAAGGATGTTACTATACTATTGCTGTTTACTCCGCTGTCTATGTCTGTTAGCATGATAATGAACAGGAGTGGGGCCAGTACTGTCCCTTGTGGTACTGAGCTGCGTACTTCCGATTCTGATGATGATATACCTTGAATTTTGACGACCTGCAGACGATCACTAAGGAAGTTGTAGATCCATTTTCCCACTTTGCCTGTTATTCCCATGTCTTTAATTTTATGTCCTATTATACCATGGTCACATTTATCGAAAGCTTTAGCAAAATCTGTGTATATAACATCGTAGTTGTCATTGCCTTCCAATGCATCTAGGATATTGTTGTAGTGCTCTATTAGTTGTGATAGGCATGATCTACCTGATCGGAATCCATGCTGATTTTCGTTGAATCTTTCCCGTGTCTCCAGGAAATCATAAATTTTCTGTCTAACTATTCTTTCAAATACTTTGGTGAGGTGGGACGTCAATGACACTGGTCTATAGTTCTTTGCTTGAGATCTGTCCCCTCCTTTATATATAGGGACAATGTTTGCTCTTTTCAAGATGCTCGGTATTTCCCCAGTGTCTAGGGATCTTCTCCATATCCAGTATAAAGGTGTAGCTATTTCATTTTTACAGTTTTTAATCAATAATGCGTTCCAATTGTCCGGACCTGCAGCTGAATGTAGTTTCATTTGTTCTATAGCTCTCGCTACATCTTCTGGTGTAAACTCAAAGTCTGTTATATACTCTCCTTGCAATTCCTCTTTAAAGAATGCATTTATGTCAGGTATCGCTTTGTCACTTTTTGGGGTACTGAAAACTGATTCATATTGAGCTCTCAATGTATCAGATATTTCTTTTGGATCGTCGGTTAGTTCATTATTTCCCGTCCTTAAGGGCCCAATAGCGGCGCGCGTTTTTGTTTTCCTTTTTGCATAGCTATAGAAGTATTCTATATATATATATATATATATATATATATATATATGATGAATTTCACAATTAAACACGTGAAATAAATGATTGATGCAACCCACAAGGAAAAGGTCTTGGAATCATTCTTTTTTTTCTTGTGGTTGCATCATATAATATATATATGGTTGTATATATATATATATATATATATATATATATATATATAGAGAGAGAGAGAGAGAGAGAGAGAGAGAGTTCTATGTAAACGGAAAATTCAAGATTTGAGGCTTCAGTTTTGGGCAAGAATGAATTAGAATTTAAGTGCCTAATTTGCGTTTGCATTTAACTTGATGGGAAAAATTTGATCCAACTCTTATGAAGGCAAATTACAAAAGGATACAATTGACGGTCGTTTTTAGATTCATTTGAAAATATTTTGAAAGAGAAACTTTTCGTTTATTTATTAAACAGTTGAACGACGGAAATTAAATGAAATTTTCGTTATACAATACGCAATATATGTACAGATGGTTGACAAAAGTAAATAGACACCACGATGATTGTCGTCAAGAACCAATCAGCTTTATATACTGGAAAGGGGAAAGCAATACGATTCTAAATATATTGATTGATTCAATATATGTGTTTTTATTTATTGACTTTTATTATTAAATAAAATATGGAAAAACCGAAAGAAGTTGTCTATTTACTTTTGTCAATCCTCTGTATATATATATATATATATATATATATATATATATATATATATATACACTTTGTAAACTTGCAGCTGTTCAATGCGTCGGTCCCTGACCAGCTATTTGTAACTGGCTACGAGGGCCGGGTGAGAGTGGAAATTAACTCTCTCCTCTTTCAAATCCTCTATCAAATGTCTTCGAACAACGGTTCAGGATCGACCTGCGGTTGACCCGACCGCAGGTCGATCCTGAACTGTTGTTCGAAGACACTTCAAGTGTATATATATATATATATATATATATATATATATAGTTGTATTTTATGCAAAACCAAGATAATTTGGTTCACAAATTGGTGCTTGTACGAAAGATCAGAGAAATGGTGAAATGTTTTCATAAATGTGAAAGTGTTGCCTTATTCCAAAGGAATTTTCGAACGAAATTCGAAGTAAGAATAAGACCTTTAAGAAAATTGTATCACGGGTCGCTTTGGTCACGGTTCGTCTTCGCCACTTTATTCTCCAAATCTGAATCCCTGTGACTTTTTTTCCTTTGAGGGGATATCTCAAAGACAAAGTGTACGGGAATCACACATGGATAGTGGAATATCTGAGATATATCCACAGTCGCAGTGGACATTATGGAAGAACTGTTGGTCACGACAATGCAAAACTTCAAAATACAACTGCAACAAGTTCTCGAAATGGGTAGTACCCACTGTGAAAATAATTTTACATAAAAACAAACAAACAAACTGACTTTGTGCATTTTTAAAGGTTAAGAAGAATATGTAACCAGTTAAGTTATAAGCAAAAATAAAGCGATTAGTCCTTTCTTGAAGGGGTTATGTTGTGGCCAATGTCGTAGCACCACTTCTCGTTGATCAGCGAAGTTAAACGACATTGGGTTTGGGCAGTAGTTGGATGGAAAACCGTCCGCTACGTCCCGTGGTTCGAATTCCACGTAAAACTGTAGGTTCCCTCCATCATGTGACCTTAGATGTTGCGAAGGGGGCTAAACAACCCATCAGACAACAACCTTTCTTGAAGACCCTGTCAAGTCCTGTCTTCTGTCTTCTATCCGCGAATGAAAGAGAAGAGCTGGAGCAGTTTCATAGATTTAAGTTCTCCAACGTCACTGAATTACATAGAAAAAAAAATAAAAAAAAAATATATATATATATATATATATATATATATGATCGACTTAACTTTCTATCGACAAGTTATTATTCGGTTAGAGTAAGTTAAGTTAGGTTGTAAGCCTTTTAGAGTGTTGCTGTTTTGGTTTTGTTCACGAAATGGGTATGGGTCCTTCCAACGGCTTAGGTTTGGTCCAATTATGCTAGGTTAGGTTAGGACTCAGCGGTGTAGTGGCAAATTTTAAGGTGCAGCAGCTCTAAGGAAATATCGGCATGTTGGTACATAATTTTAAATTGTGCTATTATTTCCTTGTACCGGTACATCATTTAATCAGTACATCAGTATCAGTACCAGTACATCAGTACATCAGTACACCAGTACATCAGAATTAGTGAAAAGTTGAATACACGAATTTTACGAAAGTACACCGAGGCGTAATAATTACTCATCCAATATTTGCAATTACATATCATATTTAAGGGGAAAATTTGGCTCCCTATTTCAATAAAAATATGCCTTTTAATTAAGTAAACCAAATTTGAAATCACAATTAAAAGCCAGTGCTTTCATCTCAGTCTGTTTGTTTCCAACTTCCAAATATCAACTAAAAAAAAAAATAACTAAAATTTGGGTGAATGGAGGTACGGGAGCTTCAATGGCTTCATGTTTTCCAAATGAAATGTAATTAATATATTAATATACCTCATAGCTCGGACAGTGATATCACATTTAATTAATAATGTATTTTAATAAGTAATCAAATAATCAAATTTGCTTTCACTATTTGTCAGTTAAATTCTTTATCTGAAATAACTTAATTACAATCATTATTAAAAGAAACTAAGCCAAAAAACATACAGATACTCGTACATACACAAAATTCCATAAAGAGCCAAGTAAATTTCTTGAGTCTATAGAATTAGGACGTCATAACAATGAGCTCAGCTGATTCGTCTAAAAATAGTGGCTCGCAAATTCAAGCAACTTGGGTTTCTATTAGCTTTGATTTATAGCGAATTCACTCGTAAACAGCCAATGACTAAAGCCAATATTCACAAGGGGCGTGGCACGGACAATGCCATTAATTTATTTCTTGGAACGTTATACAGGATTTAATTCCAAAGACGTAAAATCCGATATGTTATTGCATAATCATTCATGTATAAATAAAAATGGAGTAAAAGACGAACGAGAAAATAGTCACCAATTATTTTCCTCCTCCTTGTTTACAAGGTAAAGGCTAGGGAGTGAATTTGTAATTTGTTTTCGAAATATGTTGACAAGAAAGACTTTTACATAGCTTATTTTCGAGTAATATTAAAATATATCTTATAGTAAAACTTATTGGAAATAACAAAACAGATAAGAATTTACTGCTGAAAATATTATTATTATTATTATTATTTTTATTAGTAGTAGTAGTCGTAGTATTGTCACAGAAGTGAGAAACAAGTGCTATAAAACATTTTGTTTCACCTTAAAAGCGAAAGAGAACGTAACTTAAATATTTGTAGAAAATGTAAATGTAAATTTGAATTTTTGGGTAACTAGTATAATCTTATAAGAAGCTATTCACAACTATTTAAAAAATGTCAAAACGTTTCATTATGAAGCAATAAAGCGATGTAAAAGTGAATACACGTAATGCATTTGATGTTTGTTAGAGAGAGAGAGAGAGAGAGAGAGAGAGAGAGAGAGAGAGAGAGAGAGAGAGAGAGAGAGAGAGAGTTACTGAGAATATAAAAGCAAAATAGAAAAACACCATCAAACGCGAGTAAAAAAAATAAAAAACTAAGGAAAAAATTATTAAAGTTGAATAATAAAAAAATTTATAATAAATTTATTAATATTCACAAAAAATGTTCAAATTTTAAACTCATTTTTTGTATACAAAAATTTTATTTTTAATTTTATTCCAAATGTGAATCGAGATGAGGTGAAGGAAAAAGTATTATATATATATATATATATATATATATATATATGGGATACAACTCAGAATGGTCCCCTGAGATCTTTTATGTCACACAGACCACACATGGAACGGACATGTTAAGTGCCTTGAAAAGTGGACTTTCAATTTTACCAGTTGAGGTTTAAGTTTTGTTTTTTGGCTAAAAATACAATAGTTACCTCTTTTTTTTTATGTATTCAATCCGACGTGAATACAACGAGTTTCTTGATTATATTGAGGTTCTAAATATAGTGGGGCCTAGGCTGCTTTAAACCCTAGATCCTGTCCGAAAGCTGGATCCTATCTGCTTTGCAGATAACTGCTGAGGGAAGCTATATTTTGGGGTCTCTTTGCGAGTTGCCCACATCGGGCTAACATGAAAAAGAAAAAACTATAGTGTTTATCATTTACCATTACTTATTCGGTCTGTGTGTAATATATATATATATATATATATATATATATATATATATATATAGTAATACACGGTGTTTCCTTAGGTTCATGTTCTTGTTTTTTGTTCTTTTAAATGTTGTTAAAAAGTAATTTTATTGAAACTATTAACCTAAAAGTGATTAAATAATATTAACAAACTTTTGACATATCTTAGGATCATATTAACTCTTACTGTTGAATGTATGTACAGGGTGTCCAAGAAATAATGGTGCAAAAATAATGGTCATTTTTCTTATTAATAACTATATATTCAGTGAAAATTATTCATGTTCTTGTTTTTTGTTCTTTTAAATGTTGTTAAAAAGTAATTTTATTGAAACTATTAACCTAAAAGTGATTAAATAATATTAACAAACTTTGACATATCTTAGGATCATATTAACTCTTACTGTTGAATGTATGTACAGGTGTCCAAGAAATAATGGTGCAAAAATAATTGGTCATTTTTCTTATTAATAACTATATATTCAGTGAAAATTATTCATGTTCTTGTTTTTTGTTCTTTTAAATGTTGTTAAAAAGTAATTTTATTGAAACTATTAACCTAAAAGTGATTAAATAATATTAACAAACTTTTGACATATCTTAGGATCATATTAACTCTTACTGTTGAATGTATGTACAGGGTGTCCAAGAAATAATGGTGCAAAAATAATTGGTCATTTTTCTTATTAATAACTATATATTCAGTGAAAATTATTCATGTTTTGTTTTTTGTTCTTTTAATGTTATTAAAAAGTAATTTTATTGAAACTATTAACCTAAAAGTGATTAAATAATATAACAAACTTTTGACATATCTTAGGATCATATTAACTCTTACTGTTGAATGTATGTACAGGGTGTCCAAGAAATAATGGTGCAAAAATAATTGGTCATTTTTCTTATTAATAACTATATATTCAGTGAAAATTATTCATGTTCTTGTTTTTTGTTCTTTTAAATGTTGTTAAAAAGTAATTTTATTGAAACTATTAACCTAAAAGTGATTAAATAATATTAACAAACTTTTGACATATCTTAGGATCATATTAACTCTTACTGTTGAATGTATGTACAGGGTGTCCAAGAAATAATGGTGCAAAAATAATTGGTCATTTTTCTTATTAATAACTATATATTCAGTGAAAATTATTTCACGAAATTGAAAATTTCATGAATAATATTTATGATGAAAATAACCACGAAGGAAAAAGAAAACGCACAATAATGCTCAAGCGCTTTCGTTTAATGACATCCTCAATGTTCCTAAGGATGTCATCATGTTTATTAATAAATCTCAAAAATTGCGTTTCTTTTTTTGACCAGTATATATACTAGTGGTGCACCGATTAATCGGTATCGGCACCTGGCATGCCGATATTAGGAAAATACCTTGCATTGCCGATTAATCGGCATGCAAGGTGCCGATACCGATTAATCGGTGCACCACTAGTATATATACTGGTCAAAAAAGAAACGCAATTTTTGAGATTATTAATAAACATGAGGACTCAGTATATAGTAAATGATTCTTTAACATAACAAACAGTCAATAACGCGTATGGCCACCCCTAGCCACAATGCAGGCTTGGAGTCTGGCCCTCATCGACCTCAACAGTCTCTGCAGGAAAGCAACAGGGATGGCCCTCCACTCTTCAATAATTGCATTGGTCAGTTCCCTGATATTCTGCGGCTGATGCTGACGTCTGCGAACTCGCCGTTCAAGTTCATCCCATGCGTGCTCTATCGGTGACATGTCTGGGCTGAAGGCTGGCCATGGTAAGGTCTGCACCTGTTGTCCCTGCAGGTACGCCTGCACTATCCTGGCTGCATGAGGTCTGGCATTGTCCTGTTGCAGGAGCACCAATTCTGGATGTTGCCTCATGAATGGAAGAACATGTGGGTGAAGAGTCTCATCCCTGTAGCGCTGGGCAGTGGGCAGTCAGAGCTGATAGGCCCACGATAGGTCACGGTGCTGATAGGCCCATTGCAGGCGTCGTTGCCTTCTTGCATCACTGAGAAAAGGACCTCTGTAAGGCCTGTGGGATCGGAGTCCTGCATTACGGAGTCGGTTTCTGACGGTCTGGTCACTAATTCTGTTGTTGTGGATACCAGGTGTCTCTTGGCTGTCTGACGAGCATTCCGCTGCCGATGACGCAGGTGCTGCAGTACAATGTGGCGATCCTGGCGTTGGGTCGTCACACGAGGTCGCCACGTCTTGGCAGGTCCTGAACACTTCCTGTGGCATTGTACCGTCTAACAAGCCTAGAGATTGTGCTGGGATGCACATGCATTCGTTGTGCAACTTGGACAGCAGACATGCCTGCATCCAACATGCCCATGGCACGACCTCTGTTGACCTCTGAGAGTCGTGGCATGCCTCAATCGCGGGAAAAAGTTTGGTTTTCTCAACGGGCAGTGTGTATTCTGTGAAGTCAAAGAAAAAATGCATGCCTTCATAAAGAATACATTCAATTTAATCTCTGTTTATTGTTTGTAACAAAATGACGTCTTAGCCGGGATTAGTCAGGTTTAAAAACATGCACTAAGTGGCTTTAAAAGATTTGAACAAACATTTAACCATAATCTTGAAACTGTGATAATACCACTAACAACTTAAATTTTACACCATATGCAAGCTAATTGCGTTTCTTTTTTTGACCAGTATATATGGTTGTTTACATTTTCAAAATGTTCAATTTTAGAACACTTTCACGAGATGGCTACCGTTTGTCGCTTGTGTCGTGTTTTGGTTTTTAATAAGAAATTTAATAAATTGATTAAATTGTACAAAATTAAGATACGTAAAAATGAAATGGTTTGAAATAAAAAATACTAGTTGGCAACATCTGAAATGCGCTGAAAGTCGGAGACACCCAGACAGCAGTCTCGGACACAGTGAAAAATAAGGAGTGTCTTTTTTTTTCTGAGCTGTAATTGCGACTTTAAATTTACTTAACTGAAGCTCTCTCCACGATCAAAATGTTAAATTATAAATTCCCCGCTCGCCTTCCTCGCCGTGTTCATTGTTTCAATAAAAATAAAAATCAGAAAATAGCGATAAATTATCGTCATTTCCCCTCTCCTTCGCTTTGTTCAAAATTAGATGTCGGTTTCATATCAGTTGAGAACCGTTCACTCTACCCGTTTATAAAATACAGAAATCAGTGTAAATAAGTATTAAGTGAAAATAATGCAGAGAAAGAGAAGATAATAATTAAAAACCCATTTTACTACAGTACAATGCGACCCTGATGTGGCTTGTCATTCCATACGACTGTTTAAAAAGCTTCTCTGACTAACTAATTCGCGGTTAAATCATGATGGCGGAATTTGGAACCACGTTTGCAATTGTTTTGTAATTTATCAGATCACATTATGTAACTCCACCTAATGACCAAGCTCCGATTACCTTACCTTACCTGAAATAACCAAACTTGACTAGATGAATCTAGGCTAAAAGGGCTTGTCAATCATTCAGAGTTATGATCCGTAATCATTCCACGTCATGATAAAAACCATAATTAAAAATGAAGTTAGGAAAAGAGAGACAGGAAATTCATTATATTGCTTAATTGTAGAATGTGTGTGTGTGTGTGTGTGTGTGTGTGTGTTTCAATCGCCAGATTACGGCAGTTACCGGACATTTATAAAGCAGAGCTGGGCATTTGCGGCATATTTTGCGGTACTGCGGTACTGCGGTACTACCGCAAACCGCAAACCGGAACCGCATAACGCAGTACCGCAAAGGATCGCTGAAAGTACCGCAGTACCGCTACCGCATTCAAATTTCCGCGTACCGGTTTGGTGCCGGTTTGGTAGTTTGGTAGTACCGCAGTACCGCAAAATATGCCGAAAATGCCCAGCTCTGTAAAATATAAAGTACTAAGAAGTCCTATTTGTCCTCAATTTGGCCCTATGTTTATGGGTGAGACAGGTTTTTTTTCATATACAGTTCTTCATTTGTTTTAACAAATTACTGATGTATGAGGCTAAGTTTTTATTAAAAATATTTTTAATGTTATTTTCATCTATCGATTGAAGATTTGTGAGTCGCGAATTTGAAATTCGTGTTCGAAAGAACTATTCGCATATTCGGTTCTGGAAAGAAGTTCGTGCAGGAAATAAAATCTAAGGAAAAAATACAGAACATTTCAAAAATCAGCAAAAATTTAAAATCAGACGAATGACAAAATAGAAATTGTCATCTGGATTGACAATGATTCAGTACCCAATCATAAGATTATTCCTATAACCAATTATGAATTTTTGCTGATTTTGAATTTTTCAACATTTTTTTAAATATAGATTTTATTTACTCGACAAACTTCTTTCCGCAAATGTATGCATTCAGTCGAACAAAGCCTGCGAAGAGTATCTTCATATATATATACTGTATATATATTGTTCTCAGTAATATATATATATATATATATATATATATATATATATATATAGAGAGAGAGAGAGAGAGAGAGAGCGCTACAATTTCAGAACTTTCATTTTGGCCACCATTGCTCTCAAACAAACTTAAACGCAATCAACAGTCGAAAATTAAATTACGACCCATACACAAATTTTTAATTGATTTTTGATGACCGATTTCACTGTTTTGTAAATGCAGCAAGGTTTTTAATTTAAATTTAAGGACGAAGGAAAAAATTATATGTTTGCTAACTTTTAGTTATTGTATTGAATGAAAACAAGAAAGAGATGTATTTATTTCGCTGTATAGTTAGTTACCTGTCTGGATGGAAGATGGCCCTAGTCTCGGAGAATGTTGAAGTGATTCGTCGTCCAAATTGGCGTCACCGGACGGGAGAACTTTGGGCAAGACTTTTGTCTCCCCCTCAACTCTTCCCTGTTGATGAAAGTAGAGAAACTCAGTTGTTATTGCCTGAAGTTCTTGGCCTTACCTACGTAATGACAGAAGAAAATGAATGATTTTTGCAGTATTAAAATGAGCATTTATTTTTATGTAAAGGGTAATCATCTGATCAAAACACTCTCAGTTTGTTTAATTATTCATTTATAGAACTTAGAACGGCAAACATTAGTATTTAAAAGGGTCTAAAAACCAAATCGTCCAAAACAGCATAATTCCAAAATAACAGCGAACACGGTACGTTGTGCAATTTTAACAAAAAGCTTTGAAAAGAAAGTAAACAGAGGTTACGGGTTAACATGTTACGGGTTAACATGTTACGGAATCAGATATGCGAGTATGTAATGAATGGTTTGCAACGTATATAAAAACATGACCTGAATTGTCAAAGATTCTCAGAAGAGCGATAGGTTATTATAATGTTTCATAGGTTTCTACTGTTTAGGGGTCTATACCAAGCTTCTAAACTGGAAATTGGGTTGAGGTCTTACTGAGTTCAGTTTTTCGAGATTGGCATAGAGATTTTCCAATCAAACTTTTACTAGCCACCTAACCTAACGTACGCTAAACCAGGCATAAGTACACCTAACCTGGACATAAGCATTATATATACACATATGTATATATAATGCATATGCTAGAAAACTGTCAAGCTGTTTGAACCAGGCAAATTTAAACATAAATTTCCAGCACACACACACACACACACACACACACACACACACATGTACGCATCTCCGCATAAGCGGGGTACTAACTTTTTAAAATCCATATACCTAAAAAATTAATTAACCAAACCTAATCTTAGTGCGTGACAAATGTTTCGGTCGCAATTGAAGGTTCGAACGGTGGTTTCTGTTGTCATTATTTTTTTCGGTAATAAAAATGTTTCCAGAATTTGTAAATAATTTTTTAAAGTTTCGAGGTACCAAGAGGGTTACCTCATAAAAAATTACCTCACTAAATTTGTGAATTATTACACACTCGACCTCACTTATTCCCACGAAGTGGAGTGAAGAAAATTGTGAAAAGGTGTATAATAATGAGTGGATAGGTGTGAGAAGTAGGGGAAGACAGCGTAAAACATGGAATGAAACCATCTAGAAAATGTGCAAATAAACGCAGAGTTGATATGAATATAGCAAAAGAGTTTGTCTCACTTGACGTACCACTAGAGGTATTCCTCCAACTTTGCCATGAAAAGTAACATTGGAACCCTGGGGTGGTGGTACGTTATTCTCATTAGTTATCTTCTATGTATTATTGCATGTGTGCGTGTAACTGATTTTTTACTGTTTCCTGTCTCCAGTTATTCAAATGGTCGTGCCCACCCCATATGGAGAATGGGAAATGGGTTCTTACATAATGTTTGTGTACTTATGTTTAAAAATTCAAATACGTGGCTCTCGACAACCCTAAACCGAAGAACAAAGTTTGAAGTTGAAAAAAGGCCTCTCAGTAGCTAAGACCACAAAAAACAAAAAAAAAAAACCTTGTATAGTTAAAAAAAAAAAAAGTGAACTTCGATTTTTCATAAAAATTTGAACATAATTCTACATCAATAATAATTTCATCAAATATAAACTATAGAATGGAATGTTTTAAAATTCATGTACAGTACATTGCTACTGAATACTAAAAAAAAAAAAAATCTGAGGATTAATGAAAGACATAATTAACACTGAATCGGCAAAGACAAAATATTCTTATTCGAAATTTCGGTTAAGGAAATTGGTCTTCCTCGAGTCAAAAAATGAATTCTTATTAACTGACTGAGACTGACTAATTCTCAACGTCACGGATCAAAATTACAAAAAATGCATTTACATCACTTTTCCTTGTCACCCTCCAAATATTTACTACGCTTTACCTTATGACGACTACTGCGAAGGCGACGTAAAACCTAACAGATAGTTCACGCTCGACCTTTAGTCAGTTGGCTCACACTGGAACTATACCATTTTGTCTATGGGGAATCCTTTCCACACTAAAAAATTTAATGGATCGGATCACCTGAAGATCAGGGCCCCCAGCCTTCTTTAGTTAGCCTTATAAGGCTAACTAACGGAAATAACACGACCTAACCTAACCACTCGTTAGGCCAACTGTACGCCCTTGACGATTGGTTAGGTTAGGTCGTGATATTTTCGTTAGTTAACCTTATAAAGCTAACTAAAGAAGGCTGGGGGCCTTGATCTTCAGGTGACCTATGGATCTTTACTCATCTCATCGACAAACCAAACAATCGACACTCTAAGAAACTAACATAATACAACTTAACCTTACCTAACCTGACTTAATCTAACCCACAATAACTTGTCGATGAAATGACGTTAGTCGAAATAAACTAACGGACCTATACCCATTTGGTAGTCAAGCCATTCTATCCACTCTAAAACACTAACAACCTAATTTAACCAAACCTAACTAGACTTAATCTAACACACAATAACTTGTCAATTTTATATCACGTTCATCAGATGTCATTAACTAGAAACTTGCTTAACCCAACCTAACTTAATCTAACAAAAACTAAGTTGTCGATAATACAGTATGTCACATCGAGAAAATGACGTCAGTTCGAATGGCATCCTCATTATATGTACATAATTATTAATTAATGAGATTGTTGGTATTTAAATGAGTTTTAATACAGTTAATAAAACCAATATCAAATTAGGCCACATTCACATTATAACGTGTAAATCATTTTATAGAAAAGATTTTTAACAGTGATTTTCAAGTCAGTGAAAGTTTAACATTTACTTTAAGCTCGAATGATTGTGACTTTAAATGTAACCTCACAACTATGATCTAGTGATTTCGGATGTAAAGCTCAAAATTTTGATGGTTGTGTCACAATCATGCGATCTACTTACTATTCCCATGCTTTTGCCATTAGAAATTCGCTCTGAGAAGCGAATGACCTTTATTTCATCCCCAAATGCATGTAATTTACTAAATACTATCGTATAGTATATACCAGGGTTGTAAACTCTTTACTATCGTGTCTCTCTAATTCATTTCCTCTTATTTCTCCCTATACTAACTTATATATTCGAATTAAGGAACTAAAAATGTTATTATTGAATTTACATATATTGCATAATTTGATAGACTATTACGTCATAAAGTAAATTAATTCCTTTCACATTTTTCCCCCGTCTTGAATACTGAATTCCCAAACTGATATCTTTAGTATTCAATGTATGGTAAACTGTTTCGTATAATAATAAAGACTTTGCACTTTAGACATCATTATTTATATGTTGTGTCCTACGTAATTTTATGTAGTATAAACGTTGTTTGACCATGTTCATTCATGTTCATTCATTTATTAATATTTCTGCTTGAATTGAATAATGTTAAATTAGTATCTTCTTGAAGTTTTGAATTATTGGGTTTAACCATAACGGAAGTTATTCTTTAAACAGTCTTCAATTATTCTTGGGCTAATTTCTTTGGAACTATATATATATATATATATATATAATATATATATATATATTATATATTATATAATATATATATATATATATATAGCATAAGTAAGTCACGAATAAATTAATGAAATTAATATATATATATATATATATATATATATATATATATATATATATATATATATATATATATATATATATTAATTTCATTAATTTATTCGTGACTTACTTATAATGTTATAATGTTATAATGTTTTAGACCAACAAAGACCCTAGGATCCACTCATGGCTGGTCTACCTAACTGTATGTCCTCCGTGGTGGTGGAGGGGACCTACAATTTTACGTGGGTTCCGAACCACAAGAACATAAGAAACTTATTTAAAAACTGCGGGTAAATTGGCAACGACCAATTTTTACGAAACTAAATAATTATCAATTTAAAAATAATTAATTATCGGTTTACAACTAAAGATAGAATTTCTCGGTCCAGAGGAGCAAGTCATAATAGACTACTATCCACAAATATGTTACATTCTATATCTATTTATAACGGACTTGCAAATATATCAGATCCAAAGAATCCAGTCAATTTCATTACGGTATCCATCAAGTCACGGTCCATATCGATTGCGGACCAAGTCAAAATTTACAACCATATACATTATCAATTTAAAAATAATTAATTATCGATTTAAAACTAAAGATAGAATCTCTCGATCAGAGGATCAAGTCATAATAGACTACTATCTACAAATATGTTACACTCTATATCTATTATATAACGGACATGCAAATATATCAGATCCAAAGAATCCAGTCAATTTCATTATGGTATCCATTAAGTCACGGTTCATATCGATTGCGGACCAAGTCAAATTTACAACCATATACATTACAATATATACACTTACGAGGAAAAGTGTAGGTGTGGCTGTAAGGACTGTACAGTAATGTAGAAATGTGTGTGCACCCATTATGGGTCTCCCATTTAAAGGTGTTTGTGGGGCAAGTGAAGATCATGAGTTTTTCAATACCTCACAGTACTATGGGGGCACCGCTCGGCAGAGGAATCTCTTTAAATGGGGTGTGTAAGGACAGAGAGTATCCCCTAACCCAAGACGCTGCCTCCCTATATCCCACAACACTTGTGTTGAGCTGTGGGATCTATCCCCAGAAAGCCTTAATTTTACTACCTTAAACTATACCCTTTCTATCAACATATGCGTCTAATCGATTTTTAAACATGTTTATAGACGTGCTACTAATTACTTCTACCGGCAAACTATTCCAGCTATTTACTATTCTATGCGTAAAAAAGTTTTTCGCAACTGCTGTCTCGAACCTTCTACTTGTCAACTTACACCCGTTATTTCTAGTCCTATTATACTGTATTGAGATATTTCGAAAAAGCTATCTCTATCTACATTATCGAACCCATTCATAATTTTGAAAACCTGGATTAGATCACCCCTTAACTTATCAGTCCATGGCTACAGGTAAATGTCCTTACCTGTAATTCAGTTTATATGTATAACCATTGCAGTTCGACTAATTCTTCTCAAGGGGGTGATCCCTGCCTTCTCGCAAAATTCTCGTTGGTGCTGACGCAAATATGCAAACTCAGGGGAGAGGGAGGGGGTGGGTAATGGGGGAGGGGGGTGGTGGTAATGGGGTAATGGCGTTTTTTTTACTTTTGTCGCTTAGCCGAAGGTGGCCTGTGCGAAGCACACAAACCGAAGGCACAGCTTGTTTAGTAGAAAATAAATGACGCTCAATAAAAAATCTTTTTTTAAAAAGAATAAATTACGAAGTTAAAATTGCTTATTGAAATTAACATATTTTAAATAGTTGATTTTAAATGGAAATTTTGTTGTTATGGTAAAAATGGCAGTAGTGAACTTATACATCAGTAGGAGTTAATCAAGTGCTTTTTAAGTGATTTGTGAAATACATATATTGATGAAGCCTGCCTGATATGCAGTCTGTTAAGTCTTGTTCGCTCGTATTTAGATCTTTAGACATTGGGGAAGTGTGACTTTGTTGTCATTATTCGAGAGAGTTTGCAGACATTTTCTATGAATTACTTCCAAAGGATGTTTTATCAGTGGTGGGCACCGTTAACCAAAAAGTTAACTTCGTTAACCGCTAATCCGTTAACCAAAAAGTTAACTTCGTTAACCGTTAATTCGTTAAACATGTAACGGAAGTTACCGATAAACCGTTAACGTTAACTTTTATTATAAAAAAAATGAAAAACACAATATATATAAAATTTAATTTTCCCTCTTCTTCTCGTTCTCCATTTTGTCCATGAGATGCATGTTGCCCTTCATGAAAATTAGCATATCAAAGTTTTCATCAGACAGGGATGATCTCTTGGCCCTCAGGATGTCCTTGCCCATAGAGAACAAACGCTCCACTGCAGCACTGGAGGGGATGGCTGTGTTGAACTTGATGAACAAGTCCACCAACACTTGCTCACCCAAGAAGGCAGCATCTGTCAGCAAGTTCTTGGAGTTGGTCTCCAGCCAGGTTTTGACCAAGTTCTGGGCCTTGCCCTTGAGTGACCTGTGGCTTCTGCTGCTCTCTTTTGTCTGGATGACAGCACTGAAGAAGTCATCCTCCTCCTCCTCCTCGTTGTTGCTGCCTCCACTGTTGCTGCCCACTTCGTTGGACTGCTGCTTCATGGCCTCCTCGACTGTACCCTCCATGCTTTCCTCACCCTGGCGACCTTGGTGTTGTCATACTTGTCCAACCAGATGAGGCGAAACCTGGGATGGAAGGCAGCAGCCAGCTGGCATTCGTCATCCTCCAGGAGGGGCCCAAACCTTTTGTCGATGAGAATTGAAATCTTACCTGATCAGTTTTATGGTTCTTGAAATGTATCAAGGAGACTACTAATTAAGGTACTCACAGACATATTATAAATATACATGACTTACTTGACAACGATTATTTTTAAATATTCACTAGCACAAACATGTTGCGCAAGAGACAGACTGCAAATGAAACGAATGTAGTTATTTGTTGTAATTGTTACATATATATTATTGAAAGTGCCTTAAAATGCTCGTGATATTTCTTGAAAGAAGTTGAAACATTCAACTCAAATGGCAAATCTTTCCGCCTGATTTTACAGTCGACCATGTTTTGCTCAAACCAATACCATAAATAACTACCATATTTGGTAAGACACAAACTGTGGCGACGGAAACAAATATATCGCCTGATTTTGTACTGCGGAAATGGAAATTCGTTCATCACTATTAACAGTGGCGGATTAATTGCGCACCTGCTCAGCACTGAAAATAATAGAAACTTTTAAACGTTTATTTATGAATTTTTTGGGTTAACGGACTTGAGTTAACGGAAGTTAAATGTAACGGAAGTTAATTAGTCCGATAATGATTTTCAAAGTTAACTTAAAAGTTAAATCGTTAACGAAAAAGTTAACTTCGTTAATTAACGATTAACGGATTAACGGTTTGTGCCCAGCTTTGTGTTTTATATACTTCTTTGAGCTACCTCATGCTGTAATGCAATATAATAAATGTGGATGGATTAAGGAATAATATAGGGTAAGAAATGCGTTTTGAGGAAGGGCCTCTTTTAATTTAAATAATACTAGTAAAAGTGGGTCCTACGGGCCCATTTAACTAGACCTGCGGTGCTGGAGCCTGTGGCCCCTCAATTACTGGGGAGTCAATAGTTTTCGGTCAAAAGAACGTAGCCATGAAAATCTTAAGCTTCACAAATCTTGATACAATGGGTTCGGATGTGAAGCTTAAGATTTTCATTGTTGCTTTCTTTTCTATATTTTATGACGTGTCTATGATGTCACTATCTTTCAACCATTCCGGATACATGGTGTCTACAGACAGAACTGCCTTTTCATAGTATAAAGGTTGTCCGAGAAGTGGGGTGTAATTCGAAAAATAACCTATTTTAATCAAGCAATTATAATTACTTATTTGTTTTGCTTCGCCCGAATTATTTATTCTGACGAAGGTCAAGCTTCTTGCCCAACATTAGACCTACCGCTTACGGACCCGGGACCGGTAGATTCGTAGTCAGCGATACTAACCACTAAAATAGGTTATTTTTCGAATTACACCCCACTTCTGGGACAACCTGTAGATGAAGAGAAATCTTGATATTTTAGATTTGATATGTTGGACATGACTTTTGAAATTTATTTTTTCTTCAAATTAATGCCAAGTACTTTAACCTCATTCACCTTTGCAAGAGTAGTACTGCCAATTTTTATTTGACAGTTTGTATTAATATCTCTTCTGGTAATAAAGGTTCAATAAATATTTATTAGCACACATTCATTTATTAGTGGTGCACCGATTAATCGGTATCGGCACCTGGCATGCCGATTAATCGGCCATGCCAGGTATTTTCCTAATATCGGCATGCCAGGTGCCGATACCGATTAATCGGAGCACCACTACCATTTATACACATTTTCTAATTGCCTGTTCGTTTCATTAGTCAGAAAGTCTGAGTTATGATGGAACGAAGTAAGTGTGGTATCATCCGCGTACTGTACACAATTTAGTGCTTAGTTTAATTTAAGGGTATCATCTCCTTGGTCGTCCGAAAATAGGGGCAGCTTATATGAATATGAGTAGAAGTAGGGCTCACTATAAAGCAGCCATAAGACGATGTTAACAGGAACAAGACTCCATTCGAACTTCAAAAGCCCGTGAGGCTAATTTAAATAATAGTAACGAGTCCTGAAAATTTGTCAAGAAGGAAACGAACGCTTAGAATGCTATCCCATCAACAATTGATGGAGTATCTGAGGAGGTAGAAATAGCTAAGTTATGGAGAACGAAGCACTCAAACATCCTTAACAACATGGGAAGAGTTAATCTTAATGTAGGCTGCAATAGAACGGCGTTAGGAGGGGCCAATGAAAATATCGGGACTTCACTGCCTGAAATTAAGAATTTGATTAAAGAGCTAAAGACAGGCGCCTCACCATGAATAGATGACCTGTCGAATAAGCATTTAAAGTATATAAATGAATTTTCATATCTCATTAATGGGTAAATATGCAGCAAATAGCCCCACCTCGACTTTTGGTACGAAAGTTAGTTATTAGGGTGTGTTTTCATGTGCTTTCTTCAGAAATGCCACTCATTTGTCCCGCATTTAATTGAAAGTACGAAAAAAAATCGTTTTTTTTGTCGTTTTATTTTCAAGTAAACACGTGGCAAATGAGTAGCATTTCTGAATAAAGCCCATGAAAACACACCCTAATAACTAAATTTCGCTACCGTTATTGCTAACCTAACCTAGCCTAACCTAAATGAAGAGATTTCGAAAAAAAAAAAATCGTTAAACTAACGAAAATATCATAACTTAACCTAACCAATCGTCAAGGGTGTACAGTTGACCTAACCGGCCATTCAGTTGACCTAACTGGGCATTCAGTTGACCTAACCGGGCATTCAATTGACCTAACTGGGCATTCAACTGACCTAACTTTGCTAAGTTAATATGCAGCATGAAGATAAATAACTTGGTCTATGCCGATGATATGGTGTTAATAAGCCCTTCGGTAAAAGGCTTGGATTATCTTATAAAAATTTGTGAATCATATTCACAAAACCATGATATTAATTTTAATGGTACGAAAAGTAAGGTTATGCAATTCCATCCTAAAAGTTCAAACCAAACGGATAATATTATTTTCAAAATGAGAGACAAACCAATAGAACAGGTACAAGAAATTAAGTTTCTCGGTCACACTGTTACCAGCTCCTTGAGTGACAACTTAGACATAAGGAAACAATACGAAGTTACTGTGCTTTGATGAGGCAAATACGATTAGGAGGAACTTCAAATTCTGTACAAGCGAAGCTAAAGACACTCTCTTTCATACTTTCTGCACTAATATTTATGGGTAGCAACTCTAGGTTAATTATGAAAAAGGCTCCATGATGCTCGGCCTCTCAAATGTTCGCTAACTGCAACGTTCCGAGTCTTACTAAGGTAACAAGACGTGCTCAATACAGTCTAATGCAAAGAATAAAAACTCAAACAGTCCAGTTGTATACTAGACTGTGGATCTCTTGGTATGAAAGCGTTTGTCTATAGCTCCACTTAACTCCTGCATTGGCCATCCCATTACGTGTACTTTTTATTTTTATAAAGCTGTTATTACTAATTCTATTATTTCTCGTTTCTTTACGTGTATTATTAGTTTTTTATTACCTCAGTTATTTTTTTTTTATTTTTCTTATTTATTGTTTAATTAGGTGTATAGTTGATTACCTTGAAGGATACTGCACATTTTTATTTTTTAAGATCTCTCTCTTACCAGTAAACATTTTCATTGTCATTATTATATAATATGTTAGTATATATGTTAGTATATATATATACAGTACGTGTACGTGCACTTTTTATTTCCATTTTTATGTAGACTTAGCTGTGGGTAGTTTTATTATCACTTGTTTGAGTACGTGTCTTATTTTTATTTCACTTTTAGTCATAATTTTTAGTTTTTTAAATTTATTATTGTTTGATTTATCTTATCGTTTATTACCTTCAACAATATTATACTATTTTATGGGATTTATATCCTGCTAATAAAGCTTGTCATTATTATTATCATCATTAATGAGGTTAAGAGGTGAAAATCGTTGACGCGAATTAGAAATAGTAATGGACCAAGAATTATTGATCCTTGTGGGACTCCGTTAATTAGCATCGCCTTGTCGGATAAATTATCTTTTAATCTGATTTATCGATGCTGATTTGACAGATATGATTTAAACCAATCGAGAATATTTCCTCTTACTCGGTGCATGTGAAGTTTATTCAGTAAGATTTCATGCGAAAGTGTATCAAATGCTTTTGGCAAGACGAGGAAGATCAAGGCAGTGTTTTTTGCTGTTTAAGTTCTGATACACATTTTCTATCATAATAGCATGTTTAATAAATATTGTTTATGGCATCTTCCGTTGTATGTCCACCTCTAAACCTAAATTGTGTTTTAGTTAAATATCGTATTTGATTAAGAATTTAGCAGGTTTATTGTACACAATTTTTTCAAATACTTTAGTTAAAGTTGGCAATATGGAAATGGGGCGATAATTCGATGGGGTGTTTGGGTTTCCCGACTTAAATACAGGGCATACTCTGGCTTCCTTTATACTGTCAAGGAATATACCTACAGTAGTGACAATAAAAACCCACTCTAATAGACAGAGTTTATTTCCACAACAGTTTCGATGCCCACTGGCATCCTTTTTTCTGTAGCCACCCGAGAGGATGCCAGTGGGCATCGAAACTGTTGTGGAAATAAACTCTGTCTATTAGAGTGGGTTTTTATTATCATATTTTGACCTTCACGTAGAAAAGTGAAGTTTTTTTGCACCTACAGTAGTGTTACTAATTCATTCATTAGCTTACTAAGTGGTGTTGCAATTTCATCGGGTACGAATTTGTATAATTTTACCGGGATCGTATTGATGTCATAGTCTTTACTTTTTAGATTTTTTATTGCTAGAGATATGTCGTATGGTAGGATTGGATTAAAGAAAAATGAGTTTGGATTTGGTTGTGGTATGTATTATCGATAGCGAGTGTCTGTAATTGGGATTGAGGCTGCATTATTGGAGCCGATATTTACAAAGTTGTTTAACAAATTGACTATGTTTTTGGGATCACTGTAAGAATTTCCACCTTATGTAAGGGAGGACAAGGGACTTGTTTTAACCTTCTTTGTGTTAATTAACTCTTTCAGAATTAATTAACACAAATCCTCTTTGGACTGGATTTTTGTTCATCAATTTTTGAACAATAATGATCTGTTTTTGCTTTTATAATGACTGCATTAAGTCTGTTATAGTAATTTTTGTGTCTGTTCGGTAATAATGTAAGTTTTCCATAATTTAAAGAGAGTATGTTTGCGGTTAATACTCACAATGAGTGCTGCTGTGATCCATTGTTTGTTGAATTTAATTTTAGATATTACTTTTGATTTAAGAGGAAAGTTTATGTTGAATATGTTCATTAGTGTGTTTGAGAATGCTTGAAATTTTGTTCCAATTCAAGGTTACCTTCGGTTATTCTAGTTCAGTCAAAGGCTATTATTTCTCTCAAGAACTTTAATTTGTTATTATAGCTGTTAAGATCTATAATCAACTTTTATAGTTGTCTTTGCTGGAAAATGGGTGATTAGCATGGTGTATGTAGGCAAGTGATCCGTGATATTTACTGTAATATGTTTATGCCCGAGATGCAGTCAAATTGGGACCGCACCCAGCTCTGATCTAGTAGAGTTGAATTTCTAATGTCATTGTGAAGTCTATTTAGCTTTGTAATAGCTAATTTAAAACCACTTACAGTCATGATGTTGTGAAGGAAGATTGCGTTATTATTTAAATGTTCTTTTATAAGATCAGTATTTAAATCTCCCGCAGTAACACAATTGTTACCAATATAATTGGAGTTTAGAATCCTATCTATATCTGTAATAAAATTTGGTACGTTACCAGTTGGCGGTCGGTAAATGCCTAAAATTGAATACTAGGTGTTATGAATATATATTTCAATTACGAGTGTTTCTCAGGTATTGTTTATGCTTGTCACTTCTTCGATACTTTTAATCTTGTAGCTTGACTCTACAAATATACTTACACGTCCTCCTTTATTGTTAGCCCTACCTACATGGTAGTTTGTGTACCCTGAATGTTAAAAAAGATCTTATTATTTTCACTCAACCGGTTTCAGCCAATATAATGCACGTGAATTTATGCTGTAATAATTTTAAGTTAACTGTCAATTCGTCAAAGTGATTTGGGAGAATGAGAATGTTCAAGTTCAGGAAAGACAGTTTGCCATTGTTGTATTTTTTGTTTAAAAAGTTGTTTACTGAGATAGAGTCCAAGTTGACTACGTTTTCAGATTCACTAATTTCATTTACAGTACTGAGCGTATTTAAAGTATTGATCATGATGTGAAGATTAGGGTAATACGGTAATAAAAATAACAGGTAAGAAAAATATATACAGCACACACAGACACACACACACACACACAAACACACATGTACAACAGTATATACAAAATATATATATATATATAATAAAATAAAATGAATAGCGGTTGTAGGAAAGGAAGAAGGTATGTAAGAACGTGATATTATATACACACATCCATATTGAGACTGTAGAGGTGGAAATTAGAAAATTATAGAATTATAAAAACTCAAAATTCAAAATTAAGTTAAAAGTTAAAAATTATATCATCATAAAATCTTAAAATTAACGATTACAGAATTTGAAGGACTTTGAGAAAAAAGATTATAAAAATTATAAAATTATAAAATTTCAAGACAGCATAAATTTATGATTTTCTATTTTTCTTTAACAATATTTTATTATTGTATATAAGAATAATGATACATAATGATAGGTTATGCAGTGATAGGTTTACTTAATAAACAGGTTATGCTAATGACAATTGTATTTGTAGATGGCGCTGAAAATTGTCGAAGTTATGTTGAAATTATTTTTTAAGTTCTAATAGTTTAGCAAAAGTTTCTTTACTCTATTCACAGTGATTCATATATATATACTGGGTGATCCAGATAAATGGGACCCATAAAAAAAGCCAAATATTCTTAATATTTAATTCCTTTCATAAAAACTATATATCATTCGAAAGAGTAGAGTTACAAGTTTATTATGAAATATTTATTTTTTAAAATGACTCCTTTCAAATGTGCTCCATTAGTTGCCAAGCATTCCAGTGTTCTCGCTTGTAAGTTCTGCATCACTTTTGCAAGAGTGTGCGGTGGTATGGCCTGTATCTCATTTGTGATGGCGGCCTTCAATTCTTGCAAGGTCGTTGGGTTATTTCTGTAGACCCTACTCTTTAAATATCCCCAGAGATAATAATCTAAGGGAGAAAAATCCGGAGACCTTGCGGGCCATTCAACGTCTCCAAATCTTGAGATTAACTCGCCTGGAAACGTTTGACGCAAAACTGCCATGCAGTTCCTCGTGGTCAGGCAGGTAGCTCCGTCTTGTTGGAACCAGTGGTTTTCTAGACAAAGATCTCTTAATTTAGGAATAAGGAAATCGGTCAACATTTTTTCGTAGCGATCACCATTTACAGTGACCGTGTTTCCGGTGGAATCCTCGAAAAAGTACGGCCCTATGATCTGAGATGCAGTAAGACCACACCAAACAGTTACACGCTGACTATGCAAACGGGACTTCGGTAATATTCAATGGATTTTCTGTTGCCCAGAAACGACAATTTTGTTTGTTTACAGTTCCATTCAAGTGAAAATGGGCTTCGTCTGACATAATCAAAGTTGCTAGAAAATTGGTGGTGTCATTTACCTTCTGTTGGATCCATTGACAGAATTGTCGTCTTCGTGCGAAATCTCCATCGTTTAGTGTTGCACCGTTTGAATTTTATATGGAAAGAGCATTAAATTTTGCTTGAATATACGGTGTGTTGTTCCATATCCAACTCCTAACAGCTGAGAAGCAGGTCTGATGCTTATGTTAGGATTATCCTGTACAATTTCATTAGTTCTGTTAATGATCTCGTCTATCCTTGCTGTGCGCACTCTTCCAGTTGGTTTTCTTTTTCCAATGCTGCCAGTTAGGGAAAAATTTCTGACACACCGACGGATTACTTTCTTAGAAGGTGATTTTGACATCTGAAAATTTGTCTTGAAAGATCTTTGAGCTGAAACTACACTTCTTCCATGCTCATAATATTGCTCAGTTATGAAACGCAGCTGTTCCACAGTCCATGCAGTCATCTTGAAGGGTTAGTTTTAACTAACACTTTTATTTTGTTTTGTATCTTATCTTGTCTTGTATTGTCAAAACCTATACAATCCTGTACAAACTTGTAACTATCCTCTTTCGAATGATGCGTATGATTTTATAAAATGACTTATACTTTAAGAGTTACAGGGGTTTCTTTTGGGTCCCATTTCTCTGGATCACCCTTTATATATATACGGCTCGGTGGTGTAGTGGTTAGCGTCGCTGACTACGAATCCATCGGCCCCGGGTTCGAGACCCGACGGCAGCCGGCGCGCAGCAAAACCCAGTTGTTCATCCTCCCACACAATAAAGAAAGTGGTTGGTAGATAAATGGGTACCCTAGGTAACCTAATGGTTAAGACGAAGGGCTGCTGATGGGGCGTGGTTCGGATTCCACGTTAAACTGTAGGTCTAAGGTGGAGTGAAAAGCTTGACCTTCGTCAGAATGAACAATTTGGGCGGAAGCTAACCAAAGGTTATATATTTATACCAAAGGTTTTATATATATATATATATTAGGTTTAATATTTATAACTGCACTTCTTATTTGCCATTTCCACAGTCGGTCACTCAGTTTGAATTTTATGATTCTTTTGTCAGTGTCATTATTATTTTTCCCCGACTGTGTGTGCTTTCGTAATGACATTTTCAGGAATGTTTATATGAAATTTTTCTTTGATGGCGTTTCTGACAATTTCAGTGGATTTTTCACTTGGAATGTCTTCAAAAACTTTCTCTCGCTTCTGCTAGAAATTCATAACATTAAGATGTTATGTTATGTAAAAATATATTGTTATCGTGCTATGTCACTAGTTCGTTATCTGTTTACATCACATAGTTATCCATATTCCCATTAAAGGTACTTATTATTTCTACCTAACCATCATTCAAATTCTGTTATTTATGTGTTACGTTACCATAAATGTTCGTGCAATTTCAATGAAAAGTACACTGTTATCTTTCTTCCGCTTACCTCGTCACAGGCTACTTACGCTTTCAAACTATGATCTATGATAGTAATTTTCTGATAATATTTAACATAATTGGGTCTTACAATAATCATAGTAATCATAGTTAACTAATGTATAAAAGTGTTCAGTCAAAATTACCATAAATTACACTGGACAACAAATTATAACTTTTTTCCTGTTCCTCAAGTAAAATAGTGATTCTGGTAGAATTTTGAGCGCAGAATATGAATATGGATGTGAAATGTTTCCATCACCTGCAGTTTTTGAACAAATTGAATACGAATTTTGCTTCAAAAACAGGAATATTTAGGTATAATTGGCATCATTAGAACTACACTTTTCAGGAGGTACTGGGACCGAAGATGGTACTATGGCACTGAAAATGGCTATAGTAGTTAGATGAATTGCACTTAATGGGAAGACCAGTGGTTTGCCAGTAAATGGAGGGTACAACTTGAAACACTGCAACGGGAGTGGTCGTGCGGGATAATATATATACACGCACACACCTTGGTTAATCTTGGTTTTACTTCCGCCCGAATTGTTCATTCTGACAGTTCAAGCTTGTCACTCCACCTTAGACCTACATTTTAACGTGGAATCCGAACCACGTCCCATCAGCAGCCCAGCGTCTTAACCACTAGGCTACCCAGGGTACCCATTAATCTACTAACCAATTTTTTTTATCGTGTGGAAGGGTGAAGAACTGGGTTTTGCTGCGCGCCGCCTGCCGTCACCGGGTCTCGATCCCGGGGCTGATGGATTCGTAGTCAGCGACGCTAACCACTACACCACCATATTAAATATTTAATATTATGTTAAGATTACTGAACAACTACACATTAAACTAATGTTACGTCCAGATGTCTCAACTGCAATTGCTGATCGACACATCATTAAAGTGCCATCAGTAAAAATGACTCGATGGTTTGATGGTGGCCTTAGGGAATGAGCACAACCCACAAGAATGGCGACTGTTCATTGATTCATCGAAACTAAGTTTAAGGGCTGTTCTCTTATACATTGGCAACATCTACCCATCAGTTCCTATCGGACAAGCAGTCCACACGAAGATATATAATTACTTTTTCGCAAAATCGGATATGCAAATTATAACTGGCACATTTGTGGAGATCTCAAGGTAATTGCGCTACATCTTGGTATGCAACTCGGATACACAAAATACTGCTGTTTCCTTTGCGAGCTAGATAGCCGAGCAAAGCATTCTCATTACAATGTTAAGGACTGGCCACACGTCTAGCTCTAATTCCTGGACAAAAAAAACGTTACGCATCGAAATCTGGTTGATTCCCCAAAAATATACTTGCCACCTAATCACATCAAATTAAGTTTAATGAAAAACTTTGTAAAAGCCATGGACAAGGAAGGAGCTGGCTTTCGGTATTTGAAAGGAAAATTTCCTCGTATCACAGAAGCAAAAATAAAAGAAGGTAGTTTTGTTGGTCCTCAGATCAATGAGCTGATGAAAGATACTGTTTTTGATGGAACCTTAAATGAATTTGAAAAATAGAGCCTGGACCACCTTCGAAGCAGTTACTCGGAACTTCTTAGGTAACCGTCTATCACCAAACTATGCTGAATTGGTTGCTGAGATCCTTCAGGCTTACAGAATACTGGGCTGCAACATTCTCTTAAAATACATGTTCTGCATTCCCATTTGGATTTTTTCCCACCAAACCTTCAAGACATCAGCGACGAACACGGAGAGTGATTCCATCAAGCTATCTCTACGATGGAAAAGCGGTATCAAGGCAAATGGAATCATAGTATGCTTCAGATTACTGTTGAATGCTCATCAGGGAAGCCAAAGATGTATCATATAAGCGTTAATCATGATCAAGCAACAAATTTTAGGTGAGTCTGTAATATTATATTACCACTAGGTTAGCCTTATTTTCATGTTTTTTGTAAAATAAAAATGATCATTTTCTCAGAAACTGTAGGTGATGGAAACATTTCACTATTATTTTCAAAATCAGCACTAGAAAGTTAGTAAAGAACACCCAACACTACCAGAGGAACAGAATCTTTGTTGAACAGTGTTATATAACAACGAATCATAATAAATTATATAAATCTTAAACTCTATAAATACAAGACATGCTTTCAAATGTTTAATAAAATTTAGTACTTAGTATTTAGTTAATGTACTTTAAAGCATTGTACAACCCCGACATTAGGTCGCCACCCAGAGAGTTATAATCATTAAATTATTATTATTTTTATTATTTTCATTATTTTTATTCTTAAGATGAAACAATTTGCAGATTCTCCAAGAATGGGGGGGAACTTAACCTTCAAACTGCACTCCTCCAAAATTTAGACTTATTTATTCCTTTGTATTATAAATGAAATTAATCCTGCCTTAGCCCTTAACCGAAGAGGTTGAACCTCCTCCTACCTTTCAATTCTCGCCTAAGACCTGACCATCATCGGTAAAAGATTGGAGGCTGTAAATTTTGTTTTACACTTTTGTGCCTATTTCTGTAGAAAATTGTTCAGCAAATGTTGTAAAAAGTGAAACAAGATTCCTTTCAAAGCGCTACACTATCATAACCATAGTGTGGAAAGTGGTCCGCACAACAGTTGTTATATTTTGTGAATTAATGCCCGGTTGAGCTTTTTTCTATTGTACAAAATTGTGTGAAATAGAAACGTATAGAGGTGCTGAGTTAATCCGTACGTAGACTTTAATATAAATCACAAACTTTGCAAACGAAAACAAAATTACGGGAATGGTTCATAGCGACCAATGACAGTTGGTTTTTCAAACGTTTGCAGTCCTTACAGCCCTGCCACGAACATGGGAAAAAAAAGGTGGAAAAAAGCATTTAATCTCTACTATACATCCAGTAACACTGGTCTTATTACCTGTACAACAACTATTCCTCGTAAAATTATTCTGCTCTTTTTAGACTTTAATTCAAAACATGTTATTAAGGAAATTTTCAAATTTAGGTAGTTCGGATTTGCAACTCAATTTTTCACTAACATTTATCCTGAGCTCGGCAGGTGAAGTATTCTTGAGTCTTCAAACGATTTGGATAATGACCTCATTAAATTCATTGAAAAATGGTACAAAAAATCGAACAGTACATTTTTCATTATGAAGAAAAACAAAACAAAAACAAAAAATGTTCATTTTCTGCTTTGCAATTTTTTCTTGTTCAAATTTATCGATTCTTATTTACATGTAGCAAACTAATTTGTTTCAAAACACACACACACACACGCACACACACACACACACACACACACACACACATATATATATAAATATATGAAAAACTTAAGCCTAAAACTATTTGGCTGCAAGGCCGTTGTTAAACCTCTTGAAATTTACTTTCTAAGGTCGTGGAAGAACCATTAGAGGGGCGAAGTAGGCCATATAATTACCATAACTTTCCCCTATATATATCCAGTTCTTAATTAAATAGATAAAAGTTTTTTGTTTTAGTATATTCGCAAACTGTATACGTGAAATAGAAGAACTTAGGTATCCAAATTTATTTATTTTCGAGTCTTAAAGATGAACACTAACTATATTTGGTTGAAATAACATCACTCTTTATAAGAGGATGAAACATCATTAGCAAACATCTGTTTTGAAATGTTAAAGGTTAATTATTCAGAAATTAAAAAAAATGGTTAAAAATTAAGGAGCTCTTGAAGACTAGGGACCCCAGCCTTCTTTAGTTAGCTTTATAAGGCTAACTAACGAAAATATCATGACCTAACCAAACCAATCGTCAAGGGCGGACAGTTAACCTAACGATTGGTTAGGTTAGGTCGTGATATTTTCGTTAGTTAGCCTTATAAGCCTAACTAAAGAAGGCTGGGGTCCCTATTCTTCAATAGCTCCAAAATTAAATGGTTTTAGAAGAGGTAATTTTTAATGTGTAATTTTTTGTAAAATTAAGTTGTAAAGAATATACAAATAATACCGTAAAAGAAGAAGACACATTTAATAAAATAGTGCTGATAAATCGCCAATAAAGTAAAGATTTAGGAAAAAAAAATATATGAAGCATCAAGGAATAATTTATAACTGGTTTTAATAGGATCCTCTGCAAGCTTTGCATTATAAAGAAAATGGGAGTTTGATGTAATTCCATACAAAGCGGGTTTTTCTGTGAAATAGTATATATATATATATAAGGGCTGCACCGATTTATCGGAGGCAGATAAAATAATCAGTAATCGCCGTAATCGGCTATTCAGCTATCGGCTATCGGCCGATTTTTTAACTTTGGTGTAAATACTAGTATATTTCAGAAATGTGCTCGAAAGACATTCCATTTGAAAAATTTTTTAGAATAATTCGGAAAGTCAAAATACCAAATGTATTTTTAACGCTTTAATTGACAAAAGTAAAATTTACGAAATATAATCCTTTGTTTAAAGATATTTTAGGAAATCATTTACAATTTGACTCGTGTATTTTCTATGAAATTACTGTAAAGTGTTTTAGAAATAAAAATTTATTTTGATATTATAAAATTGTTCGTTTTTTAAAATTTTTAACTAATTTAATTTCTAGAAAGAAATCGCTCAAATGACAAAAATTCTAGGGATTAAAAGTTAGTTTGAAAATTCGGATTCAAAACGCATACAGATACTGGTTCAGAATGGTCTTACGTCCAATGGATATTAATTATTATAAAGTAAAACTTCAATAAAAATTAAAAGTAATTTGATAATTAAAACCCACTCTAATAGAGAGAGTTTATTTCCACAACAGTTTCGATGCCCACTGGCATCCTCTTCGGGTGGATACGTTTTTCTGTATCCACCCGAAGAGGATGCCAGTGGGCATCGAAACTGTTGTGGAAATAAACTCTGTCTATTAGAGTGGGTTTTAATTATCATATTTTGACCTTCACATAGAAAAAAGTGAAGTTTTTTGCATTTAAAAGTAATTATTTGGTTTAAATATAGTATTTAAGTAAATATTAATTTCTATCATGATAAGTGAATAATGCGCCTCGGTGGTGTAGTGTTACCGTCGCTGACTACGAATCCATCGGCCCCGGGGTCGAGACCCGCTGACGGCAGCCGGCGCGCAGCAAAAACTTGCAGTTCATCCTTCCACACAATAAAGAAAGTGGTTGGGAGATAAATGGGTACCCTGGATGGCCTAGTGGTTACGACACTGGGCTGCTGGTGGGGCTTGACTTTCCTCAGAATGAACAATTCGGGCGGAAGCTAACCAAAATGTTAACCAATAGAAGTGAATTCTCAACTTGTAGTCTTGAACTTAAATTTTTGCCATAGATTAAACAATATTAAAATTTAACAGTCAACAGTGAAAATTAAAAATTCTCAAATGTAGATGGTGGTTGGCGATTGGCAATTTGGCATGAAACTTTGCGGAGCTATTGAAGAATAGGGACCCCAGCCTTCTTTAGTTAGGCTTATAAGGCTAACTAACGAAAATATCACGACCTAACCTAATCAATCGTTAGGTTAACTGTACGCCCTTGACGATTGGTTAGGTTAGGTCATGATATTTTCGTTAGTTAGCATTATAAAGGTAACTAAAGAAGGCTGGGGTCCCTATTCTTCAATAGCTCCAACTTTGCTCCCTTTGTGTGCTGTAAAAATAAGTCCAGTTCAAAAAATTAATGTGTATCATTAACAACTTCAAATCCTTCAACTCTTCGCCATTAGAACTGATGGATAAGCGCATTGGGTCAAGGATTCACATAATTATAAATAGTGACAAAGAGATTGTAGGAACATTATGAGGATTTAATAACTTTGTGTATATGGTTTTGGAAGATGTAACAGAGTATGAGTCCACTCCAGAGGGAAGAAGAGTCACACAGCTACATCAGATCCTTTTAAATGGAGACCATATAACTATGCTTGTTCCTGGTGGAGGGATAGCAGAATGATTCCTAGCCCTGATTTTTACTGAATATATTGTTCCTTATCAAGTATAGTACATGCTGAGAAAAATTGTCTCTTCTACATTTAAATATAGTCCCCTGTGCCATACCGGGTGATTACAAATGATCTTCCCGTTTTAAAAAATTATTATGAAAAAAACTAACAAAACTACAGCAAAAAGCAAGATATACAAATAAAGAAGAACTCAAAAACTTTTATTTACTAGCTATTGAAGTTCAATATGAGCTTATTTTGTGGTTCTGCAGACATCAAATCGGTATTCTATTTCCCTCCATACATTTTGTAGTATATCATACTGAACTTTTCTAACAGCCTCACGTATCCTTTCCTTCAAATGTTCCAAAGTTGTTGCCATTGCTGGAACAAAAACTTCATTTTTTGACATAGCCCCAGAGGAAGAAGTCAAGGGGGGTTAGATCGGGCGAACAAGACGGCCAAGGAATGGGCCCCCCCACGCACGATCCAACGATCAGGCAATTGCTCATTCAGGAATGTCGTAACCTCAAAAGGAGCCACAAAATGAGCTCATATTGAACTTCAATAGCTTGTAAATAAAACTTTTTTGAGTTCTTTATTCATATATCTTGTTTTTCGCTGTAGTTTTGTTAGTTTTTCATAATAAATGTTTAAAATCGGGAAGATTATTTGTAATCACCCGGCATTTAACTTTACTTTTCTAATACGTGACACTCACTTAAAAATGTGGTAGCCCTGAGAGCAGCGCCACCTGGTGGATGGAGTAAAATTCGTCATAGTTTATCATGGCGAGATTGGCGATATTTGCATTTCCTCGTAATTTATTCCATTTTTAAAGAAAAAAATAAATCATATAATAACAAAGAAATGGATTAGTATGTGTCACGTATCATTGCGGTAACAGAACTTGTAACAAAAATGGAATATTCTTTTACTGTTTTTGAACTAAAAAAAATTTAGAGATGATACTTTTCGAGGGCTATAGCTTAGAAGCTTTCCAAATTTGTTCTTGACTTTGTAGATGAGTGAACTCTTTTTGCACCTCCGTATGTGTCTATCCTCGTTACGGGAAATTTTAGATCCACAACTAATTAGTAAGTTTTAACCGGATTGGCAGAATTGGGCTGTGTAAAATTACTGTGTCCAGAATACAAAGTGAAATTTTCAGTACTGATGTACAGTTTCAGGAAAAAAGTTCACCTAGAGACCTAAAATTTCTAAAAAGCATAAAAAATTACCAATCACTTTGTTTTTGAAATTTTATTACTGTCATCAAAATGAAAATATCGAAAGAAACAAAGAATATTACCAATTAGTAATTTTTATGTTTTTTACAAATTTGTTTTGGGTAATTTTCTTTTTTTTTATCTAAAACAGTTTTGGTTGTATAATTAATGCAGTATGACAATTTACTGAAGTTAAATTGGCATTTAAAATGCTAAGGAACTGCCAAAGTCATATTAACTTGTTTCCAAAATTTGTGTTTTTATTTAAAGATATTAATAAAGTTGTAGGTAATTCCATTGCATAACTGCAAGGTTATCTTTTCTGTTTAACAGAGGGCGCCACTTAAAAACGGCTGCCAGTTTTTAAGATAGGAAAGATAAGAAGCTTCACGTATTAGCGTAGTATAAAGTACTTGCTCTTATTCCCTACCGATGAAGGTGGACCATTAAAACACTTGAAGGCAAGTGTGTTCAAATTAAAAAAATCCACTCATAAATTTATTCCATCAAAGGGATTTTCATTTTTATATAGCAAAGACATACTTAAATAGTTGCCTCGTTCTGATGACTTTTCGTTGTTGTGTTTTGATAATTTTTCTCTGGATAAAGGCTGGGTTCAAGATATTTTTCATAACTTTTTCTTTGCTACTGGTGTCTTAAAAAGTGTTGAAGAAGATAAGTGACCTTTCCAAAACAGTCAGAGAAATTGACAATTTATATGGTTTTGTTGCGCATCTAGATCACCTTTTAAGCCTTTCGTTTCGGAGTCCCTCTCACTTTCCTCTATATCATTAGTGATCCATCGATAGTTCGTTCTTTTTTAACTTTCTGAAATCTCATCTTGCGTGTCGGGTTTAAAAAAGTAGCGATAAACAAGTTGTTATTGTTCAAATATGAATCTGATTTGCTATTTAGTGGTTCTTAAAACCTTTCAACGGGAGAGAGGAAGCTACCATAAAATATTCCAGTCACAGTTTTTTAAAGAAATTTTTTGTTGTAGTTCATTTCCTTATATTTGTTTCCTTTGTAATATCTTCAAAGTGTTGTAACAGATTAAGAAACTTCTTAATAATATTCCACTGATGAGAACTTAAATTTCGAGTGATGATCTTGATACGTTCCAAGAGTATTCTCTGTTCTAAACTTTGGTGAAACATATAAAACAAAGAAATATTCTACTGGGATACAATATTTTCAACAAATATGTTTATTTTTCATACCAAGCTGCTCTTGCAACAAATATAATTTGAAATGGCTGATGGGGAGTAAAGGAAATGAGTTACTGCTTTGCGACTAATGGCAAGAACAGCTTTCATGGTTTTCTGAGAAAATATGGCGACTCCATTGCAAAGTTGCAGGAGAAGCTTTGCAAAGAATTTAGTGCAGATTCTCTTATTCCCGCAACCACATTGGCTCCATTATCTCTTACAACAAAATGTACTTGGTTGTTAGTTATATCAAAATCACTTCGTCCTTTGAAGATGTGTTCTCTGATGTTATTTGAAATGATGTAATCTTAACACTGTTTTCTGTCGTTCAGAGTTTTCTGTACGCCACTGTTCTGTTAATATTAAGCACAGAAACGGATATTCTTTTTAAAAACAAATATTTGGCAAAAAACGTGATTATATATTAATGGGTTTAATATATATATATATATATATATATATATATATATATATATATATATATATATATATATATATATATATATATATATATATATACAGTATATACAGGGTGTCCGAGAATTATCTGTACAATTTTTGGCTGTTATTAAAAGTCAACCATGAAGTGTAGAAATTCCAGTGTTATCCCATTTTACAGAAAATCTCATTAAGTTTTTTCTGATACCAAGTTTTGACAAGTTTTTTAGAAATTCCAGTGTGTCCGAACATTATCTGTACAATTTCATCTTTTAATAAAATTCTTGATAACACACGTAAAATTCTTAACGTTGTTACAAACATTCGATATGTGCACCATTAGTGATTCGCAAAACATCCAATCGATACTCCAAATGTTGCCATGTACGCTGCAGCATATCCACATCAATTCGCTCAATAGCAGCTGTGATTCTTGCTTTTAAATCATCAATGTCTGTCACCCACGTACATTTCTAAAAAACTTGTCAAAACGTAGTATCAGAAAAAACTTAATGAGATTCTCTGTAAAATGGGACAATACTGGAATTTCTACACTTCATGGTTGACTTTTAATAACAGCCAAAAATTGTACAGATAATTCTCGGACACCCTGTAATATATATATATATATATATATATATATATATATATATATATATATATATATATATATATAATGGTAATGAGAAAGTACAATATCGAATACAGTAAACGCAACTGTTACATATTCTCTCTCTCTCTCTCTCTCCTCTCTCTCTCTCTCTCTCTCTCTCCGCAGGTGGTATAAAGGTTATGACATTTCTTCTGGATGTTGTAAACTTTATACTTGGGGTGTGACAGCCCTCCGGTCCCGAGTCGTGGGATTCTAGAGAAATTGGCTGCCAGTTTCTTTAGGTTCTCTCTCTCTTTCGGGAGGGCGGGTAAAGTATGTTGTACAATCCTGTCCCGTGGGTTACTAGGACCCCATCCCATCCCTACTCTGTCCTTTTAGCTTACATTAAGGATGTTCTCCTCTGACTGAAAAAAAAAAAAAAAAAAAAAAAAAACCTTTTCTTTTAGTATAAAGTATTTTTCTCTTCTTTTACTATTAGGACCCTACTGCTACCTCATGCGTGGGAAGAGAGGCTTTGGAACCTCTATAAATAACACCATTTAACGCTCGTAGGTTGCGAGAGACTGGGATGGAGGGGTCCCAGGCGTAGGGGCGCGATGAATGGAGTGTGGCTAGTGCCCCGTTAAGCCCATTCCTAACGCGTAATGGCCTGACCAGCCCCCTGCGACCGTTCTTTGGTGACCAATTGATGGTGCTTGGCTGTACTGCTCTGAGGTGAGAGAGCTTTACTGCCCAGCTGGCTGCCAGGCCAGCGTAAAGTCTCGGGCGTAGACTCTGGGTCTGGTGGGATATCCCTTGAACACTGGATTCTAAGAGTCTGGCCGCTTGTGAGTGACTAGTAAGACTTAGTAAGGGGCTGCATCTCGCTGTCGCTCCTGGCGGAAAATCCGTGATGCCTGCGTCGCGAGTGTTTGTCAGTTGGTAGCTGCGACACGTTTGGGATTGTCCGGCCCTGGGGAGACCTTTGGTCGGTGCGGCAGCAGCCAGAGGTGTAGTCTTCTGGAAGGGATGAACGTCATTTACAAGTAGGTGGATGCGTCTACGCGCGGGATGAATTCACCCCCCCCCCCCTTTTCATATACTGGTCAGAACGTTTTTGATAGTTTTCATTGTTAGAACGCTTTATCTTATTCAGAGTATTCAGAAAAAAAAAAAAGAGAAAATATGGCAGGGCCAACTAAATTGAAAGCAGAATGCTTTAAATGTAAAGTTAATCATTGGTGCGTTGACTTCCCTGAAGGTAGTATCAGCGATATCACATCCCTTAGTGTATGTTTGTTTTGTAAACTTAGAGACAACCACGAAAATGAAGTTAAAGAGCTAAAGGAATTAGTAAAAAAAGCTTGAAGCTAGGGACGTCGCACTGGAAATCCAACCCAGTGGACAAGATCAAACTAAAAACACATCAGCAGATTTAAACTGTAAGATTAAGCATCTAGAACAAAGCGTGGCACGCTTGGAAAACACGGTGACTATTCCGGAAAATAGAACGGAGGAACAAGAATTCAAATTGGTAAAAAATAAAAGACCCTCCAAACCAAAACCAAAACATAAGGATTTGGAACCCATTACCATCAAAAATAAGTTTCACTTACTTGCTGATGAGGAGGATGAATCCTTTTTAATTGGGGATTCTATGGTAAGGAATCAAGGGGACTTTTTCGGAGCAAGACGGGCGACCAAGAGAAAGCTCCGATGTTTTCCGGGTGCCACAAGCCAGATAATTAATAGGGAATTAAGCAAAATTAATATCAAGAATAAGAGTTGCCCTATCATTGTCCATGTTGGTGGCAATGACATTTTTCTGGGAGGGACAGGAGGGCAGACAGAGCCCATTATAAAAGAATTTAAGAACCTAACTGACAAGGTTAGGGATAGGACAGACATGGGTATGGTCGTAGGAATTCTCCCTCGAATGCGTGCTAGTGACTATACTCTAAGTAAAGCCATTAGCATAAATAAAAGAGTTTAAACGCATGTGTGATGATAAAGGCCTAAAGTTTGTTGATTTTTGGCCTACATTCTACGGAAATGGGGAATACTTTGGTTCGGACGGGATACATTTTAACCAGAAGGGGAAAAAGAAGTATGGTGATTTGCTGAACATTAATTTGTATAATCTTTTTAAACTAGGACCCCCAAACCAGCAATTGATCCTGCTCCCCAAACAGTTAAACCTACACCCCCAGCAGTTAGTCCCCCTCCCCCAGCAGTTAGTCCCCCTCCCCCAGCAGTTAGTCCCCCTCCAACAGCAGGTAGTCCCCCTCCCCCAGTAGTTAGTCCCCCTCCAACAGCAGGTAGTCCCCCTCCCCCAGTAGTTAGTCCCCTCCCCCAGTAGTTAGTCCCCTGCCCAAGTAGTTAGTCCCCCTGCCCCAGTAGTTAGTTCCCCTGCCCCAGTAGTTAGTCCCCCTCCAACAGCAGGTAGTGACTCTCCTTCAACGTTGGAGGGGGCTCAGGCTCCTGCGGAGATTGTCCCCTTGTTAGTGAGGGGCTCTTCAACTCCCGACAGCCCTGGCTGTTCGGGAAACGGGTCGTGCTAGGAGGCGGTCAGAATAGGGGAGGCTCCCTCCGTGCAATGCTTTTTAATGCTAGGTCGATCAAGAACAAGTTTGGCGAGCTACGGGCGCTCTTAGCATCAGAATACCAGGATATCGTTGCTATCACCGAGTCCTGGATTCATACTGATCGTAGGGACTACGTTGGGGAGTTCGAAATTCCCGGGTATAGAATGTTTCGAAAAGACCGCACCCGTGGGGAGGGGGGAGGGGTACTAATATGCGTCAGAAACACGTTGAGTCCGGTTGACTGCCAGTTCCGGTCGGAACGGGAGCTGCTTGGCGTCGATCTGAACGTGGGAGGGACGAACTATAGGTTAATCTTGGTGTACAGACCTCCGCATCTCCTCCTCGAGGACGATACAGCCCTGTACACCGAACTCAGTAGCCTGCTAGGGGATAGGGTGTGTGTAGTTTTAGGAGACTTCAACTGTCGCGGCATAAAGTGGGAAAACAGGACTGCCGATGCTGAAGGGAGGAGGCTAGTTGACTTTGCTGATGAGAACTCCCTCACTCAGTGGGTCAACGAGCCTACACGAGGCGAAAGCGTTCTAGACTTAGTATTCACGACCGAAGACAACCTCGTCACTGGCCTCACCGTTGACGAATCATTGGGCGGGGCCGCGGGAGTGATCACGGTCTTATTAGGTTCCGTGTGTGCGTCCCTCGGGTGAAACGTAGTAACTCGAGAGGCAGTAAGCTCGATCTCCGGCTGGCGGACTTTGTTAGCCACAGGGATAGCGTAGGAGAGATGGGGTTAGAGGTTGGCGGCGATGTTGAGGGAGTGTGGAGTGCATTCCGGGACGAGTTTATGGTGCTGCAGTCTGCTGCCATCCCCTCAAAACCGGTCACACCTGCTTCAACGCAGCCTAAGTGGTTCAATCGTGACATCGCTTCGGCTATCCGAAATAGGAAAGTAGCGTATAGGAGGGCGAAGGCCAATCGTTCCCACGAGAACACTGAAGCGTATGTCCGCCTGTGTAGGGAAGTGAAGGCGAAGGTTAGGCTAGCGAAACGTAACGAAGAACTAGGGGTGGCAAGCCTCTGCAAGGGGAACCCTAAGGACGGAAGCGGCGTTCTGCGGACCTCCGACGCGGACATCGCTAATGTGCTTAATGAGTACTTTGCGGGAGTGTTCACTAGGGAGGATACCCGCGTCATCCCCGAGCCAGGCGTGAGGCACGAAGGTGCTGGCCTGGATAGTGTTAGATGTGCCGCGACAGTCGTTGCCGATAGAATAGACAAACTGAGCGCGTTTAAGGCTCCTGGGCCAGACCAGTTTCTCCCCAGAGTGTTGCGAGAAGTGCGCGACCAGGTGGCTCCCCCACCTGGCTACAGTCTTCAACAAATCGTTGGAGATGGGCCAGGTGCCTGGTGACTGGAGGGAAGCCAACGTGACCCCTATCTTAAGAAAGGGGATCACGAAAGTCCAGGGAACTATCGTCCCATTAGTCTCACTTCAGTTGTAGGTAAATTATTAGAAGGGATAATAGCTGATAGGATCGTTGACCATTTGGATTCCTACAAGCTGCTTGAGGACTCCCAACATGGGTTTAGACGGCATAGGTCGTGTCTCACCAACTTGCTCGAGTTTTTCCACGTCATGTTGAGTGAGTACGATAAGAGTAGGGCGATTGATATACTTTATCTCGACTTCAGAAAGCCTTGATAAGGTACCTCACCGCCGGCTAATGGCGAAAGTGCGCGCGCTGGGTATCGGTGGAGAAATAGGTAGGTGGATTGAAAACTGGCTGAGGAATAGGCGGCAGAGGGTGGTAATTAAAGGGGCTAGTTCGGGTTGGGCCTCGGTCACTAGTGGGGTTCCTCAGGGTTCCGTTTTGGGGCCACTGTTGTTTATCATTTACATAAATGATATCGACGGTGGCATCGTCAGTCGGATCGCCAAATTCGCTGATGACACCAAGCTTGGGGCCAATGTTGGGACGCCCGAAGCGATCGAGGAACTGCGTGCGGACCTAGGTAGGATAGGAGAGTGGTCCGAAAAATGGCAAATGCCGTTTAACTTGGGTAAATGCAAAGTGATGCACATTGGCTACGCCAATCCCAAGTCGGACTACTCGATGTTGGGTAGTAATATCGAGGTGACTGATTTAGAAAAGGACTTGGGTGTGCTAATTAGCAGCGACCTTAAGTTACGAAACAGTGTGTAGAGGTGGAAAAGAAAGCCCAGAAACTATTGGGTTATATCAGGAGGCAATTTCAGTTTCGGAACAAGGAGATTGTGCTCTCACTGTACAATTCCCTTGTTCGGCCGCACCTGGAGTATGCTGTGCAGTTCTGGTCGCCCACCCTCAGGAAAGATATTGAGAGGCTGGAGCGAGTGCAGGCGAGGGCCACAAAGTTAATCCCTTCCGTTAGGCATATGGGCTACAATCGACGGTTACGCTCCCTGAACTTGTTTTCGCTTGAAACTCGGAGGCTGCGCGGTCAACTGATCGAGGTTTTCAAGCTCTTACGCGGGTTCAACGATGTCGATTTTAGAAGTATGTTTAGTTTAAATGATAACCCAACTCGTAATAATGGTTGGAAGTTGGATTTTAAAAGGTTTAGAACTAGTGTGTGTGGGAATTACTTTACGTATAAGATCTGTGACACATGGAACAGGTTACCTTCGGAAGTTGTGAACAGTTCCTCTGTGGATCAGTTCAAGAAAAGGTTAGACCAAATCTTGCACACTATTTGAGTGTGTACAAAATTTTCCCAGGCACCCATTGCCATTGGTACCTCCTCGGTATGGGCCGCAAGGCCTTTTGAGGTACTTCTTTTCCTTGTAACTCCTTGTAATTCCTTGTAACTCTCTCTCTCTCTACCTTAATTCCTTGATCTCTTTATTTGTCTGTTTTTTTTTAGACTATTCTCGAGAGGATACATCGGTCTTTGCAAGTCTGTCAACACTTTTGTAACTAGTCTCTATCATTCCGCCGTAAATTGTAAGTAAGCATGTCCATAAAGCATCATAATTACTTATGCTCCAGTGCGTGCATTATAAGTCGCCTCATTAAGAGGCTCATGTAAAGTGGGCGAGTAGTTACGTGTTTTTGCCTTTTTAACTTCACGCGAAGATATTATAGTTAATAAATTAACTGCTTATATTAAGCGATTACGCAATTATAAATCCCTTTAATCCTTCAGTATAAAGTAGCGTTGATATATATATATATATATATATATATATATATATATATAGTGGTGCACCGATTAATCGGTATCGGCACCTGGCATGCCGATTAATCGGCCATGCCGATATTAGGAAAATACCTTGCATGGCCGATTAATCGGCATGCCAGGTGCCGATACCGATTAATCGGTGCACCACTAATAATAACATACACATATATAGACACTATTTTTCTCTTTTCAGTGAAATAAAAGCGTTTTACTAAACTTTATGATTTATACGCTTTCAGTTGATGTTTTACCAAGCGTTGAATGAATCGTGATAAGACAGTCGCTATCAAATGACCTTAATTTCAAGAATGTTTTTAGAAAATATAATGTATAAAAAATTTGGCTTTACTGGCTCGCATTCGGTTTTTTCTAAGATTGAGTAAAATTGTCGGGTATTAGCCAGAATATCAAATCAGGAAATTGAACACTAACGTTAAAAGGGTTAATAGGTAGTTGGTTATACGAGAGACATATGAAATCTGCTTCATTAAACTGATACAATCAACAACAATAAAATCGGATTTAAATTTTTTTATTATAATTTTAAATAAATAAATATTAATAATAATAATAATAATAATAATAATAATAATAATAATAATAATAATAATTGCTTATTGTTCAAAGTATAAATATTGAGGATATACAAATATATAGAATTTTACGTAAAATATTGAAAGAACTGTCTAATTTGTGGTAATAACTAGAGGTGGACAGAGTACATCAGTACTTGAGTATTCTTGTACTCGAGTACGGATTTTTGTTGTACTCGTTTTCAATGCAATGCGTTCATATGGTTTAATAAGCTTTGCTCATGCAAGCAGCCAAGCACCAGTTAAAGTTTGAAAACACACTCTTACACGTACTCGTACTCGAACACTATAAAAACATCGTACTCGTGCTCGAGCACTAAGAAGGTATACTTGTACTCATACTCGACCACTCAAAAAATACTGTACTCGTAATCGTACTCGTACTCGTCCAACTCCATAATTTTGGTACTCTTTCCACCTCTAGTAATAACAAATACGTTCATGGCAAAAATTACTTGAATTCATTATACACAATTCATTGAATGATTGATTTTTTAAATATTTATTTAAAAAAATACAACCCGAAAAGGTCCGGAAACTCTTAATCGTAGATTTTTAAAAATATTTATGCCGAGCGGTTATTTAGTAAGCTCAGGTGTGTACCTTTAAAGACCACCACAGTGAGGTATGACGAAAGACGTGAAGACACGTTGTGTAAGCAAATAATTTTGTATGCAAACCACACACAGTATTTCTGCGGCAATAAAGAAAGTTATGTGTATTACACTGGCCTGAGTTTCAAATTTTTTTTTTCAAAGGTCAGAGGTTTTTCAACTGATTTAGGATCAGTTTCGCACGCTGAATTCAGAAATGTAATCCATTCTTCTCAATCAGGTTAGGTTTTTTAGATATGATGGCCGACTACTGCTGGTGCCTGAAGAGGGATGTGGTGTCTGCCCGGCACAAGCGGAAGTCCCTGAAGAGGCCATTCATCCTGATTAGCCTATTATAGTGTGCTGTACCCTTCTTGAGATCTATAAGAACAGCCTGTAAAGCCTGTATGTATATACCAGTCGACATATGCTACTACATGTATCGCTCACCTACCAATAAAACGGGAAATGAGAATTTCTAGAAAGTGTTTATATTTCGAAAAGTTGACCTGATTGAGAAAAATGGATGCGATTTCGGAATCAGCGTGAGAAACTGACCTAAGAACAACAAACATATCCTTGACCTTTAAAATCACGCAGACCAGTGTTATTAATAGTTATTAATAGTCTACCGCATCAATTAGTTCAGTGTCAGTTAAGAACCGAATTATTCCCGAACTGACTGATAATATATATATATATATATATATATATATATATATAATATATATATATTATCATGTTGCCCTGAGGCAGGTGCCTCATTGTTATGACAGCTGATGAAGCGAATGTGAGCGATTAAGGCGCTTCCTGTCTGTTCCTGACGCAACCTCACTGCGGTGGAAGAGGCGTTTGAGTTAAAAAAAAAAAATATATATATATATATATATATATATTGTATAATAAACCCCATTTTATCCTGAATTAACAACTAAAAATATAACCCGATTTCTACTACCTACCCGAATTAAAAAAAAAAAAAAAGCCTGAAAATCCTATACCTTACTTATAACTAATCTGAATTTAAACAAAGAAATAAATATAATTGTTGTACAAGAGTAAAAAATGGAATGCCTGTCCACGGAAAGAATTAATTTTATTTGTTGCCTAGGTGGTGCCTAGGTGGCCTAGTGGTTAAGACGCTGGGCTGCTGATGGGGCGTGGTTCGGATTCCACGTTAAACTGTAGGCCTAAGGTGGAGTGAAAAGCTTGACCTTCGTCAGAATGAACAATTCGGGCGGAAGCTAACCCCAAAGGTTATTGACAAAATTTTTTACTCTTTCTAACTTATGTACTTGTGAGAAGAAATTTATATCGAAGTAAAAATTTAAAAATTACGAATATTTTCTTTGAAATTTGCGGATATTTAGTAACCAAATGGATACGATTTACTTAATCTAATTTGTATAATGGCATACTGAGCCAACAAATTACAATTCCAAGGATAACTAAATGTAATCAGAATTCGTATTAAACTCTTTATGTTGTCCTCAAAATGAGAGGCCATTTATTTAAATCAACTTGTTACAAATTAAGGTTGGCAAGGAGGGTTTAATTAGGTACTTAGCTGAACATCAAAGACGTTTACAATGAACAAAAACAAATTGAATAAAACATTAACGCAGCAAGTGTTCAATGTGTCTTCCATTATTACCAATGGCCAATTGTAGCCTTGTGCACCACTAGCGAATTGCTATAGGAATGGTGTGTTGATCGAGCTCATTCGATGCTGTTAACCCAAGAAAGTCAGCGTGGCCTGTTACGATAACGGACATTTATTTTTCTGGAGATGATGTTTTTTATTGTACGCAAGTTATTTTTTATTATTGTTTTGTAACAATAAATTGTTTAATTCAACCAAAAAATGGAATTTTCATTATGGGGTTACGTAGACCCGACACTAGTCAGTATGTGTATGGTTCCAGTCCTTCTAGTGCTAAAATGCACCTTCGAAGTTGACTGACATCTTGAGTATTTTGCCCTAAACTTGTCAACTAAACAGTAAACATCCCATATGAAATAGTTAGCTGCATTTAAATTTGGACCATTTGGTGGCCAATCTTCTGGCGCGATGAAATTGGGACACTGTTCTTGCAAATATGCGATGGTGTGAATGGTATGAATTTAGCAATTTTTTCCTCATTCGTATCGCCAGCTTTATTTTCTAACAACTATTGATCAAGCTGAATCTGTATAAAGACTACTCACTCGATTTAAATAAACTACCTCTTGTTTTAAGGACAATATAAAGGGTTTAATATGATTTTTGTTTCTTGGAGGTTTGTTGGCCCAGTGTAAAAGGTGGCCACTTTTTGGGGGACAGCAACACATATATATATATATATATATATATATATATTATATATTATATATATATATATATATATATATATATATATATATGTAATATATATATATTATTAGGAGAAATCCAATGACAAGGAGAAATGTAAATGCCATGAAAAGTCTTCTTAATGCAACGTTTCGAGCAATACGCTCATCTTCAGGCTGTTTAATAACAATGTGAAATTAAAATCAATATTGAATGAAAAACAAAACAGAAAATTTCTATAACCTATTCATGAAGACAAATTTTAAAGACTGAGAAAAGAGGGTTAAATTCTAAGTTATACAGATTTACATATAAAAATTAAGAAGCTATTTTAAATACATATAGTAAATGTGAAATTAATACACTGGAAAAATTAACAATAGTACACTGGAATAATGAAACTAACTACCTTACACTGCAGTTTCGCGAGGCTAACTGAATTGAACAGAGGCATACGGGAAAACAAGAGATGGCGAGGGCGATTGGGGAAGGGGGGATTATAAGGAATTGGGGAAGGAGGAGGGATCATAGCAAATTGAGGGGACGGCAGATGAGTCAACATTTAGACTCGGGGACAATGTTTTGATGAAAAGCGATTCCAAAATTCTTAGTGAGTTGGGACAAGTATTACAACCAAGAATTTTAAAATTGTCTAAAGTGACATCAATTTTACATTCTATGCTGTGTTCGCGAATCCTAGAAACTTCTTTAGTTTTTAAAATTTTACCTGTTCGGCCACTTATTCCCATATGCGAATAAAATCTAGCCCTGAGAGAGCGAACAGTGCTGCCAATGTAATTCCCAAGGAGACACCTTTAAAAATAGCTTCTTAATTTTTATATGTAAATCTGTATAACTTAGAATTTAACCCTCTTTTCTCAGTCTTTAAAATTTGTCTTCATGAATAGGTTATAGAAATTTTCTGTTTTGTTTTTCATTCAATATTGATTTTAATTTCACATTGTTATTAAACAGCCTGAAGATGAGCGTATTGCTCGAAACGTTGCATTAAAGAAGACTTTTCATAGCATTTACATTTCCCCTTGTCATTGGATTTCTCCTAAATATTAAATTGAAGCTCTGTAGAAGCAACCCGCATGATTATATATATATATATATATATATATATATATATATATATATAAACGAGGATGGAATATACCCTCAGAATACGAGGCACGAAACTTTTTAATGTTTTGCCTAAAGAACTGAGGAACTTCCACCACACCAACCTGAATAATTTTAAGAACCAGCTGGACAGGTTCTTGTGCAAAGTTCCTGACCAGCCACGCGCAGCTGGATACGAGGGCAGGAGGAGAGCTATATATTTCTTTCCATCCTTTCATATTTTATAAATGGAAAATTAAAGTCTCCGCAGAGTATTATATTGAGAGATGGGGAGTTTAAGAACTTTATTAGGTTCATGATATCAACAATAACATCAGAGAATTTTGCAGCTGGAGTGTTCGGAGTGACTATTAGTATCACGTTTAATTTTTCAACTTTTACTGATAAAAATTCAACGTAACTCTTTGAGTTACTTATTATTGTTTCTGCCATATGACTCTCACGTAATTTCGTCTTGATGTTCTGTCCGCTCTTAGCGTGATAGTCATCGATTTGTAATTCTCTTTTATTTAATGTATCATTCGCAGTTTTCACAGTTTCCTTGGCAATGTTTAAGATGTGTTTCTATGATATACGCGATGTCAGCCCTTGTTTCATCCACAAATCTTTTCAGGTATGAAACTTTGCTTAGCGAATGGTTCGGTTTTAGCCCTTGAATATTTGCCAGGACCATATATCTGTTTCCAATTTTACATAGTCCTTTGTGCATTCCAAATTCGTTATTTTTCAATGTCGCGTGTTTCGTAGCTTTATGGTTCTCCGAGAAAGTTTCGTTTCCTTTTACCTGTTCCGGTAGCTCCTTGCTTTCAAATGGTTCGGCTCAGAGGTTTCGAACTGTGTCGATTGCAGGTGTTGGATGAAGTTCAGTAGCCGTTTTGTATCCAATGCCGAAAAAATTAAAATTATTTTAGTGATCTGTGTCTGTAGTTTTCTTTGGATTATTTCTGGAGATTAGGGTTTGTTGGAAGGTGATGACAGTGGCGCTGTCTTTCGTACTTTCCTACTTGCATTTTCCATATTTTGAATAATTTTTGCAGATGGGTATGTGGTAGCTTTTACAGTTATCACCGAATTTACTGCTCATACAGTAAAACTTATATAAAGTCGGGTGCGCATAGAGGCACTGTCCACTTCTATACCTGCAGATTTCTCTTGCACTGTACTGTATCTGCGTATAATTTCCTTTATATCATTGCATGGGGCCTTCGATTTTGGTCTTAGTTTCATTTCCTTATTTGGTGATGACTTCTGTATATCGGGATTCTCTTTTAGTTCTTTGCTATTTGAGTTAGTATCCTCTGTTTGTTCTGCGTGTACTCGTATTATATCTTTTGTCCCTATTTCTCTTTCATTTTGCCATGCTCGTGTGTTAGTGTTCCCTCTGTTTCCGTTTCTCTCTCTTTCGGCCCCATTGCCTGTTTCTCTCTGCTCGTTATTCACAGTTTTCCTTTGGCTTCCTTTTTTCCGTGTCTCTTTCTGTCTTAAAAACCATAAACGCGTTTATTTCCGTTGGGCAAGTATTACAGGAATACTTTACTCCATTTAGTCGTCTGACACCAGCTAAAAGAGAGAGATCTTCAGCTTTCCAGTTCAGGCAATTGAAGTCGCAAAGAAACTGACAGAGATCACATCTAATTGCTCTGGTCTCATCAGTTACCATGTTGCAAATCTTACAACGTTGCTGAAATTGGTTACTCATTTCCATACTATTTATAAAAACCTGTGAGCGAAATTTGAATCAGAAGGGAATGAAGAAAATTTTCTTCGTTGCTCTGGGTGATAGGGGATATCGCATGTTGTATATGTTCACCGAATGGTGTACAGGAGAGAGGCTATAGGGGATAGCTGTAGAAATTTAAGGAAAACAATGCGTTTTGTTTCTGACTCAAAATGGGCAGCGAAATATCACGCTGTGATTTCACCACTTAAGAAATATCATTTTTCATGCACTAGTTATTCACACAAACACTGACACTTTTAAAATTTTTAATTGCCGGTTTTTCACTATAATTCAACTTTTATTCAGACTTCGATCGAACACGTGTTACAACTAACTAACTTTTTTATGTAGGAAGGAGGGGCCAAGGGCGAATGCCGGAAAAAGCCCCCCCCCCCATAGAGGAAGAAGAGAGCCAAAATCAAGGTCCGGGGTTGTCGAGATGCCTAGACACTTTGCGTTTGAAAGATTGGAGGTCATAGACAGGGGGAAAGATGGATTGAGGAAGACTGTTCCAGAGTTGACCGGGTAAATAAATGAAAGACTGAAAATATCGAGTAACCCTGCGTTAGAGAGTTGGACAGAAAAGGAATGAGAAAGTGTGGAAAGTCTGTTGCTGCGTGCTCTCCTTAAAGGAGGAGGCATGCAGTCAGAGAGTTCAGAAGAGCAGTGTCCGTTATAATAGCGATAGTAAAGAGATAGTGAGGCAACATTGCGGCGAAGAGAGAGGGATTGAAGACAGTGTGTAAGAGGCGGGGAATTGATGAGACGAAAAGCCTTTGATTCCACCCGGTAAAGTACGGCTGTGTGGGTTGAGCCACCCCATACATGAGAAGCACACTCCATACAGGGGCGGACAAAACCCCTGTACAGAAAAAGCAACTGAGTCGAGGTCCCTTGCGGAACCCTTGCAGAACCCTTGCGGAACCCCTGCAGAACCCTTGCGGTAATTGAGTATAGAGAAAGTAAGAGGGTACAGAAAAGATGTTGCTGTCAGTTGTCCCAGACACCTGAGTTTCAGTGAGAAAAAGAAGAAAGAAACTATGAAAAAACTAACTAACTAACTAACTAAGTATATATATACAATATATATTATATATATATATATATATATATATATATATATATATGATGAATAAACCACGAAGGAAAAAGAAACACAAAGGGGTGCTCAAGCGCTTTCGTCTAATGACATCCTCAGGAACACTGAGTGTTCCTGAGGATGTCATTAGACGAAAGCGCTTGAGCACCCCTTTGTGTTTCTTTTTCCTTCGTGGTTTATTCATCATAAATATTTTTCACGTGTCACTTTCGTGAAATAATTTTTCATATATATATATATATATATATACAAGTTGGCCCCCAAAAATGTCCCTATTTTTATTTGCCCATTATTTTATAATGGATGTATATTTTATGGTTGGGGTTTCTTCTTCAGAAAGGTAACAGATTGGGGTTTTTATTCCACATATACTTATGTGCATATACCTATGTACTGTACATATACTTATACATTTCTAATGGTTGAGCCCTCAAACAGTGATGCCGCGTTTGCAGCTGGAACAGAAAATAAAAATTGTTGAGTGGTTTCATGTGACAAATTCTGTGACGCAGGATAGAAAGACAATATCACGAATTGTTAAAAAATGTCAAACAAAAGGAAATGTAAACAATCAACGTAAGAGTAATAGTGACGATCCACAAGACATGTGCAACACGTAAATATGGTTCATGAAATTATTGCGCGCAGTCCGCAGAAGTCAATTCGACGTTTGTCAACAGAAGTAGGTATTTCACGAACATCTGTGCATCGTATACTTCGTACAGAATTAAAACTTTTCCTTACAAAATTCATTCACAAACTTCATTGGCTAATGTTCAAAAGTAAAGATGTATGGAATTCGCAACATGGATGTTAGCAAAGCTAGAAGATCCTAAGTTTTTGAAACACATCTACTTCACTGACAAGTGTTATGTACATCTGTATAGGGAGACTAACAAACAAAAGGGGAAGTTATGCTGGCGCTCCAGTAGAACTTCCACGTATTGTTGCTCAACAATTGGGTCACTGTTGGGGGGTATGGTGTAGTAGGTCTCTACTTCTTTAAGAATGAAACTGGAAAAGCAGTAATGGTAACGCAAAATTAATATCGTCAAATGCTACAAGATTTGTACTTACTACAACTAATTAGTTTGTCTCGTAAAAGAAATAACTGCATTACCCCAGGTTCACAGTGGTTTCAGCAGGATAAAACACCCGGAAGCATCTTTCCGGGCGACTAATCTCCCTTCATGAGCCAATGGAATGATCCCCATACTCACCTGATCTCACATCCTCTGACTTTTTTGTGGAGCTACATAAAAAGCAGGATCTATTCTACCAAGCATAAGACACTTGAAGTCTCTAAAGACCAAACCCTATGAGGTAATTAACAACATCTCAGCTGCACTGCAGTATTTCCAAACATTTGCGTTATGTTGAATATTGTGTTAGAAAAAATAGCGATTACACTCAACATTTTGTTTAATTAAGATTAATAAACGCCCATGTCTTACGTACCTATTACGTTTGTCTTTTGTATCTAGATTCCTTTTTCTTTTAAGCTTAGAACATTTATTTAGAAATAGGGACATTTTATGGGAACACCTGGTATATACAGGGTGTCCCATAAGTCCGGCATCATAGGAGAAATTCATATTTTTCTATTTCTACAAACCATAATTCATATTTTTCTCTTTCTACAGGCCATAATGTCTGTGAGCAAAGAAGAACGAATCCAGGTAATTCTACTCATAGGAAATCGGAGTCAAAGAGACTTTGCAACAAGTCTGCTAACACAACTCTGTGTTATTGGCTCGCGGTCTGGATGCAGTCTGTTAAATTCAGCAGCGGCCTCTCTTTGACTCCGATTTCCTATGAGTAGAATTATCTGGATTCGTTCTTCCTTGCTCACAGACATTATGGCCTGTAGAAAGAGAAAATATGAATTATGGTTTGTAGAAATAGAAAAATATGAATTTCTCATATGATGCGGACTTATGGGACACCCTATATATATATATATATATATTTATTATTTCGTTTTGCTTCCTCTGTAAGATTTATACTTTGCATTCTACATTGTTATATTACTTACATATAAATATACGAACATTTAAACTTTATAAGACTTAATTTTGTAATTGCGAATAGAAAACTAAAGAAAATGTGGGAATTATTGCTCCCATAATACAGACTAAAATATACACACAATGGAACAACCATTTAATTTCAATGTAACTTGTAGTTTTCCCTAGAAACTACTTTATGTAAACAGTATATTACGAACAGACATTTATGTATATATATATATATATATAGTATATATGATGAATTTCACAATTAAACACGTGAAATGAATGAATGATGCAAACCCACAAGGAAAAACAAAAAATGATTCCAAGGCCTTTCGTGCATTCAGCAGTACACATCGTTAGGGAATGACGAGGTGTACTGCTAAATACACGAAATGCCTTGGAATAATTTTTTTCTTTTTCCTTGTGGGTTTGCATCATATATATATATATATATATATATATATATAAAAGTGTTTGTTCGTAATATACCATTTACATATGGAATAACACGCACGAGAATGCGTGGTTTTTGTGTGAAACGAAAAATACCCGCTGCCAAGCTTCGAACCTGGATCACCTAATTGGGATCGCGATAAAAGTGAAGACAGGATAAAAGTTAATGCAACCTGTGGTCAATGTTCCCTCTAATTTTTTTTAGTCCGTGTGCGCAAGAAATTTTCGTTGTGGATACATTTAGATTCATGGTGAAAAATTGTGCAAACTTTTCTGAGCGCTATTATCTTCAAAATGAAATATATATAAATATTAAATACTTAAATATTATTTCCATAAGGTGATAGCTTGATCATTACTGTACTATTAAATGGATATTAAAAACTGTTTACAATATTATATATTCTTAAAAAAGAAAACATTTTATCCATTCTAAAAATATGAATAAAATAAAAAATAGTAAAATAAAATTCAACAAAATAAAGAAATAAAATAAAAATAACATTAATTGAAAATTACTATTTTAGTTATCATTTCTCAAAATTTTTTTTAGCATTTAGCAATTTAAAATAGACTATCAAGCTTAATACATGATTTTATCCATTCACAAAATAGGAATAAAATAAAAAATAATTTTATTTTTTATGAATTGAGATAATTACTATTCGTTTTTATAAAAAAATAAGAAAGAGAAGGTTTATATTCAATGCGTTAATGTATAAAAAAAAAAAAATGCAAATACATAGAGTAAAAAAATCCGTATTGCGTAATTGCGCGGACGTCGGCGAAGTCGGGCGGAAGAGGTTAATACTTAAAAGAACGACGATAGAGTATGTTGATGCGAATGGTCAGACCTTGTGTGACGGTATATTTTTGAAATTATCGTATTTTACGCCTCATAAGACGCTACAAGTGGTAAGACGCACCCTATATTTAGCAAAGAATATTTAGGAAAAAAATATTTCGAAGATTTATCAGCCTGACAAAAAATATATTCCCATAACTTTATTAATTAAAAGAACATTAAACAAAACAACAACATATGAGCCCTGAAGTGATTTTTGGAGACGTTTTTCAGGAAAAAAGTAGCGTCTTATGAGGCGTAAAATACGATACTTCATTTTATTTTGCTGTGTGCGCGGGTTTCACAACGCGTGTGCGCGTGCACACGCGCACACCTTAGAGGGAACATTGCAGGCTGTGGTATATTTAAACGACCAAGAAACTACTTAATGCTTTCGCGTCCAGAAGCGTTTTACGATGTTAACCCTTCCGTACTCGAGGTAATTTAATCTATGGGAGCCCATTGTTATACCAGATTTGAATTAAATGCTGCCATTACCTCGAATACGGGAAGGTTAATATCGTAAAGACCTCCTCTGGACGCGAAAGCGTATTCCCTACGTCGTTTAAATATAAAAAATATTGTTTGAAATTTTATTCCGTCGTAGCGTGATAATAGCGTTCGCGACTCCTACTCAGGAGGTTCCGGGCTCGGATCTTGATGAAGTTTTTGTTTCATATACATATACTTGTATATATATATATATATATATATATATAGTTTAGAAAATCCTTGTAACTTTGCATAAATATATAAATAAATATAAATAAATTGCAAGTATAGGAAAACTTCATTTTTGGAAATTAGAAAAAATTGAATAAAAAACGTAAAGGAATTTGCTGCAAAAAAGAAGGATCAAGACTCGACTTAAAAAGAATATTCATGAAATTAATTTAAAAACTTATTCATTTTGACTGAAATGGATCAGAAACAGATTGAATTTCTTTGATGCGAAAATTATATAAGAAAACACCGAGTCGTAAACATTTTTATTTTAAAAGCGCGCGCGCATACACACACACACACACACACATATGTTCGTGTTTCTGCATCAGCGAAGTACCGACTTTTTGTAAGTACTTATATCTAAAATCTTATTAAACCAAAACTAAACTAACCTAACCCAAGTGCCCAGAGGCGTACTTAGCATTTTGACGCCCCTAGGCAAGGATTAAAATGCCTTATAGTTGCACTATTTGGTATCGCTAGTTTGCTATTGGAAGTTACTCTTCTTTTTCTTATTTTAAAACTTATTTGTAAATCCATTTAATTTGTTATCGCTTATAAGTTATTTATTTTCTATTTTTGTTTTCTTTGCCCTATTTTAGGTTGAAATACAACAAAATTTTCCGCCCTTGGCAGGTGTCCACTCTGCTTATATGTAAATTCGCCTAGGCAAGTGTGATCGGACACAACTGAAGACTCGAAGTGTGTTGTTATTTAACCTAATCGGAACGAACATCTATTTTTTTCCCGACAAAAAAAATGTTCCTAGATTTTTTTTATAGATATTTTTTTAATGTTCTGAAGCACCGAAAGTGTTACTTCGCCATAAAATATCACACTTCATCTATGAATTATCACACACGCGATCTCACTTATGTCCAGTTGCTTACGTACACGCAAATACATATATATACATAAAAAACTCGTACACGTAGACTCGGTGCTTGTTTCTACCTTTTTTTCCATGCTCAAACGCGAGGATATAAAGGCCGTAAACAGTTGAAAGAGCAGCCGTGATTGGCTACTATCAACCAATCACGACTCTTCTCATTCCTCGTAATTTTGTATTTTCGCTTATAAAGTTTATGAATTTTATTGTTCTGAGAATTTATTTGAAGTCATTGCTTAAATAGCAATAGTCTGATTAATAATGATCTAATTATAATGAAGTTAAAATTAAAGGTAATAAAGGTTGTAATAAAGGATTCATTAAAAATATTTTAATTGTGAAGCAAAATTATCTGTAGCTTCCATATTTCCTTTGAATACTAAAAGAATTGAGGCTTCGTCGTGGTCAATGTCGTAACCCCGCTTCTCGTTCATCAGTGAAGTTAAGTGACATCTGTTCGAAATATCTTTTAGGTTTATTTGTAATTTATTAAACAATGTACCGTATTATTATTATTATTATTATTATTTTGATTATTATGTCTAGTCAACTAAGTCAATACTTTATAACTTTTTTTTGCATTTGCAGAGGACAGGACGCATTTAACTGGGAAAAAAATCTCTCTTTCTCTCTGTACACACACACACACACACACACACATATATATATATATATATATATACGGGGCTCCAATAAACCTTAGCCCCCCCGCCCATGGCCTAAACCATTAGAGGTACAGTAAAACTAAACATACCTTACAAAGAGAATTTAATCCTGCATTTAATGAGAAACAATTAAAACTTGGTGTTCCCGCCATTGGCTTCCAAGACAGCCTGAATTCGCTTTGGGTAGCTTGCCAAAAGTGACGTGAATAGATCTTGATCGTTACGCAAATTTGCTAAAACAGTTTCAATGTGTTGCGTCATTGTATCCTTCGAAAATCGATTTGCCGCAGGTTTTTGAAACAAGAGACATTCAACCTTGTCCTTTATAACTGATCCAATGTGTTCACAGACGTTCAGGTCAGGAGAATTTCCTGGCCATTCTTCATTTCCAAAGAAATCGATCTCATGGTTCCGCAACAACTGTTGAGTGGCTAATGCAGAAGTGTGACCTGATCGACATCCATAACATTGTTTGGGTTTCTTAGAAAAGGAATGACATGCTGGGATAGAATAATATCACGAAAATACTGTCCATCCCAACTCTGACCATTTGGCTTCAGCACCCACATGAGCTTCTTTGCAGTGAACAAAACAAACACACCAACACAGTCTGGACTTTTTAATAATTCGCGATAATGTTCATTGTCATCGATTTCATCTGGTGTTGTGGCCCACACTCGATCATTTTGGTAGTTAGGCCGACGTGTTACGTAAACAAAAAATTCATCGGAGACAGCTAAATGCATGAAATCATCCACATGCCAATCTTCAAGATAATGGGCAAACCACATTCTGTCATCGATGTTAAGTTGTTTTTCTTAGCTTTGGAAGTTCATGCCAAGGCTTTAAACCTTGCCTATGACAGTACAGTCGAATGATCTCACCACTAACGATCTTTCCTCTCAACACTTCGATCTCTCTGGAAAGTTTAACACAGCTGTTTTTCCGCTTACGCATACCGCTTTCAATGATGTCCTTTGTTTCCTGAGAGAGTGGCAAATTTGGGCGCCAAGATTTGGTTGTATCCATTTCACACTCATCCAACGTTTTATTCCAATTTCTTTTGACGAAGTCCTCACTTCTTCGCAACTTTTTGGCAACCCATGAACGTGTTATAAAGGTGGCTGCAGCATCACGAGCTTCCCGAAATGTTATTGCTCGTATGCGATCTATCACACGTTGCCTGTCCGAATCACCAATTAATTGAGAAGCCATTATATTATCACTTTATCAGCTAGACCGTGCAGCGCTGTCCAACTGGCGGCCCACGGAATGAAATTTTGTCAAATTTCATTTCTGAATTTTCTTCCCTATTTTGTCATTTCTAGTAGGTAGAACAACATTCAGCGGGTTCCTAAGTCGTATTAACCAATGGTGTATGATTATAGGCGTACAATTTTACTTTAATAAGTGTAATTGTGGCCCATCATCTAACTCTTGTAAACATCTTGGCCCGCGGCTTTATAGAAGTTGGACAGCACTGCCGGAAGTAGAGTAATTTTAATACCTGCAATAAATAAAGAATTTTATGTATTTTTATAATCACTGAAAACTATTTCGATATAAGTAAATATGTAAGCTGCAAATGGGGGACTAAGGTTTTTTGGAACCCCTTATATATAGCCTATATATATATATATATATATATATATATATATATATATATATATATATATATATATATATATATATAATACAGGATGGCGTAGTATCGCGATACATTTTCTGTATCTTGTATCGTATCGCGATACATTTTTTATTACTTGTATCATATCTTTCGATACGATACAAATAAGCGTCAGTAACGCGATACTTTATCATAGATTCAGTCAGTGATAAATTTGTGAGTGAGAACAAACCTCGTTAAGAATTATCTAATTATTTAGCGAATAATTCATCAGACATTCAACAATTACACATGTATCCTTTGATAAAAGAAGTGTTCATAAAATACAACGCTACACTGCCATTAAGCGCTCCGGTTGAGAGACTTTTTAGCATAGCTGGAAATCTCTTTCCTTCAGAGAGAAAAAATGTCTGATGAATTGTTTGAGAAGTCACTATTTGTAAAATTTAATAAAAATAGAAAGTAATTCAGTTGTTTCATATATATATATATATATATATATATATATATATATATATATATATATATATATATATATATATATATATATATATATATATATATATATATATATATATATACGTATCGCGATACATATACCCGATGTCCGAGAATTATCTGTACAATTTTTGGCTGTTATTAAAAGTCAACCATGAATGTAGAAATTCCAGTGTTGTCCCATTTTACAAAGAATCTCATTAAGTTTTTTCTGATACCAAGTTTTGACAAGTTTTTTAGAAATTCCAGTGTGTCCGAAAATTATCTGTACAATTTCATCTTTTAATAAAATCCTTGATAACACACGTAAAATTCTTAAAGAAGATTATTTAGAATCTGTATTTTCAAAAGTTTCTTTCATTAGAGTAACGTTGTTACAAACATTCGATATGTGCACCATCAGTGATTCGCAAAACATCCAATCGATAATCCAAATGTTGCCATGTACGCTGCAGCATATCCACATCAATTCGCTCAATAGCAGCTGTGATTCTTGCTTTTAAATCATCAATGTCTGTCACCCGCGTATTGTAAAGAAAAAACTTGTCAAAACTTGTTATCAAAAAAAACTTAATGAGTTTCTCTGTAAAATGGGACAACACTGGAATTTCTACACTTCATGGTTGACTTTTAATAACAGCCAAAAATTGTACAGATAATTCTCGGACACCCTGTATTATTCATATATCTAGTGTCGTAACGAGATACATTTTTGCCAGTGTATCGAGTATCGTATCGCGTTACTTTTTTTTGGCCCTGATACACCACCCTGTATAGAGGGTGTTTATAATGTCCCTATCTATTTCAGTGAAAACGTAGCAAAAAGGGTAAAATTCAATAACAATATAAGAGAAGGCATACATTTAATGAGTACTTAAGCATATGATTCTACACGAGCACCATCAGTATCTCTACAGAGTTCGAATCTGCCAGCAGCATTGTGGAACACATTTTGGAGCATGACAGGGGTTATTTTTGTAACTGCTGTTACGATACGAGCACGTAAATGTCCCAGCTTCATTTAGATGGCATTTTAAACACCGTCGCCTTTCAACAAGATGGGGCACCCTGTCATTACGCAAACATTGTTCGGGAGTACCTAAATGAACGATTTCCAAATCGGTGGATCGGACGTTGAGGCAACAGGCCCTGGGCGGCTCGATCTCCTGACCTAACGCCCTTGGATTTCTTTG